>OY728148.1:1880302242-1880902242 GCA_963277665.1 Viscum album | reverse complement strand
ATGTTTTCTCCATTGACAAAAAAACAAGTTCTGTGATTTCAATTGATCAGGTCAATTATTTTTGAAAAAAAACATTTTACTTTTAGTGAACCATCATTTTAAAAGATCACCAATACATTTTAACATTTTTTAGTATCCATGAGTAGGTTCATATTTTTGGACATATCAGAAGAATAATCGATTTCCAAAATCTCTACAAATTCTCCTTCATATGCTTTTTAAGTAACATTATACAACCATGATTTTTTGTTTTTATTATTCTTCTTATTATGAGAATTTCTAATAATATCATTTTACCACAATTGTACTATTATAAAAACAAGACACCCATTTTAATGATTAATATATTTTTACATGAATCACAAACATATTACAGTTGATGATATCTATATTATATTTTCATTTTAGATTTCACAAGTTTCCGATAAATTATTATATTTTTATATTGAAGAATCCTCCAAAATTTATTCCTTGTTCAAAATCCGAACTCATTATTTTATTACCAATTAAACCAAAAATGGATTTCCATGGTCCTGAAATATATATATTGAAACATTAACCATAATCAAAAATACCTTCCTTTATAATCATATTTTTTTCAAAAATGTAATCATGTCTTTCAGCATTCTTCCTATAATTATTTTTTTATATAATAAAATTCTTATAGACTTAAATCTCTTTAATATTTTTTTTAATATTAATTTTTATCCCCATTTCTTATCACCATATTTAGAAAAAATTTCATTGATTTTGCTGCACTAAAAATTTACTAAATCTGGTGAATAAAATAATTTTCAAACAAAGATTGTATTCTTGATTTGATTTATATTATCTTGAATAACATATTATTAATCTATATTTTTATCATTATTTGTGAAAAAACACTTTTTAGGTCTATTATAATTGTAATTACATAACCATTTTCCCTAACATCAAAAATATAATATTTGAAATTAAGACTACATTTTTGTATATATTTTTCTATATCATATATTGTTTTTGTAAAATATTTAACTCATATTTTATATATTTCATTGATTCAAATATAATGACTCTTGGGATATTAAAATTAACAAAATATTATTCAATTCATCAACTTGATTCTCTATCATTATAGTTTCTTTAATACAAACAGATTTATTTTATCTCGAAGATTTATTTTAAATCTTAATTTATTTTATCTTTATTTAAATAATCGATATAATTGAATGAAAATAATTTAGTTCTCTATTTATGAATAATTCTTTATTATTTTCTATAATTTCTTTATCTTCATAATAATAATAACTCTTTAATTACTCAATATTCACCATTACGAAGAGAGTATTTTCAACAACATATGTTGATGTATCTATTTATTCTCTTTAAACAATACTATATCTTCTTCTTCATTTAGATATTATAAATTAATTATAGATTTATCAAAAATTTCCCTTATTATCATTAAAATAAAACCATTATTTTTCAATCAACTTTTATATCTTCTTAAAGACTATCCTTGTAGCTGTCTTTTTATCTTTATTTATAATATTTTTATTCAAATTAGGATAATTTATTTCAAAATTCCCATATAATCCATAGCCAAATGATTGTAGTACAATTTTTTAATTAGATTGTCCTGTTCCACATAACACATTTCTAGAGATTATAGACATCATCTGATCATAATTATGAACTAAATTATAATGTGAATTAGTATAATCAATATTTTCTTCAACATATTACTCGTAAGACATCGATTTCATTAAGGACATCAAGGATATTTATTTTTGATCCTTCAAATTCATATCGATGGTAAAATATTTCATTATATCATTAGTTATGAGAATAAATTGTAAATTTTATTAATAGAATAGTTTCTAAATCACTTTCTTCAAAATAAGATAAATTTTTCCCAAACCATCCCAAGAATATATAAATAAATTATTAAAACAATTTTTTATCATTTAATTTATCACAGTAAAATTTAATTGTACAGAAAATATTTTCAATCATTTGAATAATTCATCAAAAATTTCAAGTAATTTAAATTTCTAACTACTAGAGTTAAATCTCAAGTTCGATATCATTGCATTGTTCACCTTATTATTCCATTCAATGGTATTTGTTGTTTTATGAAAAATGTCAATGGTTTTATTAATTACTATAACATTTATAAATTCCTTTATAGAGTATAAATAATGTAAATATTTCATTTAATGACAATAATCGTATGTATTACTTCAATCTATTAATGAAAATGTAACAATTTCAACATGAGGTGGAAAACCAAAAGTTTGTGCCTCAAGAACACCCAAACTAATTCATAAAAGTTATGGAAACATCCTCTGTATCTTAATATGATTATTTTTTGTAACAAAAGCTACAATACCCTTTTATATGGACTAAATTATGATTTTACTCGATATACCCTATGCATTCCACAACTCTTACTTCTAATTGAGAGATAATTATTCTCAAACATCAAAAAATAATCACCAATGACGGGATCCTATGTGTTGATACCACTTTAAAATTATACTCCTAGATTAGAGAGGAACTATTGAGAGCTAGGTGAATATGTGATTCTAATTATTTTATGATTCCTTGTTTAATCCACACTCAAGAACATTTAAATTTTATAATTATCACTATTCATCAAAAATACGTACAAATTAATGGAATAATAGATTTACATGGTTCACTGCCCCAAGGTAGTGGAAAAATCCTCAAAATGATTGAGATTACAAAAAGATCATATGAAACAAAAAAAAACAAGTAGGTTCAATGAGAATGTTTTATCAATATAAAATATTTTATCGAGGCATTGTACTATTTTAGTTCATCACAAACTAGAATAATAAAATAGGTTTTTATATATTCAATAATAAATCCTTCCATATATACCCATGAAATTATGGTGTTATAATTATCTTATTCTTCATCAACCAGAAGAAATAAATAATGGATATCTTCACTTTTTTCCAATAAGTGAAAATACATCTTCTTTTTCTTCTCTTAATCATCATCTAACATTTGTTCTCAATATTTACCCAATTATGAAATTTAATCTCTAAAAAACCATTTAGTTTAAAGTATCACATCATTTTTTAATTTAAATTTAAATTAAATTAAATTGATGTTATTATTTTAACTCATCTTTAAAACACAACCTTTGAAAATTAAATCAAAAGATCCAGGTCCATCAATTTCTAATGGGTAGATTATATGGACTAAAATAATGAAAAAAGTCATCTGATGGATCTTTGTGATAATGACCTCAAAAAACTACTAAGATGGTATTTTGTTAGTTTTGTTTAGGGAATTATGGTACATAAATTTATTTTTATATAGCTTCCACATAACTATAACGATTTTCTTTGAATTTGACAATCTTAAATGGTGTTTAGGCTTAAAAATATTTAGAACAGACCAAATCCATCCAAATAAAACCTAAGGAATTTAATAATCAATATATCATAGTACATTATCCATTTACATGACCACGATGTAGAAAAAAAGTAATATGATGTAGAGGCCCCAAGAATACCAAAACCATTAAAGTCAATAATGATGAGATCTATAATAGGGAATGATTATTGTGTCATGGATGATTCCAGAAATCTAAGTCCATTGAAATCAACTAAACCTCACTCTATGGTGTGATATTATCACTTCATCATAGTACATCTTCTATATTATTTATCACTACATAATATATGATTTTTTGTATAGGTCCCCAAAATTTTAGAAGCTCTAGAACTCATCAGTAAGAGCTATTTTGAATGGATATATTTAATTAAAGTATCAATTGTTTTGTGGAAACTATTTCTTATATGTTTTCTATTATTATATGGTGTTATACAAGTTTCTTCTCCATGGAAATATACACTATATAATCAAAAGGACTCCTTTAATTATTATTTCATTAGGATCTTATTTTATGAAATATAAACTCTATAGATATTTATTGTTTAATCATCTAATTTAAACACATAGAATATGAGTTGTGTGTCTCAAAATAATAAAACAGACATAATCTTATCATATTCTCCCAAAAATAAATCAAAAAATTCCAAAAAACCATTAAATAATCTCTTGGGCTCAATAGATTTGTTATCATATTATGAAATCAAAAAATATATTGATAATTATTGATTGATATTTTTTTCCTATCCCAATTTCTACCGTCAGCCTTATTTTATTTATGTGCTACTTTTATTCCCTTATACCATGATATATGAATTCCATTTTTTTAATTCAATAATTTGTAACGCTCATATTGTACCACTCTATCCTTCAATAACATATGATTTACTAATTTCCTATTATAAATTATTATTTTATAAGATTATACCATACACTCAGTCCTAATGGAAATATGTTTTTTGATAACGGGGGAATTTTCTTTTCATTACACAGAACTTCTGACAAATATTTTTTTCTATGGAAAGGTATTATTTTATGAATTTTTCCTTTCATTAATTGCATCTTTTAGGAGTAATTTTGTGAGATTATGTATAATGGAATGGGATATTCTATAAAAAAACTTATTGTGGGATTAATAAATTTCATTATATATCTTAGGTAATTCCTCAATTTCATACATTATTTTATGAATATGTATATCATTATTGTTTTATTTCATTTAAACTTTTACGGAGTCTTTTATAAAAAATTTATGACCATGGATACGGTCCGAATATAAATGATAACCATGTTTTCTAAATCCAAATTTTTCTAACAATTTTATGAAAATAAAGGGATATTTTTTGTTTATTTATAATATGTATTTCTACTTGTATTAGGAATTATATTGAAAATAAAGGAAAACAATGAAATATAAAAATAAATGTGGTCCATGAAAGATTTTTATTAACCAAATGTACATTGAAAATATTAGGATTCAAGATGTCAATGATTTAATTAGGCTTACCATGTGTCAGTTTTTTGGATTTAAATTTTCATGAGGATGGATTATGATTATATATATAATTTCATCTATCTAGTATTAGTAACATATATTAAGATTATAATAATATTTATTTGATAATGTAAGTTAACTTGTCTTTCCAATTTAGTTGTGGTATCTTATATGTCTTGTCTTATAATGATTTCATTAATTTGTTATTTATGGGTAACAATTTAGATGACATTTCGATGAAGATGTATAAATTTACTACCTATAGTAATGCTATTGGTTGTGTTTATTGAATTGGATAACATGGCTTATGGATAAAGGGAAGCTAATTAAGGGGGTTGAATGGTTCACTTTATATGTTTAGGATTTTGGTTGTCTAGTTGAGTGGGGAACCCTCTATGAAAATAATTAGAAATTTTTTCTATTAATTTTATCATTTTATTATAGGTGTCTAATTCTAGTTATATGGGACTACATTATTTTCATTATGTAACAATATCCCATTAAATTTATATCTAATTTCTTGATGGCATTATTTTCAACACATGAAACATGTATCGGAATCCTTAAGAAAAGTTTATCCTTTCATCTTTCCAAAATTATGGAATAATGTAAAACTCATCATCATCCCTATATTTATATTCTTTTTAGCATTTAATATTAATTAATCCTTTATTTTATTAAAAAAAATTATTTGATATATGCGTGATTTGAATATCAATTTCTTCCTAGATAGCATGTCACTTTATTTTTTTCATAGCTATTTTTGTCTCATATGGCTTCAACCCTATAAATTAATTTTTTTATGGAAATAAATAATCCATCAATATATCCTTCTATTTTTATAATAAGAGTTGAAAAAAGATCGCATGTCTTGTAAAATATAACTTTTAGTTATGAATATGATCAAAATCAATTGGTGAAAACTTAATCAATTCGCTATATATCACCCTTAAATGAATTTCGAAAAACTATTTATTGAAAACGAGTTCATCATCTCATCCCACTCTAAGGAATAAATTTATTCATGTTTCCTTGTATTATTTATAAATTTATAACAGTGATGAATTCCACCTATCAATTGATTACAATAAATGATAACATTTTCAAATTAAGAAAACTAGATGATAGAAAATAAATTAACTATTATACTAATTAGTTGATTATCAATTAGTAGATCGGAGGACCCACTATATGATAGTGTAAATTTACTCATGACATACTCCATAGTAAATATTTTCTTTCCTTTTATAATTTAGAATCTAACCATGATTCCTGACATGATAATGTCTCATAAACACAACAACATTATTTTTCATTCCCTTTAAAATAATTTTCAATTTCTTATGGAGACACTCAATGCATTGTCCATTTCATTTTCTGTTAACATTTTTTTTATTAGTTATAACCATTGAAAAAAACCAAAGAAAATTATATTATTAATAATAATCATATCCCAAATTAAAATAGTAATTACATTCATTTATTGTATGTATTAATAATGATACCTTCTTTTCATTATATGAATCATTAGGTTGAACAAACATTCTATACGGTCTTTTGTTATTGAAAAACATCATAATACATCTTATTTAAAACATGAAGTAATTTATGAGGTTAATGATTATAGAAATTATTTAGAGTAGTAATTTTCCAATGTATAAGTTTCAAATGGTTTAAATAATAGATTATAAGTGGTAACCGTTTATAGGTGTTGGGAGGGACCTATATATAATTTCATAAAGTATTTCATTGATATAAGTTAGTTTCATGGGAAAGTGGATAGAAATGGAGAGGTATTATTAGGTAGGATAATATTTGGTTAAGATATATTCCAAAATTAATAATTTAACCAGAGTGGGTTGCAATCCGACCCTTCCTGAACCCCATATTAAACATGTTTTATACTTAAACACGGATATAAAATGAAATTTTACTTACTCTTTTATATATCTAAAAACTATGGTGGCCATATAAAGTTATAATAACTACTATGATTCGAAATATTCATTTAATTTTTCGTTATTATATTAATATAATTATATTTTTTAATTTTAATATGCTTGAAATCACCAATTAAAGCATATTTTAGAATAATGAATCATTAAGATTAAAACATAATTTTCATAGAAACAATTCCATTTAAAACCAATAAAATGAAAATGAAAATATATTACAGTTTATATAATTTATAAATATTATTAATACAACTAATTAATATATATTAATTTATCTTATTCGGATAATAATAAACGTTTTCCATTAAAACTGTTTTAAGATAAATGCATTTTTATGAAAAAAAAATACTTATACAAAATAATGTATAGTTATTACTCATATTTAATAAATTATATTATTCTTAATTAATTAATAATTATTTTATTTAGAAAAAATGAAATATAAAAATGTATTTTTATTTGAAATGACATTATTTTATTCAATAATGTGATATTTTTAATTATCTAATAAAAAATATATGTAATAAAAAATTTAAAATTTGACCTTAAGCAAATTCTGTAACTTTAATATAAAATTTTAATTTAATTTTTTGAAATAAAATTTCCTATAATATTATAAATTAGTTTTACTGTTCATGTTCAAAAATTTGATAAAATTAATTTTTTCTAAATAATATTTATGAAACAAAAAATGACTCTACAGAAAACGTTTTACTCATTTTTTATCCTCCAATCTATAGATTTTCATTATTAAAAACTATTTTGCACATTTTTCCTGTATCTATTATTACTTATCATACCTACCTATTTAATGGAAAGAATATAGTGGTTTACTCTATCATGCTTCAAATATACATGGAGATAGATGTAAGATAATATTTTTGTTACATCAACATTCATTAAAGGAGAACCATATAATTTAATAGGGTGTGAGATCATATATTGATAATTAAAAAGATGAAAAGAATGCATTTGATAAAATATATCTTTGTTTATTTTTTATATGTAAATCTTTTTCTTCATTAATTATGTTTTCATAAAAATGATTTTAGGAATTTTTTTATTATGCTTTAATTAATTAATGATATCATTTTAACAAATTTTATACATTATAAACAAATCTTCGAAATTAATATTCTTATAATTTTATGAATCAGACCTTTTCCACATATGATATGGATAAAATACTTATTTCAACAAAACCAACATAAATTATTTTATATCCTTCATGAAAACTCATTACATTGAACGTTTCTTTACATAATACTATGTTACTTTTCATATAATATTTTTTCATTAATATTTTTTTTATTTTTTTATTTTATATAATTTATTTTAAAATGAAAAGTGTATTTTTTTTTATGAAATAATTTTGTCTTATTTTGTTGAAATTTTTTATTTCTTATAAAATTCATTAATGATAAATATATTTCACTTTATGTTGGTTCTTACTCTCCTAGACTTACAGCGATGGTCACTAAGGTGGTCCCTAATTTTATGGAGGGGAAGGGACCCACACTCTCTCATTTTTTCTCTTATCCTCACCCCGTCTTTCCATTATCTAATAATAAATTCATTTGTTTCTTCCCTCATGTCACCCATTTCTATAATGTACCTGGTTTTATCAAGGGTTCCCCTAGATCTTGCTCTCATTTCTGGTGTTCTCAAGTTCATTTTCTCTTTTTAATATAACACTAATTTCTCTCTTCAAATAGAAATGTCTATAGGTGGACTCTTTCAACATATTTTTCTTTTACTCATGGGGATTTTTGTAATGTTCAACGTTGGTTTTCCATGACATAAAACATATTATTATCTTCTTCGCTGTAGAAGATGATATGATCGAGGCTTAGGATATAGCCGCATAAATCTATATGAAGTATCATTTCTCCATTCTATTGTGGACCTACAATTTACATATGAATCTTGATACCCTAATAATGAAACTTTGGGTAAGGTTTTCTAAAATACTCTTTCCCTTTAAGAAACCCTTGATTATGAAGATGTTAGGTAACCTTTTTGGACACTATTTATGTTCATATTGTAGAACCGTAGCATTGTTTCAACCAATAACTCCAATAATTTACATGGAGTTCAATGTATCTTGACCAAAACTAGTAAAATTGAAAACCCGTTGGAATATTTTCTTCTACAAACATGTTGTTGTCTTTGAATCATGGTGGGATTTCTGTTCTTTTTTAAAATAGTGGGTCATCCGACAATAGAGTTCATGTGTGGGAGTATAAGAAATTACCTTATGTCAGATTCATAGCATGACTATAGGTTTTTTGTGTAAACTCCTTATAAAGAACATAAAAAACAAACCCATTCTGTCTAAATTAGTGCAGCCACATTCAGTAGTACATACATATATAGGGGGACATCGAGGTCTGGTCATCTTTCTTGACTTGAAGTGGATCAGCTAGCCCTATATGGGATAATCAAAGATAATTTCTCTTATAAATGGATATATATCATTCTTTAGGACTCAATTGTCTCTGATAATATATCCTATTATGCTATATGATGTGAGGAATTAGATAGAAGGTTGTTGAGTTATGTGGTCAAAGCTCAGGGGAAGTTGAGACCCGACCTATATCATCGTACACAACAAAGAGTGTAATAAACACACAATAAATTACATCACCTACAACAATTTAGAATTCATATACTACATGAGATCCCTCAGCAAGGTGATATAAAGACATTCATCTGATTTCTAATTATGGAAATGTATGATTTGAAATTGGTGGGACTTTGGAAATCATGACACAAGAAGAATATATATATATATATATGTGTGATGTATGGTGACAAATCTATTAGTGTAAAAGGATGTTTTCTCATGAAAATTTATATTGTAATATATTATACCTCTCGCAAGTTGAAAATTTAGGATCCAAATTACTGAAATAATGTTTTAGAGATGTCATATTTTATTCCATCTTGAATATATGGATAATATATATATATATATATATGATGAATGTTTTTTCATAAATAATAATCATAAAATATTAAATTATACAATTTATAAGTGTTGAATATGTTCCATTGATTATTGTAGGAATTTATCATTTCTTATGACTTCACATTGAATTAGTAATCATGGCATGAAAATAGAGATTTTGATGAATTGAACTACAAAAAATGAGAGTTTTACATTATGAGAATTTAAAGAGACCAAATTATTATGGATTTATAGAATATGGTTCTTTATATAATGAGGAAATGCATTGATATTAAATTTCATAGTTGAAGGATCAAAAATACATCAATGAGTGTATTAATAAGTATTTCGTAGAAGATCTAGAATTATATAATATGTTGAGAAATGATACTAAGTTAAATAATGATCATTACATACTTATTATCTTTAAAATTCATGTATTTGTCCCAACAATACCAATACTGAATGAGCTGTTGGATGAAGATCATAATTCATCATTATATATTTGTATCAAAAGTATAATGACATGAATATATATATATATATATGAAACATTATTTTATGTGGGATTACATGAAAATGGATACTAAATATTATATATCATAATGAATAGTATATCATATGTTTTAGGATGAGGGATATAATTCGTTGTGATTGTTATAACTATTTCCCATAAATTAATGTAAATGAGAATGAAAACATTGGTTTTTTTCATTAGACATCCCAAAGCATCATATTTCCATAATTATATTTCAGCCTTAATGAAAATCCTTATTAAAATATAACATTTTATTTTTATTAAAAAAAAACAATCTATTGTTAAAATTAATCGATAATACATTTATTGATAATATTTCATGGATTACCGCCCTAAATTATATCATATTCGTAAATATGGTTTACCTTGATGATTTAGATAATTAATTAGTAGTATAGGAATATAGAGTTGAGTTTTAGTAATTTATATCATTATCTATTTTTCTTATAAATATGATATGAATATTAAAACACAAAAATACATTCATAGAGTTATATGTTAGTGGGAAAGTATTATGTCATTTGAGATTAAAAGATTGTTAAATTATTAATCATCAAAAAATTATGGATTAACTCATTTTAAAATCTATGATGTGAGTTCAGGGTCAAAACTATGAGGTAGAGAAAATTTATTTTGTTAATATTATAAAATCGATTTAATATATACTTATTGGAAATTAAAATAATGAAAAAAAAAAATTGTATATCAATATACTAAAATTTTATTGGTTTTATAAAAATAGGACCTTGTTCGATTGATTATTAGAAATTAAATTATTTTTCCTTTGATTGATGTCATTATTGGGATGGAGAGAGATAAGTGGCCTTTTATCCTCTATTTAACATATAAATTCCATTTTGATATGTATGTTTACTTTGGGTTATTTATTAATTATTGTTTTCAAAAATATTTTTAATCTTGATAGTCATAAACTTCATAATTGTCAGGAAGAGTTCATGATGATTATTTCTTAAATTATATTTGTTATTTATTATTCACATTATCAATAGGGAAGAAAAAAATTATAAATATATTGAGAAATAAAATAATAATAAAACAAAAGTAAAATTAGTAATGACAATATAAATATTCGACATGAATATTTCATAATAAAATTAATTTACCAAACATAGTATGGTAATATTTAATTATATTAGTCTTGAGTAGATTATATAGATGGAATGTATAATGAATTATTACTGAAGAATAATTTTTGGTGAAGTAATTCATATCCAATATTAGATTCTATCTTATAATTAATTATTATAAGAACACCCTTTTCCATGTATTTATAGGTGTAGTGGAAATGAGAAATTATTAACATCATCAATTTATTAATTTTAGTCTCCCAACTCAACCATGTGTATCATAAGTAATTTATAAAAGTGTATCATACATTTATTACAAAAAAAACGAATGGCTATGGATATACCTGACATGTTTCATGGTGTCACACATAGTTTTTTCATGAAAAATCATGGTTAGATAACGACTATCATTTTAATCATTTTTTCTTCATTTTACATCCATGATTCTTTTCAGGTAATGAGTTATGTGATCCCATTGTGAATTGATATTTTCTTATTTTTTATCCTTATTTACATTTTAGTATTCATTTTATATCCCTGATATTCAACCTTGACTAATACCATGTCATGGAGGTTCATTTTCATCATCAATTCAATCTATCATTGATTGATTTTTTCTTTTGAATAATTTTCTACAATACCATGACATGAAAGATAATAGAATTAATATATATAATGAATTATTAAAACTATCATTTAAATAATTTTTTAAATTAAATTATGTATTTATAAAAAGTCAACATAAAGTCTTCCCATACACATAATCATTATTTCCCTCAATAAGAAAATATAAAAAAAATATGGTCACATCACAATGATTAAAATTTAAATGTAAATAAAATAAATTTATTAAATGGGTAATTAAAATTTTAGGCATATTAAAGAGAAATTTCATTTTATCTTTACATTCCAAAGAAAAATATTAATAATGTATATTACAGGTGTAGTGGCCCTCACTTTTTCATGGCCTGCTGGCTGTGGGTTCGGCCAAACCTACCCGACTGGGCACGACCAGACGGGCTGCAGAGTTTCTCGACCCGTTGGTCGAGTGTGGGGTACTGATCCACTATAAAATTTATGAATCAGTTATGGTATTCAATGTCATGGTTCCATGTGGCACCGCTTCTCCTATCTGGTTTGCATGGACCAGAACGCTACAGACTCATGGATGTGTATCCGCCTTCCGTCGCAACTCAGTGTCGGGGCCTTCCACCGTGGCGCACCACCGCAGGGTGCCACCCCACTTCAACATTGCATTTGTTTCCCGGAAACTCCTTTTTTACCCTGATGGCTTTGGGAACCACCGTTCCGTTGTAGCTGGTGGGTTCCGGTCGTCGCCTCCCTGGGTTGTCAGTCCCACCGGGTGCCTTCGTCACCCTATTGCATCTTTTGGTCGCCCACGTAGAAGACAACCATAACAGGTTTGATAGAGGGTTTGTGATTTTTTTGATTGTCTTGTGCCCTCCGTGTTATTATAAGTACACGAAAGAATTTCTATAATGATTAACTCATAGTTAAAAACCAAAAACCCACTACCTCGTAATTGTTGGAAGGCGCTGCGAATGAGGAAGAAGTTTCCACATTAGAAGGTGTTCGTCAGCACATCCCTTCATCTGTCTATTCCTCCAATGTTCATTGCTCGAAGATTCGTTCTAGGTTGTTGGAAGTCATCATGGAACTTCTTTAGAGGATCCTCTCTTGGGTACCAAAAACTGATGCACAGGCTTCTTTTAAATAGAGGGGGGGGGGATGATCAACATACTCTAAAATTAATGAGGCTCATTAATGAGGATAATTAATAAACCTCTTTAATTTTCTCAATAGTGTAGTTACACATTCATTTAAATCATTCAATGTTCTGGTTACAAAAATTAAGATTTATTCCACTAAATGGATTGATGTTGCACTAAAGTCCCACCACCATTTTTCCAATGGCTGCACAATGAAAAATAAAATAAAAAATTTTATTTTATTATTTTCTGTAAAGTACAAAAATTAAATTTTTCATTTAACCCTTCGCTAGTCAAATTAAAGCTTCCCATAAGAGAATCATGGTTTTACAGATTCAATGGATCCCACTTATATTTAATCCAATCATTGGTTAAAAATATAGAATTTTCCGCTCACACGTTTACTGAACGTACCATAAAAAATTTAAAAAATTTATTTACAGTCACCATCGACCTACTATGGTTGTGGATATGTTATTCTCAGGGGAAACTACCCTCACAAACTCAATAGTACTGTAAAATTTTCAATGAGATTTGTAGTTTAGAAGTTTAGAATTTATCAATAAAAATAATGGTTTCTTAATAATTTGTTACTGCCATAAACTACATTCCAGTGGCAGCCAATGCTGACCAATGTTTGTATCTTATTATAGAAATCATACCCTCAATAGTTCAGCAGTGGTATTTGGTTTTTAATCTGATTATTTGTTCATGAGTTATAAGAATTTGAAAAATAAAATAAAATTATTATTTTATTTTATTTTATTTACAGTTATGCCGTTTTGGGGTTTTCTCACTGGAGGTTGGCACCCATAAATTTTAAGTCGCACCATGGTTAATCATGCTATCATGACCGTAATGGTTCCCTTGAAATTTTTATATGTAAAACCATCAAATATTTATTCCAATTTTTCTATAAAACATCCATTGTGCGCTATTTAAAGCATATCATTTTTTCAACAGATCATTCTGGGAACTCTAGTCCTCAGAATCACATGCCGTTAATTTTTGCAGACTGAAATAAATCCCATATAATTAAAAATAATAATTAAATTACAGGACATTACATTCTCCCCAACATAGGCCTTTACATTCCCAAAATCCAAAACAATGGAAAAATGAACAAATGTGGGTATAGAGCATTAATTTGAGCCTCCTGGTCCCTAGTTCTCTCCTGTAGATTCATGTGCTGGAATCGAACGTGCACAAAAGGAAATGACCATCAATAAAGGAAATGCTTCTATTGATCACCCATCTCAACTGAGAACTCTTCAAACATTTCCCCATCAAAAATTCCCAACTTGCAATAGTTGATGACATGTTATAAATCATGCATTTTCCTTCACAGCCGTGACATGAGAAAAAAACATTGTCCACTCGATGCATATGTGGGTGAAGAGAAAGGTTGTATACCACCTCACCAACTCCAATATGAAACAGAAATGTTCTAATGATCCTTGGAGATAGCTTGAAGCTCTGACCAAATCATCACAATCCTCATCACTGAGAGACTAGTTGGATGACATGATCTCCCTCCTCTAACTCCACAAGACATTGTATCCTGTTAGCATAAAACATTTGCATGCTCTGTGCAATCTTCATCTGCTTTTGAATGATCTAAACCTTCTCAAGGGTAACTTTTACCAACATTGGAATCATAATTGTTGACTACCCTAGGTCCATCTAGCATAGAGGTGATCTACATGGGTGACCGTACAAGGCCTCAAATAATGGAATGAAAATGGTGGAGTGATAGCTATTGTTTTACGTAAACCCTACCAAGGGAATATTCTTCTCCCAAAAAATGGGCAAAATCTAGGAGGCAATCAACAAGAATGGAAACCATGGTGGTTATGGTCTGTTTTTCCTGACCATTATTTTGGGGATACAATGTTGTTCTCAAACATGATGGAACCTGATGCTTAGCTTTCACTTACTGACAATTGAGGCATCATGATACGAACTCTTCAACTTCTTTCTTTATCCCAGGACACCATTACTAATGTCAGATTTCCTATTACATATTTTCCACTCCAGGATATACACCTAAAGGGAATGTGGGGAACTCCCGCAATACCTCCTCTCGTAGAATCATTGGCACGATGGTGCATCCTTGGAAAAGAAAGACATGCTCACCACTTTAAGAAAATATTTTAGGAGATTGTTCTAAGGATATTTGAGCATGTCAGGCCTCACAATCAACATTCTGAATCTGGGCCTCCCAGACTCACAGAAGGAGTGGCGGAGTGACACTCATAGGTTGTAGATAAGTTGCTCCATCTCTATCAACAAAGGATATCTACAACTCGGCTAGCTACTTGGTCACATCACGCAGCAACTATAGACTAGACCTACTGCTCAGTGCATCTCCTACTACATTTCCCTTCCCAGGAGTGTAGACATTCTAAAAGATATAGTCCTAGAAGAACTCCATCCATAGCCATTATCTATAGTTCAGGTCTTTCGAGAGAATATATACCTAAGACTCTTGTGATCTGATTAAATAGTAAAATGTTCTCCCAACTATACTCTCATCTCTTGGATCTCTACGGGAGCCATTCGATATGTTGTTATAGATATTGCTGTCGTCCTTGCCTACAATACAAAGAATAATTTCCTCTCCCTATGATGAGGTAATCCTAGAAAAATCTTTTGAAAGGATGTTCTCGCACTCGACCCCTACTTTTGGGAACAAAAAACAAAAAACATGTGTTGCCACGATGGCAAGGTTGGCCGACTCAAGAGTGATTGGATGCTCTCTTCTATGCATGAGATTATTCAGTGCTTTCTGGGTTCCCTTTTTTCCCATCCATGAAAAATGACATTCTAACATTGTAGATATTCCACAAACTTTTTTCCTAAAATAATCAATTTTAGCATGATCTTTGGATGACCATTCCATACACAAACTAATTTCATAAGGTCTTGACGCTGCCACCAAGATGTTATAACTAAAACCCTTTCCTTAATGGTTAGATCACGCAGTCGGCATTAATGTGATAATGTACTCTCATCCCATTGGTATCTCCAGAGGTAAGGGTAAAGTCAACTGTCTAACCAAAATCTCTAGGTCTTGAACAAGATTCTTGACAAGAATGAATGATTAGAACCTATGTATTTTAATACGGAAACTAGTAATACACATAGACCATACATTGAATTATTCATATAGCCATAGGGTCACAATTCTTGACCTCATTCTATTACTCCATTCCCCTATCCTCCAACTCCCTAATCATAGTGGGGGATACATAGGGGTGATGATTGTAACATCTCAAAATGTATACTTCCCCTACTGCCCTCCTAGATCCTCTTCCACATTTTATACCCTTCAGATTCGTCTATCCCTATTACTTACACTTCCCAAAACATTTTACCCATAAAAATCTCAGAGATTAAGGTCAGTTTCCTACTTTCCCACTACTGACACTCACGGGTTTTATCTTCACAGAAATATAATTTTCAACCAAAAAGGTTCTCTCTAGCACCCTAACATAGGTTGTAATGAATTGAGGAATAGTTCTAGTTCAAATGTCCATAAACTCATCTCACTAGAAGGTCTGATTCCTAAAGCACTAGTCATATCGTATTCATCAATTACCTTTAATGGTCGGGATGCCTCGACGAATAATCAGTTACTGACATGTTCTCTGGTTGAAACTATAGAATCTATTGGGAATGCCAGGCCTTAGATTTTTATGGCAAGAGACCCCCTTATAAGAGGACAGTTCTAAATCTATGTCCATAGAAGTGTCACCTCATTGTTAGATAGGGGAAATCTAAACCATATCATCAACCTACTGAGCTATGTATAATTCTCACTACCAAGACCTCCATCTGATCTAATGGTGCCCTAGCTAGATATAAACTCAGTCACCACCTCGGGCTAGTCCTTAGCCGCCTATGAGTCCAGCTTGCCTCAAAACCTGAGGGGTATCTTTCACTATAACCTGTGTAATTCATTTACCCAACATGAGTCCTCTACTAGTTGTACCAATAGTAACTATTGACCAACGACCATTGGTATCACAAAGACACCGCTTGAAGGTTCCATCTTGGGAAACAGTCCTTATTCTGAATCCTCATCACTCCATGGACTGTCCTTATGGTCATGCTTTGGAATCCTAGATGGCTATTTGCGTGGAGGAATCATGAGAGAGAATCAAGATGAATAACGATCAATATGTTATACCAAGTGAACTGGCTAAAAGAGATAAAAAATGAAACAAAATTTTCAAAATACATGGAAATAGTGTTTTCATGTTCTGGGTTAGAAATCAGAATCCAGGGTCCTGGTGCATGGATACGTCAACCGCTGCAACAACACTGGACTCCCTGAACTGAAACCTATACTCAAGACACTTAACACAATTACCCCATTGAAAACATAAAATCATATATCTTATGGTATTATAGACCCATCTGATACAACCTTTTCATGACCTGTCCCCCAAGGGCAATGACATGACTACCCCAAGCATGCCTCCCGAAGGCCAAGGGCTGTCTACTAGCATTGAATGCATCAACCTGCTAGTGGGTGGCATTTTCCTGGATACCTGTATGCACACACATGCCCAACCATGTATGAACTCAGAAAAAGGAAACATCATAGCACTGAAAAAATGAGTGCATGTACAGCTGGAAGTAATGATCCAGAATACAAGACCAACTAAAAGAAAAAAAACTAAAACAGAAAACATCTCTTGAGATCGCTCGCCAAGGATCCTACCTGAAGGGTAGGTAAAACTCATCTCTATATATCTCCACATCAACTTTCACCATCGTTCAATGTCATGTGCAAGCTCCCCTTGTCTCATTCAATGAAATTTTTCATCTTCACAGGACACACCAAGGTGTGGGTGAAGCCCATGCAGGGTAGAGAGTAACAATACCTAGTAGGGACCCCGATACCCCTAATGGTATCTCAGAATTTAAAAAAGGAAACCACAAAACATGATCTAAATCAAAATCACCAATCAAAAGACTCAACCCAAACCAGGTATACAACTCAGAGATCATGAATAAATATGATTAGTCTTAAGTTATTTCATTTTATTTCGTAATGAAGCTTCCACGACTGAACCACAAAGGAGTTGTTCCATTGGCGATCCACACAAGGTCATTTTTTATATCTCCATGAAAGTTCATTCTGTGGTTGTTCCTCATCGGGTCTTGCACTACTAATCCACAAAGGGTATCTAGAATGATGATGCAAATAGGGTCACATGTCATTGATCCATGAATGTCCACACTAAGGCTGCTCCTCATCGGGTCATGCACTGCTAATACACACATGATTCCAAGAATGCTGATCCACAGAGGGTAGTATGATGTTGATCGATGACTGGATGCTCTATGGCTAGTCCTCATCTGGTCACACAGTACTGATCTACAGAGGGTCTCAAGAATTCTGATCCACACAGGGTCTCTATGATGCTGATCTATACTGGGTCACTATGTTTTTGATCCACACTGGGTCACTTTGATGCTGATTCAAAAAGGGTCTCTATGATGATGATCCACACCGGGTCACAATGATGTCAATTCCATGCACATGGTGTTCTTGAGATCTGCAGAAACTTATCCTCAATATATCGGTCATACCTAAACATTCATGGACTTCCACAAAGGAGTAAACCAAAAGACTTCCATGTCTTAAGTGTTCCGTCACAATAAACAGCACATCAACTGGACGCTCATTTTGTATGTTATATTCATTTTAGTGTTGAAGACTTTATTGGATTCTGGTATGATCCAACCCAGCCAAACACAAACCTTCTCCAAATCACTCTTGGGTTATCTCAAATGGAACAGACGACACATCAACCGGACGCTCTGCCTT
The DNA here is from genome assembly GCA_963277665.1 of Viscum album. Taxonomy (NCBI): domain Eukaryota; kingdom Viridiplantae; phylum Streptophyta; class Magnoliopsida; order Santalales; family Viscaceae; genus Viscum; species Viscum album. The sequence continues at coordinate 1,880,883,236 of OY728148.1, read as the reverse complement.
TATGTTATAGGAATTTTAGTGTCGAGGGACCTATTGGATTCGGGTATGATCCAACCCATCCAAACTACACATTTCTCTGAAACTCACTTGGAGTTTCTCAAAAAGGGTATTCTTGTTATAATGGTTCTGTTGCCACTGATGGTTCGTCAAATAGACATCTGGTCTATGGAATATGCACATCTAAGCCTAACTGGACGTAAGTGAGCCAAGGTCTGGTCAAAACCGGCCCGCTAGACTCGGCCCAAAGGGGATGGGCTTAGCCTGGTTTTCTTGGTCTGGATCCAGCCTGTTGGACGCAGGCTTGGCCTACTAGCCATGTGTTTGGCATGGCCCAACCGGGGGGGCATGGACCGTCAGGCCGCGGAGTTGATCGGCCTGCTGACCAAGCGTAGGGGACTGCTCACCTCCCAAATTGCTGAAGCCATTCAGGTGTTCAATTTCACGGTGCCTGGTGGCATCACTTCTCGTTGCTGGTCCACATGGACCAGGTCGATACGCACATGTGGGAATGGGTCTGCCTTCTTCCATTGCTCGATGCAGCGTCCTTCCACCACCACCCACTGTCATACATCTCCGCCCCACTTAAATTTGGTCGGTGATGGATGAATGCTTCTTATTTTTCATGGTTCCTTCAGGCACCGTTGTTCCATTGTAGTCGACGGGTGTTGGTCACTACCTTCATCGGTCTCTGGTCCCACTGCGTGCGTCACTCGCGTTGCCACATCTTTCGGTCACCCACAAAGAACGCAACAATAACAGGTTCAATGTAGGGTCTGAAACTTCTTCTTTTGGGCCGCACACTATGCATTTAGATAAGAACAATGAAGAATTACCATATTGAATTACTCACACTTAAACAACATAAAATCCCCACCCCAAAATTTGTGGAGGGCATTGCAGATGGGTAATAAGTGTCCACAATAGAAGGTGTTTGTTGGCGCTTTCCATATCCCATTGATTCCTGTAACGTTCGACACGTGAATCATAGTTCTATGTTGGTGGAAGTCATCACAGAACTTCTTTAGAGGTTCCTCTCTTGAGTGCCAAAAACTCATTCTCAATTTTTGTTTAAATATATAGTCGAAGAGGATCAACACACTACACAATTATTGAGGTTCATTAACGAGTATAATTAATGAACCTATTTATTTATTTAAATGGTCCGGTTACTCATTCATTTAAAACCCCCAATAGTGTGGTTACAGGAATTATGAGTCAATCGATTAAATGGGTTTATGTTGCACTGCGGTCCCACTGTCATTTGTCCAATAGTTTCACAAAGAAAAATAAAATAACCATATTTTATTTTATTTTTTGTTCGTAAAGTCCAAAAATTAACTTTTTTCATTCATCCCTTGCTGGTAAATGTTATGCTTTCCTTAAGTGAATCCTGAAACAGTAGAATCAATAGTGCCATCAGATTGTTAATCCGAGCACTGGTTCAAAATATAGAATTCGCATCTCGCACATTTACTGAAAGTACCTTAAAAAAAGTTCAAAAAATTAATAATAGTCACCATCAACCCACGCTGGTTGAGATTAGACTCTACCTCAGGGGAACACGCCCTCACATTCTCAACGACACTCTCAAATTTTTAATTCGAGCTACTGTTTAAATGTTATGAATTTTACTATTAAATAATTTTACTTAATTATTTTATTTATAGTAAAAATATTACTTCCAATAATGGCTCATGACATCCAATGATAGTATCTGTCTATGGAAGGAATACCCTCACGAGTTCAGTGGTGGTCACTGATCTTTAATCTGATTCACCATTCATGAGTGATAAGAATTTGAAAATAAAATATTTATATTTAATTATTTAATTTACAGTTATGAAATTTTTTGTTTTTTTTTCACTAGAGCCATGAACCGACTAAATTTAAGTCTCTCTTAAGGTACACCCTCCATACTGAACCAAACAGTGCCCTTCAATTTTAGATCCAGGCACTCATTTATAAGTTATTCCACTTTTTCAGGAAAACTGCTCACGCGTTCTATTTAATGCTTAATTTTTTCACCTAATCAATCAAGGCACTCCAAGCCTCAGAATCACATGCTTTTAATTTTAGTAGTCTCATAATAATCAAAAATAATTAAAAAAATATACATAATTTCAAGGACATTAAACAATGAATGTGTAATTTTTCTGCTCATTCGACATTTTTTTGTTTCTTTTATTTTCCTGTTGCTGGTTCTACTAGTTTCTAGTTTGGCCAGTGGTAGAGATAAAGGGTAACATGAATTATTTTAAAATAATCTATTTTTCATCAGTTATTTCATAACCGATGATAAAATTATATTTTTTGGGTTTTTATGTCAATTATGTTATGACCTATGTGGAATAAGGTTTTTTACATCTGTTTAATAATAACTGATGTAAAAAATCATCATCACAGAGACCTTAATAATTAGTTATTAAATAACCTATGTGAAAAACCTTTATTTTGATGGTTGATTCAAGTAGGTTATATAATAAAAGACGTAATATATAACATATTACATTGGTTTTTTATTAACCAACCTGAAATGTCTTCACGATGAAGGTTTTTTATATCGGTAATTTAATTATCGACATAAATAATCTGTTCCATTATTGATTCACAACATCAAGTATATTTAACCTACATTAAGTACAATATATATAATGTCACTATTACTATCGGTGGCTAAAAAGCGACGTAAAAAATTATGTTAATAAAGATTTTTTTACTAGTGGATGAAAATTCACTAATCATCTATATTAACACAACCTTCAATATAATCTAATGATTTGTAGATATATCAAATATAGCTTCATTTTTGTTCCCCAATGAAATTTACTCATCAATTAGTGGTTTCGAAGAAACATCAATATTTTTCTTTGGATTTCCAGGAATTAAATTTGTTAATTATATGTATGGTTCTTTCATCAACATCCAAGGAGGCAGGATGTAAGAAGTAATGAAAATAGACCAACAAGAATACTGACTTACGTAAGAACAAAATGGAAAAAAATCATCAGTAGAATGGCCCAACTGTATGTTATGAGTTTCTGAAGAAGAAGAATGATGTGTCTGGTAAAATAGTTTCCATAAATCGCCATCACATGGATGATGTAATCATTATGTGATGTAAATATTTTATTTAAGCCATTTCATCAATGCAGATGTGATGTGGGACATAATTAATCATTATAAATGATGTATAATTGGAAAATTTATCATCATTTTAATGAGATCTCTGGAATTTCTTTGTTGTGCCTCTTTATACCTTGATGATCCACATGTTGGAAAATTTACCAAATAATACAAATCATGATAATATAAAAATCATTAATTTGAACATTCATGGATCTTCTGAATACTTAGACCCAAATTATGAACCAGCATTTTACTTTCATAGAAACTAACAGGTAATGTATTTCTGTCAGGATACAATGAATAATTGAAGATAAAATCTAGTAGAAATAACTATTTGACCTTCCAAAATCTAATTGAATAGACAATAAATTTTTAACAGCTTCAAGTTTTCTCTATTGGCTTCCTTGATATAAGGCCTCCTCAGTTAATTTCAACAAATTTGAAAACTGAGATGGTTCTGATTCGGGATTTGGAATATCATTCTGAGTTGTTGTTTCATGAATAGATGGACCAGCTGACTAATGTATGAAATTCTAAAATGATGGATCCATAATCCAAAAAAAATTGTATTTTCTAATCAACTCTTTTCACCATGTAGATAAAAAAAATTCAATATTTCCAAAAACCAGAATTCAATAGATGATGTCAAACATTTTCAAATGTTTTGAATGTCCTAAGATCACATTTATGACATGGAAATTTAATTGTTCCTTAATAAACTTACTTTAAATATGATGATGAAAATATTATATAGTCTTCAACACCATCAATAAAGATAGTATATAAACCAAACCCCTTTGCTTTTTAGCGACTAATTATACAATCATGACCACATAACAGAAAATGTTGTCTACTTCCTGAGTCCACAGTTATCTAAAAAGAACAAAATAAAAATAAATAATAAATATAATTTGGACTAATTGGTTATTATTATTATATTTTATAACCTTTACATATTTTATGGAATATGATAATAGTGAGGCACTGGTATAGCACTGAATTACGGGTCCCGTATTGTTTTCGAGTAGATAAAATAAGAATATTAAATATATTATATAAGACAGTTGCTATTTTTTTGAACATAATAGAATATATCTCAAACATTGTCTCATGTGAGAAATATGATACCACTTTTATGTCTAATATGTGTGGTTTAACCTAGACGTGAAATTATGTATGTCTGTGTAAGGTGTTAAATTACATTACATGCAAGAGTAATTCATTTATTTTATTATAATTTCTTATAAAAATTTGAAATATATTCCAGTCTACGTATCATATGAAAAATTCAAATCCACCATTGGATCTGAGGTGTGGAGGTGTGGGGTGTACCTTAGGCATGACATAACATCTAACTTTATAATAAATATTAGTTTTTTTATCAACTACTCCTAACTTTTAATTTACAAATTTTGAAACAAAATCACAATTTCATAATATTTTTAAATTAATAGTAATATTATTTAATTAACACTAATATATTTTATGTGTTAATAATATTAAAAAATTAATGATTAGTGATTACAAATTATGTAATTATTATTATAAATGTAATTTTTATGTATTTAAAGATTTTTTAAATTTATATATTTTTTTATATATTATTTAAAAATTATTAGTATGATTTTATAATCAATGGTTGTAAGAACCTGGATCTTCGGTTCAGGTATGTCTTTCCTTTTCTGGAGTTTTTGGAGAAAAGAGGAGTATCTTGGAATGTTTTGAAGTACATGACGTGTACTTTCTGAGTACACACCGTGTACTCCCTTGCCATGTCGGACCGTGTGCTGGCCGTGTCTCGGCCACAAACACAATGTGTAGGGGTGGAGTGGAGTCCGCTTAAAGTGGAGTACAGAAAAACAGAGTACACACCGTGTACCCCAGAAGTACACGTCGTGTATTTTTTCATTAAATGGACCGGGGTCGCACCTGATAGACAGAAATATCTTCTTCTTTAGTTTCTTCGTCCGAGAGAGACCTTTATGGCCGTGATTATTCTCCGAGCCCTCGTGCCTCCGTCTGATCTCTGTTTCATCTGCCATCGATGCATTGGAACCACATCGGTGAGTTCTTCCTTCTCCTAGAGCTTCATTTCCCAATTCCTCCTCTTTATCATGATATTTTGGGTTAAGCATTTTTTACGTTTTCTTAGATCTTCGATGTTCTAAGGAGAATTAATCCATGTGGTCCAAGTATATCGATCTCCTAGCATCGAGGTAGGTGGTTTGTTCCTTTATATAGAAAGCCTTTGAGTATTTTGGGTAAATTCCAACAATACCCTTTAACAGGGTATTTCATGTTTCCTGTTTTCCCATTGATGTTTGCTTACATTGCTGGTATACCTGTGTAGAGGTCATTGCTTGTGAATAGGGTATATTGTACTATGATCTGGTTGTTTTTCCATGCATGTTTTTCCTATTAGGCGTTTTTCCAGTTTCCATTCCTAGTTGCAGGATAGTGGGACTGTTGTACTTTTATTTTGTTGTGCCTTAGAATTATAGCCAAGTAGTTATTGATGTTTACTTCGACTGATACGTGCGCTATGCATGTTGTTTTACATAGGTTTCTGAGAACCTAGTGTAGTAGACCATAGGGAGAATGGACGTAAGGGATTCTCTAGAGTGTCTTTAATTTACGATGCGAGACCACATGTGGAATTGACGTTGATTGCTTCCTTATAGATTTTGTAGTTCCTCGATGTGGTCCATAGGGGGAATTGACGTTGAGTGCTTCCCTAGAGAGCCTTTAGTAAGACACAAGACTATAGGGGGAATTAACGGTGAGTGCTTCCTCAGAGAGTCTATTCTTATCTAAACTAGAGGGGTGATACTGTGTATGCCTCCCTGAGGGTTACTAGTACTTATAGGTTGAACCTTAGGGGTTAGACTGTGAGAACTACCCAGAGGTTACCTTTTAGTTCTACTTGCTTGAGTGGCTGTTTCTTGTTTGTAGATTATATTCAAGAAAATGTGCATTGTTACTGTTGTGTTTTATCCTGTTTACTGCTTTTTGTACTTTACCTTCCATATATTCACTCACTATTAGGCACAGATCTTTGGGTGGTTGCCTATTGGGACTTTGTCTCACACCCGGTTTGAGTCATGCTTTTGGGCCCAAACAGATTACATTTTTGTAGGTATAGATAAGGGCAATCTCCCTTCTACTTCAGGTTCTTTATTTCACTAGAGCTGGAGAGTATGGGACCATACTGAGTCTTGTGATGCTGAGGAGTTGCTCATCTATTTTTATTTTGTACTTTGGTTTAGTACTATATTCAGCATTGTGACTTGTTTGGCTTTTTTCTTAGACATATATGTATCATGCATCATTTACATATATTTCTGCTCCAGTTGTTTATTTACCAGTTTTCCACTGTTATTGTTGTTGGATCTTTACTGTTTCTATTGTTGTATGTGTTGTTACTTCCTCTGTGTACTCGGCCAATGAGGGCATAGTTTCCCCAATATCACACCCAAGGCCCTCACTGCTATTCGGTAGCCTCTGGTGTTTGGGAAAATGTGCTTGAGTCCATGTGACAAACCAGGTACGGGGCGCCACTGGGTGGATTCTGGAACCAGGACGTTACAAAGTGGTATCAGAGGAGATCGTTTCTCTGTATTTACTATTTGGATCCTTTATCCATGGATAGGATGGATTTGGTACTTGGTGTTAATCTTTGCTCAGGAGTAGCTACCTCGTGTACAGGGAAAAGCCATACTACCTCTATTATTGCAGTTTTCTTGTTTTGAGATATTACGGTTGATATGATTTCACCTAGAGTGAATCACATGCCTTGTGTTGTTATTTTTGTTGATATTGTGGTTCTATTTCTGTCGCAACCCGATGAGATGAGGGTATTCCATCCCATACATCATATAGGCTCTTGTTAGAAATAACATGCCATGCATTATTGCCATGCCATGAATTATTTCCATTCCATCTAGGGTGCATTCGCAATTGAATGTTGTTGTGATAGAATATGTGTATATTATGCATGTTGTTCTGATAGATGATTTGATATAATCTATGCTATTTGATAGAGGGTTGTTGTATTGTACCTTGCTTATATGAATGCCATGTTTTGGTTCTTGAGGTGTTATGGGCCCTCTTGAATCGGAAATTGGTAAAGCTTTGACCTGTTTTTCCTTATATATGACTGTATTGGATGCCATGCGTTTATTCGTGGGGAGTATAGGCCCTCACGGATTGGAATTTTGAACCTTCATTCTCATTTTTCAGTGTTTCTGTGATTCGGTGTTGTTTCAGAGCTACTGCCCGGAAAAACCCAGAATACACGGAGTGTAGTTTATATATACACTCCATGTTGTTTTAAAACGTGTCACTGACAATGTGAGTAGAAACATGGGTTGTGAAACATCACCAGGAACACACTGTGTATGGTAGGTACATTCTATGTAGTGGTAAGCTGTGTACCCGACCATGTCACTAACAACACGGGTAGGGGAAGCTTGATTAGAACACGCCCTATTGCTAAAGGACACGCTGTGTAGTTTTGTTCCAGGTACCCGACCGTGTCTCGAACGACAAGGGTTGCTGCTATCTCTTCATATGCATTCCATGTTTGTTTGGGACACTCCGTGTAAGGGTCAGTCGTGTACTTGGTCGTGTCGCCAAAAACACGGGTTGGGTAAATCTTCTAGTACATGTGGTGTTTGTTTCGAACACGCCATGTATTCTCATCTGTGTAGCTGCTCGTGTAACTAACAACAAGGGTCGTTGAATCCTTTTCTACTACACACCGTGTCCACTAGGAACATGTCGTGTAGTCTCAGTTTAAGAAGACCGTGTGGGTTAGCCGTGCAAGGAGACACCGGCAGGTAAATAGAGTTAAGTACACGTCGTGTAGGGTTTATACACACCATGTAGTCTGGTTTTGTAATCTTGAGTTTTTACTTCTCCTGTATCCATTTTGTACTCATTTTTTATCTGTCCTTGTTTTTCTGATCTAAGGTATGCTTTTTATCTTTCAGATTTATGCCTCTAAGACGTCCTCCGGTTGTACATCAGTTGAAGGATAGTTATCAGACGCCATATATGGCTGATCAGGGACTTCCTGTCGATCCTCCAGTTGGGCCAGCCTTAGAATCGGCATTCATACCTGTTGCAGGAATTGATGCGCAGTTCAGGGAAGGGTTTATGAGGATGATGCAGACCTTTCATGGAGCACCGCCTCCTGGAATGACTATGGAAAACATGACGCCGGTTTTCCAGCAACAGGAGCATCCTACTTTCTCGGGGGAAGGAGGACCACAGGCTACTGAGTCATTGATGGAATCCATGATGACTATATTTGAGCATATAGAAACACCTCTAGAGAGGTGGGTAAATCTCGCTACCTATATGCTACGTGACTTCTCCAAGAGGTGGTGGGACATGATCTCACAGGAAGGTCATCATCAGGTTATGGCTTGGGATGAGTTTTATCGCATTTTTTATGACTACTTCTACCCAGAGACACTGAGGGTCGATCGAGCTCGGGGGTTCATTAGTCTAGAGCAGGGTACTCTTTCTATCATGGAGTATTCCTCTCGTTTCACCGAGCTGCAATATTTCACACCCCTTTGGGACGAAAATGTGGTGTTCTTAACAAGGAAGTCTGAGGATGGTCTCAAGCGGGAGATCTGCTCGTAGGTGAATATCTTCCATTTGACATCCATCCCATCCATCGTCATCCAGGCACTGATTGCAGAGCGCAATCTGAGAGACTCTGGAGCTGCGAGCTAGGGCGGTTCTGCTTCCAGAGCTAGTATTCCCCCAGTTGACAGAAGGAAGCGGCATTGGGAGACTATGTGTAGTGATCCAAGGAGGTAAGATACATCTTAAGGTAGCCAGGTAGTATACTACCAGTGTGGAAGGGCAGGGAACACGAGGCCGCAGTGCCAGAGAGACCTTGTAGAGTGCTGATCTTGAAGCAAGATGGGTCACCTTCAGTGTTTCTACTAGGTTTTCTCACCAGTAGCTGGTGATGGGGGTTCTTCCATGACTTCTCATTTAGGAGAAGCACCACCAAGTTTTCACCAGTCGGGGAACTAGAGTTCTTCTGGCTATTTGGGCCAAGGTGGAGGTCGTGGAAGTCAGTCAACAGTCATTCAGCATCAGTAGGGAGGATCAGCGCAGAGTGGTCAGGAAGGGTCATAGGGTTGCGGGGCTGGCCAGAAATTTGTAGTGGAGAATAACTATCAAGAGTAGGATCCCAGACCTTCTACAGTTCGATGTATGATCTTAGTATCCTCAGTATTATCTTTATCCCTTTTCGATACTAGTGTTATGCGTAACTTTATCTTTGTTGTTGTTGTGGAGAGCCTAGGGTTCCGTATATTTTCTTCTGCCGACTTGTTGACAATGGACACACCATTGGGGACGAGGACATCTAGTGTACGCCAGTGCATAGAGTTCCCTCTCGAGGTTGGATGGTATCGTTTCTTAAGGGATCTCTATGTCCTAGAGATGACAGGCAATTATGTCATTCTCAGGATGGACTTGTTGATTCCCTTTGAGGCAGTCATTGACTGTTATCACCACAAGGTGAGTTTCATTTCACCAGAGAGTGAATCATTTCTTCATAGAGGTTAATGGGATGTTCAGGAAACTCGAGTAGGACTCGAGAATCATGGTCTAGGAAGGGTTACGACCCAGATTGCTAGTCTTTATCTTGATGACCAGGGGACTTCACAGTTAGACTTTCCTCCTGTGGTGAATCATTTCATAGATGTCTTTCCAGAGGACTTTTCAGGTTTTCCTCCAGAGCGTGAGGTGGACATCTCTATTGATCTTGTTTCAAGAGCAGCACCGGTGTCCATTCCTCCCTATAGGATGGCTACACCCGAGTTTCAGGATCTCAAGAATTAGTTGGAGGAGATGCAGGCAAAGGGTTTCATCTGACCCCGTACTTCCCCTTGGGGTTCGCCTGTCCTATTTTCAAAGAAGGTAGATGGTACCCCTAGGCTCTGTGTGGATTATCGAAAGCTGAACCAGTTGACGGTCAAGAACTGATATCCCTTGCCTAGGATTGATGATCTCTTCTATAAGCATCGAGGAGCCTGAGTGTCCTCGAAGATCTATTTGAGGTCCGATTATCATTAGTTACGCGTTAGACCATCAGATATACCTCTAACAGTCAGGAGTAGGTATGGTCTCTACGAGTATACGGTTATGCTATTAGGTCTCACGAATGTGCCATCAGTTTTCCTAAAACTGATGAACCGAGTGTTCCATCCTTATTCGGATTCTTTCGTCGTGGTCTTCGTGGATGATATCTTGGTGCACTCTCCCACTCGACATGACCATGCTACACATCTTGTGATCATTCTGAGTACACTGAGAGATCATCGTCTTTATGCTAAACTCTATAAGTGCCACTTTTGGTTGGATTAGATTCACTTCTTGGGTCATGTAATCTCAGAGGCAGAAGTATCTGTGGACCCAGAAAAAGTGAAAATTTTAGTTTCTTGGGAGGAGCCGAAGAACGTTTTTTAGGTGTGGAGTTTTCTAGGGATGGTTGGATACTACATACACTTCATTCATGACTTTTCACGCCTAGATGCACCTTTGACAGGTCTGACCAAGACTGGGGCGGAGTTCTTATGGTCAGATTATTGTGAGTCAGCCTTTCAGGAGCTGAAGAGAAGGTTGAATTCATCACCAATACTATTGTTTCCAGACCCTGGAAAGAGCTATACTGTTTATTGTGATGCTTCAAGTATCGGACAAGGTTATGTGCTTATGCAGGGAGATGGAGTCATTGTGTATGGTTCTCTGTAGTTGAGGCCACATGAGAGGAACTACCTGACGCATGATCTGGAGTTGGCAGCTATTGTTCATGCCTTACGTTGTTGGGGACATTACCTTCTAGGAGAGAACTATGTGGTTTTCCATGACCCTAAGAGTCTCAAGTACATCTTCACTCAACGGGATATGAATCTGAGACAACGCAGGTGGGTCGAGTATCTTCAGTATTTTGATTTTGAGCTTTCCTATATGCCGGGAAAGGGCAACGCAGTGGCAGATGTGTTGAGCAGGAGAACTCAGATTCAGAAAGTTCAGGGGGCCAGCAGCGAGTGGAAGCTTATGGATTTATTCTATAAGATGCATTTGGAGGTGTACGATAGACATAGATAGACTTACCAATCTTATGTAGTTGTTACCTCCACACTACTTGATCGAGTATGAATGAAAAAACTATCAGACTCATAAGGCTTAGTCCTACGGGAGAGTGTGTCTGGAGAAGACCCTATTCCTGGATGGATAGTGGTCGAGGATGAGATCTTGAGTTTTCAGGGACACGTATGGGTGCCAGCAGACATACGCAAGGATATGATGCGGGTTTTCATTACTCAGTTTGGGCAGTTCATATTGGCGCCAATAAGATGTATCGGGATCATTATAGCCAGTACTATTGGCCAGGTATGAAGAGGGATGTTGTTGGTTTCGTCTTGCAGTGTTCTACTTGTCAGCAGTTGAAGGTGGATCATCAATGACCAGAAGGCCTTTTACAGCAGTTACCCATTATGGAGTGGAAGAGGAAAAATGTCACAATAGAATTCATGACCAAATTTCCAAGGTCGCCTCGAGGGAACGATGTTTTTTGGGTTGTCGTCGATAGGCTTATGAAGGTTTCTCATTTCTTATCGATCAAGGAGACATTCAGTGTTGATGATCTGGGATGACTTTACATCTGAGATATTGTGCGTCTTAATGGAGTTCTACACCCCATCGTTTTAGATAGAGATGTGTGCTTTACTTCTCTGTTTTGGTAGGGGATTCAAAAGGCTTTGGGTACACAGGTACATTTAAGTACATCATACCATCCCCAGACAGATGGCCAGTCCGAGCGTACGATCTAAGTGATTAAGGATATGCTCTGAGCTTGCATTCTAGAATTTCATGGTTCTTGGGAGAAGTATATCCCTCTGGTAAAGTTCTCCTACAACAACAGTTTTCAGGTGACTATTCAGATGGAACCTTATGAGGCTTTGTACGGTAGGCCATGCCGATCACCCTTATGCTGGATGGAGGTATGAGAGGCAGTCTTGTTGGGACCTCCTCTTGTTTTGGATACCTCAGAGCAGATATAGTTGATTCGGAAGAGGATGGATGCAGCACAGTCTTGATAGAAGTCTTATGTTGATCAGCAAAGACGACCTCTGGAGTTCGAGGTCGGGGATCAGGTTTTCCTGCGTGTCGCACCAAGGTTGGGACACAAGAGGATTTAGAGACAGGGTAAACATTCACCGCGGTATGTTGGGCTGTTTGAGGTATTGGAGAGTTTTGGGCCGGTTTCCTATCAGTTGAAGTTACTTCAGAGGTACCGGGTCATGCACGACATCTTCCACGTCTCTCATCTTCGATGCTACTTTTCAGACTTGTCTCATGTCTTTCATCCTAAGGAGGATGATCTCAATGCAGATGCATCATTTGAGGAGAAACTTATCTGGATTGTCGATAGTAGTATGAAGTTTCTCTGGGGGGTGGTCTATTCCTCTAGTACGGGTGATATGGAAGCACGGTAAAGTATAGGATGGGACCTGGGAATGGGGGGCCGATGTACGATCGCAGTGGCTGAAACTATTCGAGGATTCTTCTTCTCTGTCTCGTTAGGGAAATCCAGGGATTAATTTCTTTAAGGGGGGATGTTTGTAAGAACTTGGATCTTTATTTTAAGTATTTAGTTCCTTTTCAGGAGTTTTTGGAGAAAATAGGTTTTTCTGAAAAATTATGTACACGTCGTGTACTTTCTGAGTACACACCGTGTACTCCCTTGCCACGCCAGGTCGTGTGATGGCCATGTTCTGGCCACACAGATGGTGTGTAGGGGTGGAGTGGAGGCCGCTTAAAGTGTAGTACGGAAAAATAGAGTAAACGTCGTGTACCCCAGAAGTACACGCCGTGTATTTTATTTTTTTCATTAAACGGACCGGGGTCGCGCCTTACGGACAGAACGCTCTTCTTCTTCAGGTTCATCGTCTGAGAGCGACCCGTGCAACCGTGATTCTTCTCTGAGCCCCCATTCCTCCGTCTGATCTCCGTTTCAACCTCCGTCGATTGCGTTGGAACCGCAGCGGTGAGTTCTTCCTTCTCCTAGAGCATAATTTCCCAATTCTTCCTCTTTCTCAAGATATCGTGGGTTGAGCATTTTTTGACATTTTTATAGATCTTCGACGTTATAAGGAGAATCAGTCATCGTGGTTCAATTATATCGATCTCCAAGCATCGAGGTAGGTGGTGTGTGCCTTTTTGTATAATTTCTTTGAGTATTTTGTGCAAATTCCACCAATAACCTTGAACAAGGTATTGTGTGTTTCCTATTTTTCCCTTCTTGTTTTCTTGCTTTGCTGGTATGCCTATGTAGAGGTCATTTCTTGTGAATAGGGTAAATTTTACTATGCTCTGGATGTTTTTACATCCATGTTTGTCCTGTTAGGTGTTTTTTCAGTTGCTATTCCTAGTTGTAGGATAGTGGAACTGTTGTACAATTATGCTGTTGTGCTTAGAATAAAAGCCAAGTTGTTCTTGAGGTTTACATGGGCCGATATGCGCGCTATGCAAGTTTTTTTACACAAGGGTGTGAGAACCTAGTGTAGTGGACCATAGGAAGAATAGACGTAATGGATTCTCTAGAGTGTCTTTAATTTACGATTAGAGACCAGATTGGGAATTGACTTTGAGAGCTTCTTCCGAGAGTCTGTAGTTCCTCAAAGCGGGCCACAAGGGGAATTGTCGTTGAGTACTTCCCAAGAGAGCCTTTAGTATGACACGAGTTGGGGGAATTGATGGTGAGTGCTTCCTTAGAGAGTATATTCTTAGATGAACTAGATGGGTGAGACTATGTGTGCCTCCCAAACATTTGCTAGTGCTTGTAGGTTGAACCTTAGGGATTAGACTATGAGAACTACCCAGAGGTTAACTTTTTGTTCTAATTTATTTAGTGGTTGTTTCTTGTTTGTAGATTATATGCTAGAAACTGTGGATTGTTACTGCTGTGTTTTGTCCTGTTTACTGCTTACTGTTTACTGCTTACTGTACTTTACCTTCCATATATTCACTGACTGTTAGGCATAGATCTTTGGGTGGTTTCCTATTGGGACTTTGTCTCGCACCCTGTCTGGGTCATGGTTTTGGGCCCAAAAATATTACATTGTTGCAAGTATAGATAAGAAAAATTTCCCTTCTACTTCAGGTTCTTGATTTCACTAGAGCTGGAGAGAATGGGACCATGTTGAGTCTTGCAATGATAAGGAGTTTCTCATCTATTTTTCTTTTGTAATTTGGTTTAGTACTGTATTCAGCATTCTGACTTATTTGGATATTTTACTAGACATATATGTATCATGCATCAATTACATATATATTTTCTCCAGATGATTATTTATCAGTTTCATGCTGTTATTGTTTTTGTACTTTACTTTTTCTTATGTTGTATGTGTTATTACTTCCACTTTGTACTCTGTAAATGATGGTATAGTTTCCCCCACAGTAAGGGTTGGTGTCCTGAGAACCAAATATTTTGTACTTTGATTACATGAATGTTCACTTATTATATATTGTTCATTGTTCTGCATGACTATAATATAATAATGTCCTAGAATATTTGATGCATTAATAAGGTCATGGTAGATCCCTGCTATGATAAGAACCTTCAAATGCTATAACAATATTCTTATATAATGTTCTACGGTTGGATGACATACTATGATATGACACATAGCATACAGAACGTCATGTGAGATTACTCGTAAGAAGATGAGACTCTCTCTCATGGAGTTTGCACTTGGTAATCTCCATGATGGGAGATTATGAGAACAGACCTGCCATCAGTAATTCCGCATGTCTTGGTGCCATAAGATATTACTATCTGCGAGCGTGTATAATGGTCGTTAGACTAGAAGATTATCATTAACTCATGTCATGACTCGCGCACTTAGATTTACTGACGAAAACTGTCACGCAGACAGTTGGAGGGAAGCAAGGTACGTTGGATGTGTCACGAGTGACATGTTGTTAATGTATATGCCGAGGATGTTTTTGTCCCTTCCATTTATAGATGTTGATATCTCGGCCATTTGATTGAAATAGAACTATCGCATTAAATTCCATGGCCATGGTGTAAACAGTTTGTTTATTTCAGGTAGTCAAAGAACGACGGATCAAGCATATAGGTTTATGACACTACCATGAAACCTGCTTGATGAGATATCGAGACAAAGGGATTAAATTACACAATAAGCATTTTTATGTGGTGATATGTCAATGCGGCGTCAACTTCTTTCTCTTGGGTGCCTTGACCCATTGCTAGACAGTAATCTTGGACTTTAGGCAAGCCCGCCTAATGCCAATGAGAAAGAGGCCTAGAGGGTCACACACTAAGTGTATTCAAGTATTTAAAGTAGAATAACTATTATTCCCGTATGTGGTTTATTAATTATTCAAGGAAGCCTAAATCATTTTAATGTTGGAGGAAGAATAAAATGAAAAAAAGTACACGCCGTGTATTAATTATTACATGTCGTGTAGTTTTTATTTTGAAATGGAAATGAATAAATGAAAACAATATATACACTCTGTGTACATTTAATGTACACGCCGTGTATTTTTGAATGACAAACAAGTACACGATGTGTATTTATTATTACACGCCGGGTTGTTTTTTCCAATCGGGATTTTGAGGATATAATATTATTTTATTAAATGATATTTATTATAATCTGCGTGAGCGCATGTTAAGGAATTAAATATTCGACATGGGGGTTTTGAATAAGAGTTAATGAAATAAATGAAATGCTAACGCATTTATTTATTGTCATAACTCTACAACATGAAACCTGATTATAAATATCCTCACAACCCCAACTATTTTCCTACACACAATAGAATTGTTGTGCACAACAATTGTGGAGAATTATTTCAAGGCCGAAAGAACCTCTTCCTCCAAGAACGCTCTCAAGACCGAGAGAGATCCTCTTCCATCGGATCAAGACGATCTAAGGCGGAAAATGCAAGCAAAGGATTCTCCACTCTAGCACCCAGAGAATCCTTTGGCGACATCCCGAGATATGAGGTACATGTGTGGATCACCACTAGAGGGAGTCTACACTAGGCTTCTACAACGCAACAACAGATCACATTGACAATGTGATCAAGAACATCAATGAAGAAAGAACACCCAAAAGGTATTTCTTTATAGTTAATTAAATTAATTATAATCAACCTGTAATGATCCTTGTTTTTGGTTCCGGGACAAACCTTATTCTTTGTCTTTTTCTATGATTTGATCCATAGAGACTGGATTTTATCGTCGTATTGATCCTGGATTGATCATTGCTAATGACAAAAAGGCAAGTGGGCACATCCACCCACGCGCTTCCACTGCGCCTGGAACCTTCAAATGGTGTCAGAACGAGGTTACAACATTGATATAGTTATTTAATTTTCGTTGATAATTTACACATTTATTTTTGATAGAATTCGAAATATATCATTCTATTAATCTGAATAAACGAGATCTATTCCTCCCCCATTGTTTCTCAATTCATATCACCGAAACGACCTTTTAATTTTAATATTTGATTAAAATTAAAACGAGAAACTCATCCAGAGGAGCCGCTCTTTCTGTCTATACAACATGGGATTACATGGCGTGTAATTAAAACTACACGTCGTGTACTTAGGTTCAATGAACAGGCACTGGTCTGCCAAACCATGCCATGTGAATTGAATATTCCTAAGTATTAATCAAGCCGTGTTGACCAGAATTGAACAGCGCATGGAACTAGAATAAACAGCCTGTATGTTGGAGCAACACGCTGTGTAATCCGTTTTGGCCCAGGTGAAACCTTGTACAAGGATAATCCGCATACCGTGTACACCGGATTTCCAAGTCGGTTACCGTATAACAAGGAAGTACACACCATGTATGATTCATCTACACGTCGTGTACTACAAAATTTCCAAAGTAGAGAAAACATGCCAAAGCCCCCAGGGTGTAATTTGGATAAAGGGTGAAAATAAATACACACCGTGTAAATATAAACTATACGCTGTGTACATTCAAGAAATATCACCATGTTTCCTCCAAAAGTACAAAGACCTGTACAAGGAATATGGATGAAAAGAATCCCAAGAAATTTCAGAATGGAATTTAAGATAATGAATTGATTAATTATAAGATCATAATTCGAGCACGACTTATCTTAAATGAAAGAACGATTAAAAGAATTTGAATTCTAATTATGCATAAATGTCGTTTCATGCTATGGATGATCATGAGCTAGACGAAATACCCTTTGTATGTGTATGGTTTCATTTATTTAAACTAAATTTTTTGGCCTATGAGCCTTCTTAAAATTAAATGTTGGGAATGTGTGCCCATGGTTTCTTTAATGTAAACCCATATAATGGAGGATCTCCCAAGATAGAGGAGATGGTTCCAATCCCGAAGTCATGGAGAAACCCACACAAAAAGATACAAAGGTGGACAGTTGGGAGCTGCAAAACACGAACCACTGGGTTCAAGGTGTTTTTCCCTAGGCCAGGGTTAGATTATCAAACTGCTAGATAATCTAACCAATATAATCTCATGATCATGCCATCTTATTTTATTTCTGCCTAATTTCATAGTTTATTTATTATGTATGTGTTATCGTGATCACATAATTAATGAACAAGAATGCAAAGATGGAATAAGATAAAAACCAGACTATGCGTAAACATTATCGGAGCATGGTTAATCACTTAAGAAAGCATCACTTAATATTAACAAGCATGTGATAATGAAAAACTACGCATAAAGAATAAAATCCCTCAAATACCATATTAAGTCATACCAATCATTCTGTTTCTTGATTAAGGAAAAGACTCAATAAAATTATGTGTTTGACCAACCCTTGTTGGGAAACATAATTTTATAAAGGAAGCCCTTATGAAAGGTTTCAGGTTGACTTAACCATATTACATCAAGAGACGTAGCCCTTTCTAGACATGATGTAATATAGGAGGAAAGAGTTGAGAAAATCCAAGTCAGGATTTCAGGATTGGGAAGTCCACTCAATAGATCAAGGAACTGTAAGCTCACAGTTGGCAAAGACCTGCCTACCAAAATACCTTCAAATAGCTTGACAAACCCATGTTGGGGTTATGCGAAGGGGGATATGAATCCTTGCCTCTAGAATCTCAAAAAATCTGGACATTCTGAGTACAATAGTGAGGGCCATTGGGACATGATAAAATAGTGTGAGAATTAATAAATTCATTTATTATTTTTCATAAAATTTAATAAAGAAAGTACTGATAAATCTTCTATTTTAATTTGTAAAATCGAAATGACAAACTCATCAACCACATTTTCTCTGCGATCAATTCTGGATAAAGACAATATCCTCACCGGGAGTAACTTTCAGGAATGGTTTAGGCTCCTTCGGGTTATCCTACGCCGTGAACAAAAATTTTACGTGTTGGAGTCCTCGCTTCCTGATTCTCCTTCCCCAGGAGCGAGTGATGAAGAATTCCTAGTCTATGATCAAAATTTGAAAGACGCTCTCGAAGTTCAATGTTTGATGTTTTCATCTATGTATAGTGAGCTCATGAAGTCTCATGAACACATGGATGCCTACAGCATGCTCGAGCACCTCCGTGGTCTATACCAGGAGAGAGAAAGATAGGAACGGTTTGAGATTTCCAAGGCTCGTTTTCAGAGAAAGCTTAAAGAGGGTGCCCCAGCCGAGCCTCATGTAGTAAAGATCATTGGCTACATTGAGTGCTTGGAGGTTCTAGGGTTTAAACTCCCTGAAGAACTGGGTACCTATCTCATTCTTGCATCACTCCCCCAGAGCTTCTCAAACATTGTTGTGAACATCAACATGAACAACATTGAGAAGTATATGTCTGATCTTTTTATCCTTATTCTCCAAGTGGAAAATGACAAGAAGCGTGAAAAGCCTTCTGTCCTCATGGTGAATAAAAGGAAAGGGAAGGCGAAGAGATTTAAGCCCAAAGCTTCGTCAAGGACTTCCAAGAAAAGGAAGATCGAAGGGGAGGCAAAGGAAACGGATGTTGTTTGTTTCGCATGTGGAAAAAAGGGCCACTGAAAGAAAAACTGTACCCATCCTAGGAAGCAAGGGGAAGCTTCAGGTGTGTTTTTCATCGAATGAAATATATATGTTTCTAAAAATTGTTATTAGATACTACTTGTGGTGATCACATCTGTATCCAAATACAGGAACCATGTAGATTCAAGAAGATTGATCAAGGGGAGGTAGATCGACGAGCATCCAATGGATCCAGACTCTCTGTTGTAGCTTTCAGATACTACCATATCACATTGCCTGTAGGGATGGTCCTGGTTTTGAAAGAATGTTATTATGTACCCTCTGTAACCAAATACCTTATTTCGATATCCATATTAGATACTAATGGATTCAACTTCATGTTTGGAAGTGGATGTTGCTACTTTTATAAAGATAACATTTGTTTTTGTAGGGAACATTTATATAACGTCCTTTATGTGTTAGACTACACAAACCAAGTAATGGAAATATATGAAAATATTAATTCACATGACTCATACCACACCCAAATTTGGCATCACCAGCTAGGTCATCTCAATGAGAAACTTTTTACAAAATTAAATCAATATGGGTATTTAGATTCTTTCAAACTAAAACCACATGGTGTATGTCATACGTGTCTACAAGGAAAATGACCAAAGCGCCATTTAGTGGGAAAGTTGAAAGATCTATATAGATTATAGAATTAGTTCACACAGATGTGTGTGGGACATTTCCAGTTGAGGCAAGGGGTGGGTTCTCATACATCATAAATTTTACTAATGATTTTAGTAGATATGGATATTTCTACTTAATAAGGAATAAGTCAGATTCTTTTGATCAGTTCAAAGAATACAAGAACAAAGTTGAGAACCAGCTTGGTAAGAAGATTAAGAAACTCTTCTCAGACAGAGGAGGAGAATATCTTAATCAGGACTTCATTTATTTCTTAGGGGAGTTTGGGATTCTAACTTAACTCACTCCTCCTTACATGCCACAAAGGAATGGTGTAAGGAAAAGGAGGAACCGCACCCTTTTAGACATGGTGAGATCAATGATGAGTCATGTGAGTCTTCCATTATCCTTTTGGGTATATGCATTACAAATAGAATCACATATACTAAACCAAGTACCAAATAAATTGATAAATGGTATTCCATACGATTTATGGAGTGGATGCAAAGCCATGTTATCTAATTTACTTGTGTGGGGTAGAGAAGCATTTGTTAAGGCCTCTTTAGGTAACAAACATGCACCCTGAGGCACAAAGTGTATCTTTATATCATATCCCAAGGAAACAAGGGGATATTACCTATAAAACCCCTCAGAAAAAAAGGTTATAGTGGCAATACACGCCATATTCCTTGAGAGGGTGCACATCTCCAAAAGAGATAGTGGGAGCGAGATAGACTTCGATGAAGTCGAGGCTCAACATACACATGAGTTTGTAAAATAATAGATTCCACAAAGCCTCATGAAAGAACAATCTATTCAAGAGACACAAGAACTGCATATGATCACGAGAGAGGTGAGAGAACTAGAACGATATGGTTTTCTTGTCACCGAGTATGGTGGCTCATTATTGGTTGACAATGATGATCCTCTTACCCACAAGGAAACAGTTGAAGGCATAGATATTTCCAAGTGGCAAGAAGCCATGAATTCTAAAATGGATTCCATGTACCAAACCCATGTCTGGATTTTGGTAGATCCTCTAGTTGATGTAAAGGCTATTGGTAATAAATGGGTATTCTAGAAGAAACTGGACATGGAGGGGCAAGTCAGCACCTACAAGGCATGACTGGTTGCAAAAGGTTTTAGACAGCGTCAAGGAATTGACTATGATGAAACATTTTCACCGGTTTCGATGTTGGAATCCATCATAATCCTATTGGCCATTGCTGCTTAGCATGACTATGAAATTTGGAAAATGGATGTCAAAATAGCGTTCCTTAACGGGAACCTCCAGGAAGATGTCTACATGACACAACTTGAAGGGTTTGTGACTCCAAAGGATTCCAACAAGGAATAAAAGTTGCAGAAATCCATTTATGGATTAAAGAAAGTATCAAAGTCATGGAACATTCGTTTTGATGAAGCTGTAATGGAATATGGATTTATTAAGAATGAAGTGAAGTCATTTTCCTAATAGTATATGTTGATGACATATTGCTAATTGGAAATGAAGTACCTGTATTATAGTTAGTTAAGGCATGGTTGCATAAATTCTTCTCCATGAAAGACATGGGTAAGGCGGCATATATTCTTGGGATCAAGATCCATCGTGATAGATCTAAGAGAATGATGGGCCTGAGTCAAAGTACATACATTGACAAGATACTGAAGAGATTCAGTATGGAACAGTCCAAGAGGGGATTGTTGCCAGTGTCACATGGCATTCATCATTCCAAGAAAATGTTTCCTCAGAAACATGAGGAAAGAAAGAGAATGGCAAGGATCCCTTATGCATCTGTGATTGGGTCAGTTATGTATGATATGCTATGCATGAGACTAGATGTTGCTTACGCATTAAGTGTGGTAGGCAGATATCAAGTTGATCCAGGAGACCTTTATTGGATGGCAGTCCAGACTATCCCTAAGAATCTGTGGCGTATTAAGGATATGTTCCTGTTTTATGGAGGAGATGAGGAACTAGTCATCATAGGACGTGTAGATGCTAGTTTCTATACTGATAAAGATGACATGAAGTCGCAGACTGGATACATATTTAGTTTGAATGGAGGTGCAGTGAGCTGGAAGGGCTCAAAACAAAGTGTGGTGGAGGATTCTACAACGGAGTCGAGTATTTCACAGCCGCTGAGGCAGATAAAGAAGCATTATGGATGTAAAGCTTCATCCAAGAGTTAGATGTAGTATCGAGAAGTAAAGATCCTATCACACTCTATTGTGATAATACTGCAGCAGTTGCACTTGTAAAAGATCCAAGGTCACATCAGCGGACAAAGCACATACTTCGAAAGTATCATCTCTTGAGGGATTTTTCTCAGAGTGTTGAAGTTTCAGTGAGTATTATTTCCATGGAAGACAATGTGGCGGACCCCTTGACTAATGCCTTGACTCAGTAGAAACATGATCATCTTGTGAGGTTTAGCGGACTAAAAGTCGTCGGTAGTTGGCTCTAGTCCAAGTGGGAGTTTGTAAGGGTTGGTCTCTTGAGAACCAACTATTTTGTACTTTGATTACCAGAATGTTCACTTATTATATATTGTTCATTGTTCTTCATGACTATAATACAATAATGTCCTGGGATATTTGTTTCATTAATAAGGTTATGGCAGATCCCCGCTATGATGAGAACCTTGAAATGATATAACAATATTTTTAAATAAAGTTCTGCGGTTGGATGACATACTATGATAGGACACATAGTATACAGACCGTCATGTGCGATTACTCATAAGAAGAAGAGACACTCTCTCATGGAGTTCGCACTTGGTAATCTCCAAGATGGGAGATTATGAGAACAGACCTACCAGCAGTAATTCTGCATGTCTTGGTGTCATCAGATATTACTATCTACGGGCGTGTGTAATGGTCCTTAAACTAGAAGATTGTCATTAACTCATGTCATGACTCGTGCACTTATATTTACTAACGAAAAACATCATGCAGAAAGTTGGCGGGAAGTAGGGTACGTTCGGTGCGTCACGAGTGACATGTTTTTAATTGATATTCATGGAAGGATTTGTCCCTTCCATTTATGAAAGTTGATATCTCGACCCTTTGATTGAAATAGATCTATTGCATTAAATTCCATGTCCATGGTTTAAATGAAGAGTTTATTTCAGGTAGTCAAAGAACAAAGGATCAAGCATATAGGTTTATGACACTCCAATGAAACCTGCTTGATGAGATATCGAGACAAAGGGATTAAATTACAAAGTAAGAATCCGTATGTGGTGATACGTCAATGTGGTGTCAACTTCTTTATCTTGGGTGCCTTGACTCGTTGCTAGATATTAATCATAGAGTTTAGGAAAGCCCACCTAATGCCAATGAGAAAGATGCCTAGAGGGTCACACACTAAGAGTATTTAGGTATCTCAAGTAGAATAAAGATAATTCCGTATGTGGTTTAATAATTATTCATGGAAGCCTAAATCATTTTAATGTTGGATGAAGAATAAAATGAAAACAAGTACACGTCTTGTATTAATTATTACACGTCGTGTAGTTTTTTATTTTGAAAAAGAAATGAATAAATGAAAACAATATATACACTCTGTGTACATTTAATGTACACGTCGTGTAGTTTTCAATGAAAAACAAGTACATGCTGTGTATTTATTATTAAATGCTATGTAGTTTTTCCAGTCAGGATTTTGAGGATATAATATTTTTTTATTAAATGATATTTATTATAATATGTGTGAGCGCATGTCAAGGAATTAATTATTCGACATCGGGGTTTTCAATAACAGTTAATGAAATAAATGAAATGTGTAACGCGTTTATTTATTGTCATAACTCTACAACCTCAAACGTGATTATAAATATCATCACAACGCCAACTCTTTTCCTACACACAAGATAATCGTGGTGCACAACAATTCTAGAGAATTCTTTCAAGGCCGAAAGAACCTCTTCCTCTAAGAATGCTCTCAAGACCGAGAGAGATCCTCTTCCGTCAGATCAAGAGGATATAAGGCGTACAACGCAAGCAAATGATTCTCCACGCCAGCACCCGGAGAATCCTTTGGCGACGTCTAGAGATATGAGGTACATGTGTGGATCACCGCTAGAGGGAGTCTACACTTGGATTCTGCGACGCAATGACAGATCACATCGACAACGTGATCAGGAACATCAATGAAGAAAGAACACCTAAAAGGTATTTCTTTATAATTAATGAAATTAATTATAATCAACCTGTAAGGATCCTTGTTTGTGGTTCCGGGACAAAACTTCTTCTTTGTCTTTTTCTGTGATTCGATTCGTGGATACTGGCGTTTATCATCGTATTGATCCCGGATTGATCATTTCTAATGAGAAAAGGCCAAGTGGGCACATCCACCCACGCACTTTCACTATGCCAGAAACCATCACTTATGTTGTATGTGTTATTACTTCAACTATGTACTCCGAAAATGAGGGCATCGTTTCCCCACTATCACACCCAAGGCCCTCACTGCTAGTTGGCAGCCTCTGGCTTCTAGGGAAATGCGCTTGAGGTCATGTGACAAACTGGGTACGGGGCGCCTCTGGATGGCTTTCGGAACCAGGACGTTACAATGGTAATATTAAAATTTTATTAATAATAATGAATCATTATTTTTTAAATTTTATAAATTATTTAAATTAATACTATAATTTTAGTAATTTATATTTTTTATGAATTTTTAATAAGTACTATAAATGTTATATTTTTTAAAAAGGTATTACAGAAAATTATGCTATTTATTATTAATTACATTTTTAAAATTACAAATTTAAATATTTATTCTTTTATCATTAATCCAAATTTTTAATGTTTTTTAAAATAAAAAATTCTTATAAATATTGTTTAATTAAAACGATTGCTTTAAATTAATTTTTTCATCATTCTTAAAAACAATCATTTCTATTTATATCATACATTATATTTATATTTATATATATATAATGCATAACTAAACCTATTTACATCAAAATAATTTTTACACATGTTTTCAATCAAATTATCATATCAAATCTATATACATACCTACATGCACACATACATATGTTTTCATATATTTATTCAATTTTTCACATTATTAACAATACTTTGTAAATAACACTATTATTTAATGTTTATTATTAATATTAAGTGAATAATTATTTATATATATTTATATTAAATGATTTCTTAACTAATTTAAATATATAAGAAAAATTATGACACTTTTTTTAAACAAATATATGTATTAAATTTATATATACATAGATATAAAATAACTTAAATATATAATATTTATCAATAATATTGACTAATTAAATCGTAATTATTATAAATAATGTAATGATTATTATTAATTAATTAAATTATTATTATTTTTTAATAATTGTTATATATATGTATATCATGATTTCATAATTAATCTAAATACATAAAATATATTCAGACTATTTTTTTTAAAAAATATACATATCAAATATATATAAATATATACACAAAACCTTACATGTATTTTCAACTTTTTTAAATATACAAATTCAGATGTTGATATATATATATATATATTACATGATTTCATAATCAAATATATTTTTATAGGTGTGTTTAAACATAAATATATATATATATATATATATATCAAAATACACACACACACACATATCAAAAATATTTTATGTTTTATAATGTTTATATTTGTTTATGTCTGTATATATATTTCAAAAAAATACACGTTTTTATACAATATATATATATATATATATATATATATATTCACATGTTAATATGCGTAAATGTGTGTATATATATGTATATTTTTTAGAAACCTTACACATTTTTTAAAACATTTAAATATTTATTTATGTGTATATATATATATATATCATAAACTTTACATGTTTTTTTAAACTAATACATATATTTTAACTATTTATTATATATACATGTGTCTCTATATGTGTGTGTATGTTAAAAACATTACATAATTTATATATATATTTATATATAATTACATGTTTTATAAAATTTTTATAGATGTATACATAGAGTGTATTGTTTATATATATTTATAATAAAAAAATCATAATTAATCAAAATTTGATAATATGTATTTATTTTAAACGATTTATTAATTAATATAAATATGTCAAATATATTTTGTAATTTTTTTAAAGAGATATACATATCAAATATATATAGACATATATACAAATATACATACAGATATACATACATGTATATATATACCAAAAACCATAAAAATATTTTTAAAATTATATGTATATATAAACACAGAGAAATATCAAAATTAAATGAACACATGTAAATATATATATCTATATATATATGCACAAAAACATATCAGAATATAATGGTAAATAAACCTAATTATATTGTCCCGACCCATCCCCCGGGGCTCGTGCCGTGACTACCCCAAGCCCGCCTTCCATAGGCCAGGGGCTGGCGACTAGCACCAAAGACGTAAATCCCTAAAACAGGGAAGGAATTTCAATTAACACACACAACAGAGTATAATCTGGAAGTAAAACACTAAGTAATACTATATACAAAATGATTAGTGAAAAGTAAAGGGGTTGGAAATACAACCCCAACTGTAAAGTACAAGTACAAAAGAATGAAAAGTAAAGCAGCTGCTAGATCATCCACTGAGAAACCCTACCTAAAGTGTTGGTACATATAGACTCCCCAGTGCTCCATGTCTGTCTGACTCCTCCATGTACAGAATCGTCGTATGGTCCACCTCTGGGTGGTTTCCAATCCAGCTAATCTCAGCCAAGGTCAGCGTTGTTCATCATCTACCACCAACACAATAAGGCGCGGGCAAATCCCGTGTAGGGGTGAGTATAACGATACTCAGTAGGGACCCCGATAACCTCAAGGTCTCACAAATCCACCCAGGATATAGCATAAATTATGAAATCAATAGATAAACTCACTTAGGTATATTCCCATACATATACCTATGTTATCAAATAATCAATATCAATCATCAGGAAAACACAAAGTTACTGACTGAGCTCAACCAGGATTTTATTCTAAAGCTAGTATCATTTTGAACCATCGGATGCTAGAGAACTCTTCCTCTATCGAGTACATCTAGCCTTCTGCGTCACAAAGAGGTGCTTCCCACTAACCTTGGACTGCTGAGGTACTCCTCCTGTCAAGTATCATGGGTCTTCCGTGGTCACACATAGGTGCTCCCCACTACGAATCTGCTGCCACAACTAGGCGCTCCCCCTCATAGCCTGCAGAGGTACTCCTCCAATCGAGCTCTGCGGGTCTGCCGCCACAACTAGGTGATCCTCCAATTTGGTTCTGCCTCAAAAGAAGGCACTTCAAACAGGGCTAGTCGAATCAATCATATTTGAATTGTTTAGCAGTCGTCAGGACTCAGCCAGCTACTAGGTTCCAACACAAATGCATGCTCAACTCTGGAAGATCCACACCACAAGCTACTGGTCGATGCTCCAACTATCACAATGTACCACGTATAAGTATCTCAAATGTATGCATCGTCATTGGGGTCTCAATGAAACAGGTGGCCCGTTAATCGGACGCCTGTTCTGTTAGTTATTAGCCTTTTAGTCCTGGGAGCCCGGTTGGATTTGTGCATGATCCAACCTGACTGTATCTCAAATATACCCCGAAATCTAGTGGGGTAGTCTCAAAAGGACCATTTCATTCCAAAAATACCAACGCCGCTAACAGTTTTTCAAACGGACATCTAGTGCCAAACATATGGCCAATGAAAGAAAACGTTCGGTATTGCACCCGGGTCCGGTCTGACCCGGTCAGACCGACTTGACCCTTCAGAGTCTGGGCCGACCTGGTATGGGTCGACTTGGTCAGACCTGTTGGGTCTGGCCCGACCCAGTGGGCGGGCCAGACTGTTAGGTTCGACTCGGTCCACTGGGCCCGACCTAGTGGTCTGTGGGGGGATGTTCGGCCAAGAGGTCGTCACGTAATCGGCTCTGCCTAGAGACTGGGGCCGGTTCGGCTAGTGTCGTGAGGGGTGTGACTCGTGCGACTCTACCCGGATGGCCATGCTGGTTCGGAAAGCGAGGCCTTGATCCGTATCGGGAGGCCGGTACGGCTCGGCTGGGAACAACACCGGGTAGGCCGCCAGGTCGACCGGGAGGGCGCCAAGTAGGTCGTGCGGGGCGCTGGCCGGCCAGTGGGGTGTGGTGTAGCGACTCGGGTTTTTGGCCCTGTCAGACTTTGGAATATTTCTACGAATAATTCCAGAGCTAGGCGCGAAGATGACGTGCGATTCCGAGGCCCGGTGTGCCCGGAATTAAATTTTATAAAAATGTTAAGTATTTTTTATACTATGCACGTGGCGGGGGTGTCATATCTCCTAAACGGTAGCTCATAACGGGAATCTGAGGGCACGGTTGCGTCCGAAACGTGTCGTTTACCCTAGGCGGGGTGTAAACTTTGCGGGCGCGGGCCTGCGGTGAGAAACGCCACCAGGGGCGTTTCCGTAAATTAGTAGCAAGTTAGTGGGCGAGCGTCGGCTCGAATAACTTCTGAAAGAAGTCTCGGATGGAAAATCTGAGACCACCGTTGCGTTCAGAACGGTGCGTTTACCCTAGGGGTGACCTTACTTTTGTTCGCATCGGGCGTCGGGTCCGAGGCGGGTTTGGCGCCGGCGGGCCGCTGATATAAATATCAGTCCCCCCCCCCTTAATCGTTCTTCGCCGTTCTTCACCGCCACTCCGCCGAATCGAGCAAACGGAGTGCCCACGAGCTCAGAATTCGATGGCGGACGTTCCAGGAGCGCGCAGAGGAAGCTCTGGAGCGCGAATCTGAGGCAGAACGTCAGCGTTTCGCCTGCGAGATAGGCGGTTTGAGTTTAAAAATATCGGATCCCGTTTTTGTATTGTTTTTCATCAAATTTTCATAAGAATTGTATAGTTCGGGTCCCGAGCTTTCCGAAACATGTTTCGGATCTGAATTTGGAGCATCGGGGTGCTCCCGGTGGCTCCCGGATGTTTTCCGGCGAAAAACCCGGTTTTCCGGCGAGACCTGTGGTGGCCATGGCGGATTCCGGCGAGTTCCGCAGCGACGCGGCGGCGACGCGGCGGCGACGCGGTGGTTTCCGGCTCCGGCACGGCGGAGTCCGGCGGCGGCGCGGTGGTTTCCGGCGACCCTGTGGTGGTCCGGCCAGAATGTTCCGGGGGTTCTTTAAACCCCCGTAACTCGCAAACTGTAACTCCGATTTGCGAGCCGTTTGCGGCAACGCGCTCCATGCGTCGAGACGGACCTTTTGAACTCACTTTGACGGTTTAAGGGTTCGGGATCGTGGCCCAGGAGTTAGAAACGTCGTATAAAATAATATTATTTTATTATTTTACGACTGCGGGCCGTTGTAACTTCTACCCGGAGCGTCCGATTGATGTGTCGTCAGTGGCGTTGAGACCCTGATGGTACGACGGACTTTTTGAGATGGTTTCCGGCTGTTGGGACTGAGAACAGGGTGCGGGCCCCACGAGGCCGGGTTTTGGCGTTCGCGGAGAAACGCAACTTTTGCACCAGGAGTCCGATTTTGGCGGATGAATAGTCGATCCTATGTGTTTTTCCGAGAGGATCGCAATGGTGTGTTCCGTTCGATGAGTTTCGGAATCCAGGCGTGGGCCCCACCCGAGCTGGCCTTCGGTAAATAGTACCTTTTCACCGGGTGTCCGTTTTGGACGAGCGAGTAGTCGATTCCGCTTGTTTTTCCGAGGGGATCGCTGTGGTGCGATCCGCTCGATGGGTTTCGGGATCGTAGCATGGGCCCCGCGCGATCTAGCTACGTTGAATAGTGCCTTTTTCACCGGTGCTCTGTTTCGGGCGAGTAAATAGCCTATCCTGCGTGTTTTTCCGCGTGGAAGGTGATGGTGGCCTCGATTTTGGCTTCGGAGGTGCACAGTGTGGCTTTGGGGCGAGTCACTTGGGTAGCGACGTTTGGACCAGCAGTGGTTGAGGGTTCTCCCTTGGTTCGTTCCTACGAGGGTTCGTGTGGTATCACAACCTTCGTATGGGTTTGTGATCCTCTCGATGGGATGTTTAAACTGTTAGAGTTGTGGTATCCCTCCGGTGGGCCTGGAGTGGATCCTCTAGCATCTTTACCCTAGATCGGGTTCTTGGTATCGCTGTGACCGCTTATTTACGGGCGGCGATCCCCTATCTAGCAGGTTAACCTCGTAGGGTTTGTGGCATCATCAGGAATATGATCCCCTATGCGGTGGGTCATGCACAGTAGGGTTGTGGCATCGTCGGGTTTACGATCCCCTACTCAGCATGATGTTTATAGTAGGGTTGCGGTATCGTTGGTTATACGATCCCCTACTCAGCGCTTGGCGTCGGTAGGGTTGTGGTATTGTTGGTTATGCGATCCTCTATTCAGCGCGTGGTTTCGGTAGGGTTGTGCATCGTCGGTTCGATCCCCTACATCGCATGTTATACCAGATAGGGTTCTGGTATCGTCGTGACCATCTTTATATGGACGATGATCCTCTATCTGAGTGTGAAGCTTCTGTCGAGCGCCAGATCGGGTTGTGGTATCCCCCAGCGGATCCTGGGTGTGATCCCCTATCTGTGAGAACTACGTATTCCAGATCGGGTCGTGGTATCCCCCAGCGGACCCTGGGAGTGATCCCCTATCTGTGAGCTACGTATACCGGAGTGGGTCTTTGTATCCCCCTAGCGGACCCTAGCGGCGATCCCCTCTCTGAGGAGTTTGGTGGTTATACTGCTACAGTGAGGTTTCCTCAGTGATGTTGTCCGACGAGCGTGGTCTCTCGGGTGAGCTACTGAGATGTTTGTTTGGGATCCGATAGAGTGTATCTCTCGGATGAGTGTCTTCTGGTATGACAGTGTTCGTGGTGTACTCTCCTGGTTGTGGACAGTTGCTGGTGACGAGGTCGGTACCTCTTGTGGCTTTATGGCGTGAGCTTGTATATCTGGATTGTTCAAGGTGTATGTATGGGCATACACCTGTGCTGAGCTGAGCTGACTAGTTGTGTTAGCCGAGGATGGTCACGAGATGGAGTTTCTCTCTCGTCCGGGTTCCCTCTGGCTGGGTTGAGCAGACTGTTGCCTTTCAGTTGCTCCCTTGGGTTTTGGGTTTTTGGGGTGCCTACTGAGTATGTTTATACTCACCCCTGCACAGGCTTTGCCCGCACATGTTTGTGTCTTGTGCAGACCACAGGCATTTTGACGGAGTCCCAGGAGGACCCGGAGCAGGCGGAGCTTAGTGAGCGAGTTGACCGGGGTGTTTACCGGAGCTGTGTCGAGGGAGCTTTCTGGTGGGTGTTTGTGGCATCGTTCCCCTTCTTCAGAGAAGGTCGGACGCGCTTTGTAGTTTTCTTTTGGTGGGCCCTATTTTTTCCTTTGTACTTTTGTTGTTGCTCTCTGGTTGTGGGATAGTGTATGCATGCATTTACTTTCCAGTTTCTATATCTCTACTCTGTTGCATGGAGGTGTTTGTGGGTGCGTGTGTACAGGTACCTTAGGCTAATGCCTCCCATGTGTGTGATAGCCTACTCGGCGCTGGTCGCCAGCCCCTGGCCTATTGGAGGCTGGCTTGGGGAGTCGCAGCTCGATCCCCGTTGGGTCGGGTCGTGACAGAGTGGTATCAGAGGAGGTTCCACCATTGGGATCTCAGAGCGTAGTTGGTCTACCTGTGAGTTTGGTTTGGGTTTCATAGCGATAGTGTTAGGATGTTTCGAGTTCGGCTTTCATGCCAGGGACTCCAGTGTTGGTGCGGTGGCCGACGTATCCATACAACAGGACTCTGATAACCTGTCTTTCGACTCGGGACATTCGTACACTGGTCGCGGGGACATAATGGTACATGCATCATATAGGACTGAGTTTTTGGTTTTTTCCTTGTCCTTCTTGAGTCAGCTCTCCAGATATACTCTTTGACTGTGGTGTGTCATGAATGTAATTCAGGATGCCTCCACGACGACAGCCAGTGAGGGTTCCGCAACAGGATTGTGCTGAAGACCCGCCCCGTGTAGTGGCTGTGGAGCAGGGCACAGGTTCTGAGGTTGCACCTCCAGGTGGTCTGCCAGTTGAGCCGCCACCTGTCGAGAAGCTGGTTGTGTCGGCGGTGCAGGACGAGGTTGCGCACAGGCTGAGTGCGCTGCACGAGTTCCAGAGGCAGCGACCTCTGAGGTTTCGGGGTGATCCAGACCCCCAGGCAGCTGATGACTGTCTTGAGGCAGTCACCCGAGTTTTCCGCCTAGTGAGGACACCTCCAGATCAGATGGTGTTCCTAGCGGCGAGCCTTCTGCATGGTTCTTCCGGGCGATGGTGGAGTTTGGTGACGCAGTCCCATGACGAGGAGACGCTCACGTGGGCAGAGATTGAGCGGCTCTTCAGGGAGGAGTTCTATCCGGTGACGCTGAGGTCAGTGCGGATCCAGGAGCTTCTGCAGCTTCGACAGGAGAGCATTACAGACCTGTCGCGCTACTCCCTGGATATGTTTTGAGACCCGTTCTTTAGGGATCGGACCTTCGAGCAGGGCTTACGCAGGGATATCCGAGCAGGTGTGGTTTCCTTGTGCCTGCCCACCTATGCTAGAGTGTTGGAGCGAGCGTTGGTGGTGGAGAGTTTTCTGGCTGAGCAGTTTCCCCCTGTTAGTGCTGGGCACGCGAGAGCTGAGACTCCGTCGGTCGGATCAGCATCTGGTAGCCGACGACAGACTCAGGGGTCAGGACGTGGTCGACGATACAGGAGGCGACCCCAGGATGGAGGATCTGAGCCTCAGGGCTCACAGGGATCGCAGGCCAGTTTTGGTCAGCCGCAGGAGAGGCGGTGTTACGCTTGCGATGGTCGGGGACATCCTTCTAGAGATTTTCTGACCCGACGTGCTGCTGAGAGGGAGCCGGTCGATGGACCGCCTTGGCAGAGGTAGCGTCTCGAGCAAGGAGGTCCGCAGGGCGGCGGACGTGGCGGCGGAGCTGGTGCAGCGGGAGGCGGTGATAGGCAGTACCAGTTGCCACCACCCCCACCCCCAGGTGGTCCACGCCAAGCTCAGGGAGTTGGTGGTCGAGGGCGAGGACAGTGGCATGCCCTGGAGGCTGTTGACCCAGAGGCACCGCGGATGGATAGAGGTACGCCTTGTGTCTTTCTACTTACTGTAGTAGTTTGTCAGACACTGTTTAGCGGTACTTTTTCCTTTTGTTGCTTGCTCGAGTTTTGTTCAGGGCATTGGTAAGACCCTGAGTGGTTGTTTGTTGGTGAGCTGGCTGGTGTGTGAGACCCAGTTGAGAGGCCAGTCGCTTTCCTTGTGCTTAGGGATTTTCGGGGATGAAAAGTTCTAAGGGGGGGAGGATGTAGCGACTCGAGTTTTTGGCCCTATCAGACTTTGAATATTTCTACGAATAATTCCAGATCTAGGCGCGAAGACGGCGTACGATTCTGAGGCTCGGTGTGCCCGGAATTAAATTTTATAAAAATGTTAAGTATTTTTTATACTATGCATGTGGCGTGGGTGTGATATCTCCTAAACGGTAGCTCAGAACGGGAATCTGAGGGCACGGTTGCGTCCGGAATGTGCCGTTTATCCTAGGCGGGGTGTAAACATTGCGGGCGCGGGCCTGCGGTGAGAAACGCCACCAGGGGCGTTTCCGTAAATAAGTAGCAAGTTAGTGGGTGAGCGTCAGCTCGAATAACTTCTGAACAGAGTCTCGGATGGAAAATCTGAGACCGCCGTTGCGTTCAGAACGGTGCGTTTACCCTATGGGTGACCTTACTTTTGTTCGCATCGGGCGTCGGGTCTGAGGCGGGTTTGGTGCCGGCGGGCCGCTGATATAAATATCAGTGCCCCCCCCCCCTTAATCGTTCTTCGCCGTTCTTTGCAGTTCTTCGCCGCCACTCCGCCGAATCGAGCAAACGGAGCGCCCACGAGCTCAGAATTCGACGGCGGACGTTCCAAGAGCGCGCAACGGAAGCTCTGGAGCGCGGATATGAGGCAGAACGTCGGTGTTTCGCCCGCGAGGTAGGCGGTTTGAGTTTTACAATCCCGGATCCCGTTTTTGTGTTGTTTTTCTTCAAATTTTCATAAGATTTGTATAGTTCGGGTCCCGAGCTTTCCGAAACATGTTTCGGATCTGAATTTGGAGCACTGGGGTGCTCCCGGTGGCTCCCGGAAGTTTTCCGGCGAAAAACCCTGTTTTCCGGCGAGACCCGCGGCGGCCATGGCGGATTCTGGCGAGTTCCGCGGCGGCATGGTGGCGACGCGGTGGTTTCCGGCTCCGGCACGGCGGAGTCCGGCGGCGGCGCGGTGGTTTCCGGTGACCCTGCGGTGGTCCGGCCAGAATGTTCCGGGGGGTCTTTAAACCCCCGTAACTCGCAAACCGTAACTCCGATTTGCGAGCCGTTTGCGGCGACGCGCTCCTTGCGTCGAGACGGACCTTTTGAACTCACTTTGACGGTTTAAGGGTTTGGGATCGTGGCCCGGGAGTTAGAAACGTCGTATAAAATAATATTATTTTATTATTTTACGACTGCGGGCCGTTGTAACTTCTACCCGGAGCGTCCGATTGACGTGTCGTCAGTGGCGTTGAGACCCTGATGGTACGACGGACTTTTTGAGATGGTTTCCGGGTGTTGGGAGTGAGAATGGGGTGCGGGCCCCACCAGGCCGGGTTTTGGCGTTTGCGGAGAAACGCAGCTTTTGCACCAGGAGTCCGATTTTGGCAGATGAATAGTCGATTCTGTGTGTTTTTCCGAGAGGATCGCAATGGTACGTTTCGTTCAATGAGTTTCGGAATCCAGGCGTGGGCCCCACCCGAGCTGGCCTTCAGTGAATAGTACCTTTTTCACCGGGTGTCTGTTTTGGACGAGCGAGTAGTCGATTCCGCTTGTTTTTCCGAGGGGATCGCCGTGGTGCGATCCACTCGATGGGTTTCGGGATCATAGCGTGGGCCCCGCGCGAGCTAGCTACGTTAAATAGTGCCTTTTTCACCGGTGCTCCGTTTCGGGCGAGTAAACAGCCTATCCTGCGTGTTTTTCCACGTGGAACGCGATGATGGCCTCGGTTTTGGCTTCGGAGGTGCGTAGTGTGGCGTAGGGGCGAGTCGCTCGGGTAGCGATGTTTGGACCAGCAGTGGTTGAGGGTTCTCCCTTGGTTCGTTCCTACGAGGGTTCGTGTGGTATCACAACCTTCGTATGGGTTTGTGATCCTCTCGATGGGATGTTTAAACTGTTAGAGTTGTGGTGTCCCTCCGGTGGGCCTGGATTGGATCCTCTAGCATCTTTACCCTAGATCGGGTTCTTGGTATCGTTGTGACCGCTTATTTACGGGCGGCGATCCCCTATCTAGCAGGTTAACCCCGTAGGGTTTGTGGCATCATCAGGAACATGATCCCCTATGCGGTGGGTCGTGCACAGTAGGGTTGTGGCTTCGTCGGGTTTACGATCCCCTACTCAGCATGATGTTTATAGTAGGGTTGCGGTATCGTTGGTTATACGATCCCCTACTCAGCGCTTGGTGTCAGTAGGGTTGCGGTATCCTTGGTTATGTGATCCCCTACTCAGAGCGTGGTTTCGGTAGGGTTGTGGCATCGTCGGTTCGATCCCCTACATCGCGAGTTGTACCAGATAGGGTTCCGGTATCGTCGTGACCATCTTTATATGGACGATGATCCTCTATCTGAGTGTGAAGCTTCTGTCGAGCGCCAGATCGGGTTGTGGTATCCCCCAGCGGATCCTGGGTCTGATCCCCTATCTGTGAGAACTACGTATGCCAGATCGGGTCATGGTATGCCCCAGCGGACAATGGGAGTGATCCCCTATCTGTGAGCTACGTATACCGGAGTGGGTCTTGGTATCCCCCTAGCGAACCCTAGCGGCGATCCCCTCTCTGAGGAGTTTTGTGGTTATGCTGCTACAATGAGGTTTCCTCAGTGATGTTGTCCGACGAGCGTGGTCTCTCGGGTGAGCTACTGAGATGTTTGTTTGGGATCCGATAGAGTGTATCTCTCGGATGAGTGTCTTCTGGTATGACAGTGTTCGTGGTGTACTCTCCTGGTTGTGGACAGTTGCTGGTGACGAGGTCGGTACCTCTTGTGGCTTTGTGGCGTGAGCTTGTATATCTGGATTTTTCAAGGTGTATGTATGGGCATACACCTGAGCTGAGTTGAGCTGACTAGTTGTGTTAGCCGAGGATGGTCACGAGATGGAGTTTCTCTCTCGTCCGGGTTCCCTCTGGCTGGGTTGAGCAGACTGTTGCCTTTCAGTTGCTCCCTTGGGTTTTGGGTTTTTGGGGTGCCTACTGAGTATGTTTATACTCACCCCTGCACGGGCTTTGCCCGCACATGTTTGTGTCTTGTGCAGACCACATGCATTTTGACGGAGTCCCAGGAGGACCCGGAGCAGGCGGAGCTTAGTGAGCGAGTTGACCAGGTCCTTACATACATACATATATACATATATATATATAAAACAAATATAAATATCATAATTAAAATATTAGAATATGTAAAAATCAATTAAAATAAATTACATGAACCTGATTTCAATCAAAATAGAGATTAATACAATTGCATCAATCCTTAATATCAAATAAGCCATGAAAATAAGATAAAATTTTAAACCTAGGGTTTGAAAAAACCAGTATGTTTAATATTCAATCAAAATACAAAAAACAATTAACCACATTAAAACTAAAATACAGATTAATAAAATTGAATCAAACCTAAATATAAAATAAAGCATGCAAATATGATGAACTTCTTAAACCGAGGGTTTTACAAAACTAGTATATTTATCATTGACCCAAAATATGAAAATAATGTTTGAGAACATACATGGAGTATGTACATTGATGATCTAAGCTGAAATCACCAAAAAAATGGGAAGAACTGAGATTCACGGAGTTTCAGTGGATCGAACGGCTGGGTAGGGTTCGGTGTGATGTTTGGGATAGGGAGGATAAAGGAGTGGAGGAAGAAAGGGGAGTCACACAGGTCTTAAAATTCTTGGGTTTTTTGAGATATAATTAATTCAATCAATAATAGTTTTTTGTAAAAATTATTTTCAATGAACACTAATTTATGTCACTAATATTCTCTAGCTGGTGAGAATTAGGAATAGAAAATGTTATCCATCACAAATACTATTTGTGATTACTTTTCATGATGGACAACAGTAATGAATGCCAAAACTATTTGCAAAGGATAATTATTTCTGCCGCAAATAATGTTTTTTTGTGATGAAATTAACAATCTATTGCAAATAATAGTAGAAAAGACACTATTTGTGATGGGTCATCTTCCCGTCACAATTGACCCATCACAAATGATCGAATTTCTTGTGGTAGAATGATTAATGTATAATATGATCAGATTCAATATTAATTCCAAAGATGAACATATTAGATCAGATTTGATCGATCCTCTAAATCCAACCATATTCGATCTTCCAAAGACAACCACATTTGATCCTCCATGAAAAACCAGATTTGATCCACAGTGTCATTGATTCTATTTGTGTCTTCTATCTAATAAGAGTCGTGACAGTGGTTGATGATTTTTGACGAAGATAATTACCTGATGTTTCCAATGAATCTTGTTGTACATTCATCGATGGGATGGGAGTTGGGGGTCTTCTCTACAATGTCTAGGAAGAAAACTGGATTGGGGGAGAGAGACATCACACAAGATATAGGATGTAGTGTATTTTTCCCAAATCCCAATCAACCCGAACCAACCTGACCCTATCTGAGATGGGTTGGGTTGGTTAGAGTCCAAACATAAAATAATGCATGACCTGACCCGACCCAACCCATCCTATTTTAATTGGGTCAAGTCCAACAAATACCCCAACACGACACATCGACCCCCTTACCCTTGCCACTCCAACCGATCATGGGGGTCAACAAATACTATATTACTAGTAATGTATATATCATAAAAAATACATTATATATAGAAAACATGAATAATAAGGGAGTCAATACGTATAAATAGACATTCATGATCAATACATAACATTTACATGCGTCATCAAAATATAGGAAATCTTAACACTTAGCAACACACAATAATGTGCACAAATAATCTTATGATCATACAGCGTCAGTTATTCTAATGCATCATATGAACATAAATAACAACAAGTTCCATGAATATCATTCTCATTATATATATATACCATATTAAATGGAGATATATATTTATTTTAAATATATATATATATATATAAATTTTATATATAATTACTGATATATAATTATAAATGTATAACTTTAAATATAATAATTATATTTATTATTAAATAAAATATATTATAATTTTATAATTATTTAAATATATAAATATATTTTAATTATAATATAATAAATACTTTTTTAAAAACATTATACATATATATGAATTATTAAAAAAATATAAATATATCATATTTGTATTAATTATAAATATGTGTTTTTTAATTAATTTATATAAACAATCCTTATTTTTGAATTTAAAAATAATAAATTTATATAAATAAATTAATTTTTTATTATAAACTTTTATCACCGATAAGAATAGCGCAAATAAATTTATCCTTTATCAGCCCTAAAAAATCACTGATAAAGGTTACAACTTTAACAAATCTTTTTTTAGCACAGATAAAAGTTATATTTATTGTCCCTCTTAGCTAGCACTGAGAAAAGTGAGGCAATTATTAATGTTTTCTACTTAGAGTTGATAAACATAGATGCTTCTGTTAGCCTGATCCGGGGTAGTGTATTTATAAACACACACTTATAATAACAACCAATACACATCCCATAAAAGGGTAATAACCTATAGAAAAAAAACCCAAACATTTCCTAGTAATTGTGACAAATTATAATGATTTTTTTAATAAATTTATAAAATTCCTTTCCAATGGCAGCAATTGGGTCTACTGATGGGGATGTTAGGGTAGGCAGCGACGTCAGCTGAGGGCTTCACAGTAGAGGTGGGGTTTTCGGCGAAGGAGCGATAAAGGAGGGTTCGAGGCGGAGGTGGGTTTGCGTCATAGGATCGATGGAGGTGTGGCAGATGAGGGTTCACGGTAGAGGTGGTTCGTGGTGGAGGAGGATTTCATGACAGTTGAAGAGGCGGTGTCATAAGAGGGGTCAGTGGTGGTGGAGGTGGGGTCAGGGCAGAGCAGAGGTCGGCGATGCATGGGTTAGGTTCCACGAGAGCCAAATAGGTGTGAGAATAAAGGAGACTGTTAGGTTTTTTTATAAAACGAGTTAAACCTTCTACCTTCTTTAGCTAAAAAACACTGATACTGATATTCTTTATCAGCTATAAAATAGAATGTGCTGATAAAAGTAACAATTTTCAATGCTTTTTAGTGCTGATAATGATATTATGTTAATAATTT
The DNA here is from genome assembly GCA_963277665.1 of Viscum album. Classification (NCBI taxonomy): domain Eukaryota; kingdom Viridiplantae; phylum Streptophyta; class Magnoliopsida; order Santalales; family Viscaceae; genus Viscum; species Viscum album. The sequence goes on along the minus strand of OY728148.1, from coordinate 1,880,844,015 downwards.
TTTTTATATTTATATATATATTTATAAATATATATATATATATATATATATATATATATATTTATTTATTTATTTATAACTGTAACTAAAAATAAATTTATATATCTTTATAATTATAAAATTATAATTTAAATAATTATAAAATTATAAGAAATATACTCATTATATTGGTAATCTTAGAATATATATATAATAAATATAATAATTATATATATATATATATTATATTATAGATACATACAACCATATTTCATCTAATTTTATAATTATTGGTATTAATATATAATTATTTATAATTATATGAATATATATATATTTATAATTATTACAATAAATGAATATATATATATATATACCAACAAAAATTATAACAAATTAATATATATATATTTTTTAATTTTATTAATATATATATATATATATATAATATATTTATTATAATTTTATAATTATATAAATATATATGTATTTATTTGTAAGAATAAATATAAATATTTGTATTTATTTATCAATTTTTCAATATGTTTATAAATATATTTATTTAATTATATATAACATTATATATGAATGTAATAAATAATTTTTTTATAAGTTAATACTTATTTAAATAAATAAATTATATATTTTATAAATCTATATAATTCTTTTTTTTATAATTTTTAAATTATTTAAATATATCTAAATCAATATATAATTTTATTTATAACTATTTGTAATTATCTATTAAAATTTGTATACAAATATATATAATTTATATATTTATTATAAATTTTAAATTATTTAAGTAAATCTATATTCATTTAGGAATTATATTTATAAATATTTTTATTTACTTATAAATATTTGTATATATTTATAAATACTCTAATAAATATTCTAATAAAAATATAAATATAAATATATATATATATATATTTACTTATATTTAAAATTATAATATATGTATTAATTATAATACAAATATAACAGTTTAAATATAACCTATTTTTAATATTTTTATATACTTATTTACAAAGTTCATATCATTTTATTTTAATATATATATATATATATATATATTTGTTATATAAATCATATTTGAGAATATAAATTTCAAAGGGTGCGTACATAAAAGCCCCTCACAAGCCCATCACAAGCCCATCATAAACCCTCTCTCTCATGTGCCATCTGTGCCACCCTTCTCAGGTGCCAATTGATCCACATACATCACTTTTTGTCTCGCACGATATCATCCGCTGCTATGTCACCTTCCCAGGCAGCACCTCTCGTGTAGATTCGCCGCCCCTGCCTTCATCATCCCTAGAAATAGAATTGTTGTTGCCCTCGGTTGTCCCCGGGCAGCATCGTCGTTCGTCGAACGACACAACCAGTTGGTCATCACCCTCTAGCTAAACCCATGTCTCACGCGAAAAACCCCTATAGCTGGAGTCAATCATCATATTTCGCCACTACATATTCATGGACACAGTCATCCTGGACAGCAACCCCCAGTGCTATGATCTCCCCAGTGTCGTTGTCCTGAGCATCACCTCGTTCTGATCTTCCAACCCTTCCGTTATCATCCATGGACATAACACCATCAGAGCCCTCACTATTTCTCAAATGAACAATGCTTGGGTGTTGTTATGGTGATGGAAACCTGGATACTGGAATCCAAGGTGTTGGTTGGGGTGGAGTTGAAAAGGGAAATGAGGATAAGTGATCATCATCATCAATGTTGCACCCTTTTGTTGTCAACGTCTTCTTTGGTGTGGTGTATTTTCTTGCATCGTTGTAGCCTATGAATAAAGAACGAGTTGCATTCTTCAACCCATGGGCATGGTTTGGACTAAAGGGTCCCTGTTTGACCCACCAGGTTCTGCCTATTAAGCCGTTGGTTTGGCCTACCTAGCCGGGTGAGACCTGCCAACAGCAACATGACCCGCTGTTGGAATGGGAAAAATCCTCTGCTAAAACGCGACAAAGGCCGCATTATGTTCTCCTATGGTGGGGATAGTTGGAACCACTAATCCAACCAGCCCGCTACGTAGATCAATTATCCCAGTGATACCAGCAGCAAAGCTACATGGTCCACATCATGCCCCGGTTGGGGGTCGCGACTTCCTCCACGCGGCAGCCAAGTGGCTGCCGCCACTGGCCATGGTTCCGACAGTCAGACATAATTTTCCAAAGACCACCAGATGCACTCTTATGTTCTTTTATTTTATCCATTTAGTGTTCTGGAACCCTCAAATCTTGTTCTTTACTGCATAGGGCTCATGAACCCATTGTGATCCCTTCTACCGAAAAACGCTCGATTGCAGGAATTTCATGCACCGCTTCGGTCCACCCGCCATCGGTCATCATCACAGCTTCATCGTTCCATGTCTGTACCTGATCCATAATGTCAGATAATGGAACCAAGGATGGTTTCACAATGATTGATCATTCTCCAACCCATGAAGAATACAAAGAATGCGGGGGGGGGACAATAATCAACCCGAGGATAGAACCTCGACCATTTTTTCATTCCAGCCTCAACCTGATTTTTTATAAGGATCGAGAAAAATAAACAAAAATCATCCCACAAGAACAATCGAACTACGGGTCAAACTATTTGTGATTTGATCCACATTTTCAATTTAAAACCTAAAATGGGGGATGATTTAATTCAAATAACATCCCCTACCTCTAAAGGTACTTTCCATGATGATGAACATCTCTGCGTTGTCGTCGTTTTTCGAATGTCAATATCCATTCTTGGTCCCAATTTCTAAAGGCATCATCGTCACTTCTCAGTCCACCTATATTCGTCATTGGAGAGGTTTCCTCACCTTCAATGGTAGTTCAAAAATGAATTCTTCAAGTCAACTCAGTAGAATCTAGCGTCTTTTTTTGGACCATTGATCCTTACTATTAAATTAAATGGTGAATCAAGATTCAGTGTTTTCTTCTACGCTCCGTTACAAAGTTGTTACATTGTTTCATTTAATGAAATAGAATATTCAGTTTTTCCTGGTTGGAAAACCATTTGGAAGTGACTATTTGAAAATTAAAAAAAATATATAAGTTTATTTTATTTTTAACTTTTTCTTTTAAAGGTCTGAAAAATAACTTTTTAGGTCGACCTGCGCCGGTCGATGTAAAGTCTATTCATTGGTAATTTGACCATTTCTCATTCAATAGTTACCTCATATCTTCAATTCAGGCATGCATTTAGACATTTCCAAAACCTCACAACTGCGCCATTTAAATTCTCTTAAAGAAAAAATCAAAAACTAACATTCAACCTCGACCCATGTCGGTTATGGTTAATCTATGCCTAGGGTAAAAATTCCCTCACGACCTCAACTCTACTCTCAGATTTTTATTCTATGTTACCATTTATGATTTATAAGAATATGAGAATAAAATGATTTGTTATTAATAATTTTATTTATGGGCAATAACTAACTTCTATTATTGGCCCACACTAGCCAACATTAGGCCCTTAATAGGAGAATCCCACCATTCTGAGTTCAATAGTTCCATCATATGTTTGATCGGATCACTAGATAAAAAGACAAAAAAATCATCATGCATGATTAAATAATAAACATTAAAAAAGTTCAAATATCCATTCTGGAAACATTGGGTCTCGGAATTACGTGTCCTCTTAGACCCTAGTATTTTTAAATTCCCATTTATATTTGAAAAACATATCCATGGAATTATGGGACATTGTAGTTAATAAAAAGATTCATTATGCACACGCATGTCTGAATCCAAATATGAATGATGGGAGGTAGACTAACTATAAGTAGAATGGTGTGGTGAAAACCCTTACAAATTTAGAAAACTTTGGTCCATCAAGAAAAGTTGTATCAGGTACATTGCATGTTAATTCATAATATTATAATGTCTTAAATGATTTGGGGTCTACACATTCATTAATTGTTGAGAAAATTTAGTTTCAATTATAAATTCCACCTCAAGAAATGAATCTATAATATATTGTAAAAACATCATGGGGATGTATTAATCCAAAAATAAATTATAAGAATAATATTTTTGAAGCGTGGGGATACTAATTACCTAAAATCCTTATTGTATAACATCTAATAGAGTTTGATGTTATTATATGTATGGATTGGCTCTCCATTTACACTGATAAGACATATTTTAGTGATAAATAATGTGTTCATCAAAAAGAATTTAATTTTGTAAAAAATAATTAACCAATACCTTGGATAACATATCTAGAAGTTGAGAAACATTTAAAAGATGAAAATGAATGTTATCAGGGATATATTGTTTAAAATAAGGTAGATATTTAGATTAATGATATTCTAATAGTAATAGAATACCTAGATTTTTTATGATGATTTTCCCAGTGTTATACTTGATCAGAAATTAAAAATTATTATTAACTTATTTCATAATGCTAAGACAATTTCAAAAAACCCTTATTGAATGACCCATTTTGAAATTATATAATTGGAAAAATAACTACATTATATTCATGGTAAAGGATTCATTAATCCTATAATTTCACAACGGGGTTATCTGTTCTTATTTATAATAAATAAAAACAGATCTATTAGGCTTTTCATTTATTATAGATACTTGAATAACAACACTATTAAGAGTATGTATTCACTACATCATATTAATGATATGTTTGATCATATCTTGGGAGATCATTATTTTTCAAAGGTTTACCTATGTCCTGGATACTATCAACGAAACATGATGGATGATGAAATTCTAAAATAAAATTAGACTAGATACACACATTATGAGTTTGTGGTTATTACATTTTTGTTGAAAAAAACTCAAATTAAATTTATGGATCATATGAATAAATATTTCCATGAATATTTGTATATTTTTGTGGTTTTTTTATTGATGATATATATATTTATTTAAAGAGTAATTAGAATCCTAAATAGCATCTTTGGATTGTTTTGTAAACCTGAAAAAAAAATATTTTTATTGAAAATTTACCAAATGTAATATTTGGTTGTAGAATATTTAATTACGTGGACACATTGTAAATAAAGATGACATAATAATTGATCTTCATAAAACTAAACTAGTTGATAAAGTGATGGAATACAAAAGGTACTCTTATTGGTAGTTTTCTAATATAATCAGGATATTATTGGTGGTTTGTGGATAAAATTTAAAGATTATCAATCCCACTACCTATGTTAACACGAAAGGGAGTTACATTTATATGGTAAGAAGAATGTGATTACTCATTCTAGTATTAGAAAATAATATTGGATTGTGCTCCAGTTTTGGATCTTCCCTAAAAAAATGTTGACTTTTTCATATATTGTGATTCTTCATTAAAAGAAAGTTGTTTAATATTGTTATAGAATGGTCACATGCACATGAGCATCAACCAGGTTGGTGGGGACTCAAAAAGTGCATCCAAGATACCATATATCAAATCCTGGTGGATACATATTTCTTGGTTACCTTATAAGTACTATTGTGGGCACTATAGTTGTACTGTAGTAGGTATTGTTCTGTATTATACAATCTAGAACTATTGGATGCACTTGTCGATCCCCCATTAACCAGGTTGATGATCCTGTGCATATGACCACCCAAGTTATTTGGTCTAGTTCTCGCTAAAGGTATTTGGGCCACCTTAAGTCCTTCAAGCTACCAAAAGTCCTTTAGGCCACATGAATATTCAGATGTACCAGTCAGACTACACGGGCAAGGCTCTAGGTGAGGAATATAGAAGACACATTCACCATAACAGAGCTAACCATAATTGGAAGAATGAGAGGGTATGGATTGGCCATCGGGTCTGGGTTTGTGCAAGTCAGTATGAAGGACAACTTGCAGATCATCCCCGTGAAGGTGGTGTGCTAACATTTCTTGACATATGCTAGGGAGGAGCGATTTCAATGTAACACCCCGATATTTTATGAGAAATATTCTTTTTAATTTCAATGATGTCTTCTGTTGTATGCTAAACCAATATTAGATTTTCCTATACCCACCACCATATAGGAATTTAGTATACGCAACACTATTCATTGCTTGTGTTGTGTGCAAGAGAAACCATCCTCAATAGCGTGTGTTGTACGCAATACTGAGTATCACTAAAGAATGATATGTTGTTATAATATTATTTTTAACTAACTTTTATGAATAGTATTAATCGTATTTTTAATTTTATAACACTTTCATTCATATTAATTACTTTCTATAACATGGTATGATAACAAAATTATTTTTTTAGTTATAAGAAGTATTTTTAAAAAAATGCGTCTTTGTCATATTTTGATGGAACACCCATTTTAAATCTAATTTTTGAAAATATTATTAGATCAATTTAACAAAATAAACTAATTATTTTGAATCAGGATATAAAAATTATCTTTGATAAAAAATTTCATATTTTTATGATAACTTTAATATTTTGTGGAATATTAAAAATACTCTGATGTTTACATAAAAGAAACATTTTTCATCAAGATAATTTATATGGTTAAATTATAATATTGAATGGTTCTAAACTATTAATATAATATATTTTTACCATTTAATATAATTTAGGTCATTATCATTAATTTTACATTGAATTCACAGTTAATAACATTTCAATGTTTTGCAATGTTTTAAACAAAAACATGTTTTTTTCGACAACAAGATTAATTTCAAATTATTTACCACATCTTCTGTGTTTTGAATTTGGAAAAATGGATTCAATATTTTGAATCAGTAGGACTAAATTATGTTCATATGCATTTTTTATTTTTTTTCCAATATGAATAGAAACTACGGTATACTTTATTTACCTTAGTTAAAGGTAAGTTGGGTAATTAAGGGAAAAATAATATTATAAAATTATCCTAACACTTGTTTTAATATATTTGGATGATTATAATTCTTCAAAAAATATATCTTGGGTAGAAATGTTTTCTATTTGATCCCACATGGATGATATTAAGACCTTTTAATTTATTTTATTTAAAAGAAAGTGAAATATGTCTCACTTAAACATTAATAATTAAATTATTTTTAATACAATGTTAAATGAAATATAAATTCGATTATAATTACTCATTTAAAAGATATAATATGTTTATTTATCATGGTAATTTATCTTTAATTTTTAATAAATATATATTTACATTAATAGAAAATACATTAATGATGCTGAAATTATTTATTTAATGAAAAATCACTAATATAGAATTTAGTAAAATAATATAACACATCAAAAGTACCAAACACATGAAAAAACTTATGGGTAGGGTATATCAACACCATAAGAATCAAAGGGTCGACGTGGGGACCATTTGAAGCCTCATAAAACATATTATGACATTTATATTAATTTATTTTAAATGATTTCAAGGTTTTCACCATCATAATTTAATAAAGATAACATTTTAAAAGTTAGATGTTTTAGAAGTTAAATTCGAATAAAATTATTATTATGAAAATTATTAGATTTATATTCCTCATAGTATTTTATTTTTAATTTTTATGAAAAAAATATATATATATTAAATAATTATAAAATTTGTTTTAGTAATTATTTTATTAAGAGAAATATCAAATAAATGGTTTTAAAAATATTAAAATAAATATTATATTAAATAAATAATGTGCTCCACGAACATTATAGATTCGTATTTCATGTTAGGAAACTATTAAATATTTTGGTTTGACTCTATAATCTGTATGGATTTTATATAAATCCAAACAAATGAATAGTGTCAAAATTGACACTATTGGTATTTTATAAAAATGACATATTATTAAATTGTTTAACAATCAAAAGAATATATAAAAATTAAAAATTTAAATTTATATGGTCTAAAATGTCATAAAGTATTTAATTATGGACAATTCACAACACATATGTAAGTATCTATAACCATTTAAAATTTAGAATATTATTACCACAAATAAAATTAAATAAATTAAATAAGGATAAATCGAAATGGTAAGGTTTAAAATTAAATCAAAACATGTATAAATATTATTTTTTGATGGGATTACAAACCTATCTTATCCTGTATTCAAATTTGAGTCACTTTGGAGGTTTTTGTTGAGTTTTGAGTTTATTATAAATTAATATTTTGTTGGTTTCAAAAAGTGTTCCTATATTCTCTTATAAAATAGCACATCCTCTCTCTCCTATTCACTCAATGTTTAGGCTTAATGCTCAGACAAACCCTGAAAATTCCTCCTATAGACCTATATAGTTTCATTATATAGGTTCCGGTCTTCTTAATAGACAAACTCTGGTGCCCTAATAGGCTGTTTAATAGAGGCACTTAGAGGAAGAAGTAATATCTTCTTCCAATTCATTCAAATTTATTTATTATTCTAATTCATCTTATTTAGTTGTTTCATTATAAAGTAACAACATAAGTACCACTCATATACTGATATGTTATCATATATATGAAACAACCCGATTTCACCTCCTATCCATCCCATGAAAAATAAAATCATCGCCCGTGCGTACATACATAATATCGTCTCCACACTGTGGTGTAATATTTTTTTTATCAACAACATAATTTGATGGGTATAATGATGGAGGAAATAATTATATATGGTTAATTTTATGTTATATTGATTCTAAAATGTTATACACCATTAAATTCTACACAATTCCACAATCATTGGAATTATATCATCACTCATGCATAAGTACGACCTACCATCTCCACGATGTGATATGATTCATTGTAAATGATATTAATTGATGAATGATTATATAAATTAATTCAATGAATAAATATGAATTATATTATAATAATACCATTCTATAAATGATATAGCTATAACATAAAAATAAATATAAGAATTTATTTCACAAAACTCACATAACAATATAAAGTAGTTAACACCCGAATAACGAGTAAAAATGAAATGTTGCTAATATATATATAAGAATATAACCATATTTGATATCATAATAATGTATATTATTCTAGAATAAGTCACTGAAATTATTTAAATTATTATATAGGAGGTTTGGATACGTACAAATCATATCAGACCTATGGTAAGGGAAAATCTCACAATCTCATTTTTTATCTGAGATTGTTTATACTTCAGTATTTACAGGTGAATATTTATCATCCAAATCCATGATTCCTAAATATATAATATTATTTTTATCCTAAAATAATTTTATAAATCCAATTTTACCTATTGATGAGTTTTTAGTAATAGAAATTTAAATATTTTTTGCAGTTTTAAGTATGAGATACTTTTTGACTTTTCTATACAAAGTTTGAGAAGAATGTTTTTTACTTATACGATGTTAACAGATTTTTACGATTTCCTAACTTTTTATTAACATAAAAATTAAACTATATGATTTCATGATTATTTTCAACAAAATTCATTTCATTTAATATTGCAGGACATTTGGAGAAAAGAAAATGATTTTGATGAAGAAATGATATTTTCCTCAATAATTCATTTTAAGTGTTTATTCAAAACTATTTTCCATATATGATTACATTCATTGATATGGTAAAGTTTCAAGTATAATGTTCTTATTACAAATATGTCTTGATTTTTTATGATTAAATGATATCATTTATTTTATATGGATTATGTTAGGATGGGATGATGTTTATGAAACCCATTTTAGTCCTTGTGTTATGATGAAGGATTTCTGTTTATTTTGTGGAACATGTAAGAATAATTTCATTATGAGATTTTTGGGACCTATATCTCCCTCAAATGAATTGGGTAATGATTTATATCTAATGAGATAAGAATGGATGGAATAGAACGTAAATCTAGTTCTGTAATAATGGGCTAGAATAGCATTTAACCCTGTTCAGTAATGGTCATCATCAACTATGATGGTCTTGGAAGAAATGACTTAGATACTATGGAAATAATAATATGTTCTTATTATTTTTCCACTATTACAGGTTTTATTACAAGTCTATTCTTTCATGGTAAATGTTAATTTATGATTCATCCCTTATGTAATACCATGTTTTATATCATTGCTCAATATTATGATGTTTAAATTTTATGTTCATGTTTTTACGTTCAAATGTTTATGGATTTTTTTATGTTCTCCATGTTTACCATTAATGGGCATTTGAGATCACCCTTTCTATGTTTTCATTCCCCTGTGAAATAATGAATGGTTTGAGGTAAGAAAACAAAAGGGTATGATCTTTATGGTAAATGTTGAAGATCATTCACCATAATTAGAAGATTATGTTCTGAGTTTTCAAAGACACCAAAATATTACAGTCCCCGGTTTTCTATTTTTGTTATTTATTAATTACTTCGAAAAAGTAATGTAATTTCCACGTACATCATGCTTGGGTTTCTACAGTTAGTATCACTGGAACGGTTTAGTTATCCTTTGGAAACTAGGATGTGAAATCATTAGTGAGTTCCCTAGAGATATATCTAAGGTATGTCTAGGGATGTCTATAAAGTTATGTATAAGTATAGGTTACAATCCTAGAATTATGATAATAATAATTAATAACCTAGGATTAAACCTAAGATGTTAGAGATTAAAAGTAATCACCCTCGATTATTTTGTTTTCCTCGTATGAGTTTTTCTTCTCATAGTATTTTTTTTGGGTTTTAGGAAATGGCTGGAAATAGGAGGATTCATGTTAATGGAGAATATGATGTCCAATGGAATGATATTGTTCATTAGTAACCAAATGAAACGAGATTTGGAAGTCCAAACATCGTTATTGTGCCTAATCAAAAATCACGTAACATGATTAATAATCTCAACTTTGGTAAGTGTCATGACTCAGCTAATAAGAGAAATATGGAGTTTCTTGATGATCATAAGGGAAAGAAAGTTGAATTTCCCCTATGTAAATCTTATTAGAAGAGTCTTCAAGAGAAATGATTCAGAAGAACTGGAAGATGTTTTGGGTCTGGAAAAGAATGACACAAATCCAGTAGTTGCAAAGGAAAATGTTTAGAAAACATAGTGGACAAGGATAATGGTATTGAAAATACATCAACAACAGTTAAATTTTTTAAATTTGGAATGTATGAGCATTATGAAAACCAATGCCCTAAAATAAATTCTCATGAAGAGAATCATTATGGTTTTATGGGTAATATTTTTGATGTTGATGATGAAGAAACTACAAATGATATATGATATGAATTATGTGTTGAGGAATAAAATGATGATGCATGGTCAATAATTTAATAAAGTAATGGAATGATTTCACGTTTATGAAGAGTAATGTTGTTTAAGTAATTTCATGGTACTATGGAATAATGAAACATCTAAGGATTGTTACACTCCTGTTTTTCCTTCTGTTTTTGAAATTATATGTTTAATGGTACTTGTAACCATGAAATGTTATTCATATATTTTTGGAAACCACCTAATATGTGCATAATAAATCGATAAGGTGATAATGAAATATTAGATAATATTAATGATCTGATGACTGATATACGAACAAAGTGATATCATGGTTCGAGTAAATAGAAATTTTGATATTTTTGTATGTGGGGATAGCTAACTTTTGACAGAATTCATGTTTTCACGAAGATTCTATGGTAATTAATGTTTCAAGAGAATACATGATTAAAGAATTCACATGTTTAGAATGTGGCCAACAAGATATATTTTATGATATATAGGGGATAAATGATGGTATTCAATTCTTGGTAGATGAAGTTTCTAGTAATCGTTTTCACAATACTATGAGAATGGACAAAAGTATTTTGGATGACCCTATAAATTGGAATGGATTAAGTTAGACAACAGATATTATTGTTTAAGGATACACATTTTTTCTAAAATTATTTCTGGAAAGTTAGAATAGTGTGGTTTGAGAAAAAAGGACAACCTTCAGGATGGGTGACAACTCGTCACGTCGGACAATGTTGCGGGAATTAAACCCACAAATGAAGTGCGGCAAGCCATTATCGCCTACCCCTAGCCTACGTAAAGTCCATGGTTAGTATAAATTAGTTTTATTTTATTAAGATGTATGATAGATGAAGTGTAAGTCCATTTTTGTAATCATATAAGTTTAATCTCACCATATTTGGACTTATGTATATTTAATAATATGTGTGTACATTATTCTAATAAAGACTGATGGAATGACCAATCATTCTATTAGATTATTTTCTAACACTTCAATAATGGCAAATTCAACTAGATTTCTTTAAATAAGAAGTGAAGTGGAAATTGTTCATGGAATGACCAACGATGATATCACACTGAAATCATGAAACTATTTATCCTTATGAAAAAATTCATCAACTTTAGGGAAATGATTTTGAAAAACAAAAATGTTGTCATAGTACACTCACATCTGATGGATCAGATGGTACCTTAGATCCTCACATATTTATGGCTTTTTGAATGTTCTAGTTTTCATAGCCAGGTCCTCTACCACTCTCCATCAGAACTTGATAGTAATATTTCTCCCCCATATCTATGTTTATACATATGTTTTCCTATGTGGAAACCTGGTGATGAGTTAATTTTTGCAAACATTATATTTATTACTTTACTTTTAAAAACTATGATTTAGAATATATTTTTACGATGTGGGTTTCTATGAAAAACATGCATGTAGTGAACGATTTATAACCCCAATGAATTTCGAAGGCGAAATTCATTTTAAGGGGGGTAGAATGTATACACAACACTATTCTTGGATTGTGTTACACACAAGAGCGACCATCCTCAATAGATTGTGTTGTACGCAATACCGAGTTTAACTAAATAATGCTATATTATTATAATATTATTATGAACTAGCATTTTTGAATAGTATTAACTGGATTTTGAATTTTATGACATTATCAGTCATCTTACATATTTTCTAGAACAAGCTATCAGAATGAAATTAATTTTTCAGATAAAAGAATAATTTTAAAAAAATACAGTTTTTTATCATTTTGATGGCGCTCCCTTTTTAAATATAATTTTTTAAATGATTAAATTTCAATTTTAAAAAATAAATTAATTATTTTTAATCAGGATATAAAATTTTACTTTGTAGAAATTTTTCATATTTTTTTGATAACATTTATATTTTGATAAATAGTAAAAATACACTAAATGTTAATTAAGAGAAACCTTTTTTATTGATATAATTTATATGTTTAAATTATAATATTGAATTGGTTTAAAGTATAAATATAATATATTTTTACCATTTAATATAATTTATTTCATTATTATTAATTTTACTTTTAATTTATAGGTAAAAACATTTCAATCTTTTGAAATGTTTTTAAAAAACCCGTTTTTTCGACAAGTGGATTAATTTTATATCAATTACTATAACTTCTATTTTTTGAATTTTGTAAAAATATATTCCATATTTGGAATTATTAGTTAAAAATTATGTTAATAGGATATGTTAATTTTTGGCCATTATGAATTGTAACTACGGTAAATTTTATTTACCATAGTTAAAGGTAAATCACGTAGTTAAGGGTAAAAATAATATTATAAAATTACCCTAACACTTTTCATAATATAATTGGATGATTATATTTCATCTTAAAATATACTTGGTTCTAAATTTTATCTCTTGGAACCCACTTGGATGAGATTAAGACCTTTAATTTATTTTATTTAAATAAAAGTAAAATATGACTCACTCAAACATTAATAAATAAATAATTTTTTATATACGGTTAAATTCAATATAAATTCGATTATAAATACTAATTTTAAATATAAAATTATTTTCTTTATCATGGTACTTCTTTTTTAATTTTTAAGAAATATATAATTACCATAATAGCTTTTACGTTAATTATAAAAAAAATTATTTATTTAGTGAAAAATCTATAATATATTTTTTTTTAAAATAATAATACCCATTAAAAGACATAAAAACAAGACAAAAACATATTTTTCCAGTATATATACACCATAAGAATCCAATGGTCGAATTGTAGTCCATTTAGATCCTTATAAAAAATATAATTACATTTATATTATTTTATTATAAATGATGTCAAAGTTGTCACCTTCATAATTTAATAAATATTTCATTTTAAAAGATGGTTTTTTTAGAAGTTAAATTAGACTAAAATTATTATTATGAAATATATTAGATTTATATTCCTCATAGTTTTTTATTTTTAATTTATTAAGAATACATAATTTTACTAAATAATTATACAAAAATGTTGTAGTAATTATTTTATTAAGAGAAATATCAAATAAACGGTTGTAGAAATATTAAATTAAATATTATATAAAGTAATTAATTATCTCCACCCAGTATATAGTTGAATATGACATTTTTGTAATGTATTAAATATTTTTTTTGACCCTATCATCAGTTTGTATTTTATTTAAATTCAAAGAATTGAATAGTGTTAAAATGGACACTATTGGTATTTTATAAAAATAACATATTATTAAATTGTTTAAAAATCATAAAAATATTTAAAAATTCAAAATTGAAATTTATATGGTCGAAGATATCATAAAGTATCCAATTATGTACAATTAACAACACATAAGTAACTATTTATAATGATTTAAAATTTAGAGTATTATTACCACAAATAAAATTAAATATATTAGATAAGGATAGATCAAAATGATAAGGTTTAAAATAAATCCAAAACTTGTCTAAATTAGATTGGTTGCGGATATTACAACCCTATTGTATCTCATATTCTAATTTAAGTCACTTTGTAACTTTTTATGTGGGGTTGGAGTTTATTATAAATTAATATTTTAGAGGTTTCCCGAAGTACCCCACTACTCTCTTATAAAAGGGAACCTCCTCCCTCTCCTATTCACTAAATTTTGAGCAATAAAGAATAGAAAATACCTGACAAATCCTATTCTCAACCTCTATGGTTAAATTATATAGGTGCTCGTCTTCTCAAAAATACAACTCTAGTGCTCTAAGAGAATTTTTAATGAAGGCACTTTGTGTATGAGGTAATATCTTATATCGATTCATACACGTTTATTTATTATTCAACTTCCACTTATTTAGTTTTTTCATTATAAAGTAATAACATCAGAATCACTTATATTTTGATATGTTATTATAAATATTAAACAACCCTATTTCACCTTTTATCCATCCTATGAAAAACGAAATCACTGTGCATCCCTACGTATGGAATACCTTCTCCAAACCGTGGTGTAATATTTTTTCCATTACCAATATACATGGATGGGTATAATGATGGAAGAAATAATTATATATGATTATTTAAATATGATATTTATTCTGAAATATTATACACCATAAACTTCAATACAATTCCTCAATCTTGGGAATGATATCATCGCTCATGCATACGTATAACCAACTGTCTCCACGATGTAATGTGATTCGTTCTACATGAAATTCATTGAAGAATGATTATATAAATGAATTTAATGAATAAATATGATATAAATTATACAAATACCATTCTTTAAATGATATATATATATATAACCTAAAAAATTGGAATAAGAATTTATTTGACTAAAGATGCATAAGAACATAAAGAGTTAACACCCGAATAACGAGTAACAATGAAATGTTACAAATTAATAGATAATAATATGACCATATATGATAACATAACAATGACTATGATTCTGTAATATGTGAATGAAATTATTTAAATAATTATATAGGTGTTTTAGATATGTACAAAGCAAATCGAACCTATGGTAATGGAAAATCTTGTAATCTCATTTCTTTCCGAGATAGTTTATACTTCAGTATTTACTAGGGAAAATTTATCATCCACATACATGTTTCTTCAATATGTAATATTATTTTTAACCTCATACAATTTTTTATATTTAATTTTACCTATTTATTTGTTTATAGTAAAATAAAAGAAATGAATATTTTTTTCATTTTTAGTACGAGATACTTTTTGACATTTCCGACCAAAGTACGAGAAGAATTTTATTTACTTATACGACGTGAGTAGATTTTTATTATTTCATAAAGCCTTATTTACATAATGCTTACTCAACAAAAATTAATTTTTATTTTCAACAAATTTATTTTTGTTTAATATTTCATGGTATTTTGGAGAAAAGAAAATAATTTAGTAAGAGAAATGAAATTTTCCTCAAGAATTAATTTCAAGTGTTTATTCGAAACAATTTTCCATATATGATTTCATTCTTTAATATGGATATTTTTCAAGTATAATGTTTTTATTATTTACATGGTTTTATTTTTTTTATAATGAAATTAAATCCATTGTTTTATATGGATTATGTTATGATGGTATTATGTTTATTAAACCCATTTTATTCATTGGGTTATGATGAATGATTTAGGTTTATTTTGTGGAACACATACGAATGATTTCACCATGACATGGGTGGGACCTATATATCTCTCCAATTTATTGGGTAATGATTTATATCTCATGATATATACATGGCTGGAATGGTAAGTAAATTTGGTTCCGTAATATAGGGTGGGAACAACAAGTAAACCCGATTCAGTAATGGACTTCATCCACAATGATGGTCTTGGAAGAAACGCCTTGGATACTATGGAAATAATAATATATTAATATTAGTTTTTACACAATTACATGTTTTATTCAAATCCTATTATATCATTGTTAATGTTCCTTTATGATCCATGCCTTATTTACTACCATGTTTTATGTCATTGATCATGATTTTAATATTTAAATTTTATGTTTATGTTTTTACATTAAAATGTTTATGGATTGTTTTATTTTCTCCATGTTTACCATTACTGAACATTTCAACTCACCTTTTCTATGCTTTTTTCCAAGGATATAAAAAATTGTTTTAGGTAATAAAACAAAAGGGGAAGATCTCTATGGGAGATGTTGAAGAACTTTTACCATTATTAGAGTATTATGTTATGAGTTTTAAAATATAATAAACTTTTATGGTCCTTTGGTGTCTATTTTTGTTATGTATTAAGTATTCATAAAATGTAATATATTGTCCATGTACATACATCTTGGGTCTCTACATTCAAGTTGTCTTTTTTTGGGATTTCCTCTTATACCTATGTTTCTTTTAATTTTCTATAATACATGAGGACATGTAAGGGTTCTACCTCACCCCTTGAAAGTGGATTATCAAAATAATAGAAAACAAAGGCCTTCATGCCATTCATGATATAGAATGGAAAGGTAATTTCTTATGCTTCACATCAATTAAATCCACATGAGAAAAATTATCCCACATATAACCTCAAATAGAATGAAGTAGTGTTTTTTTAGAAATATAGAGAATGTATTTATATTGAACAATGTGTGAAATGTATACTAATCATAGAATTTTGAAAAATATACTCACTCAAAAAGAGTTTAACATTAGCAAGAGGATATGGATGGAATTGATAAAAAATTATGACTTCATATTTCATTATCATCCTACAAAAGAAAATAATGTTTCTAATGCTTTGAGTTAGAATAATAATTGTTCATTAACTAGAAAATGATCCTTTAGATATTGATTTGATGAATTTTTACATATAATTTTTTGATAATGTAACATCATCTATTTTTTTAAGATTTAGTATAATATCCTCTATGAAAAAAGTTAATCAAGAATATAAGGAAGATGGAGATTAACGGTAAAATGTTGAATTGGTTAAGAAGGGTAAGTTTTTTGAATTTAACGTTGATAAAGATTAATTTTTGAGATTTGAAAATAAATTATGTTTGTCATGTGACTCCAAGTTTTAGAGATAATTTTTGAGTAAAGAACATAGTCCCATATTTTCTTTTCATCCTAACAAGAGTTTGATGTATTGATAACTTCTAGAGTATTCTTGGTGCGATGGAATGAAATGAAACTTTGTCGACATTACAATGTAAAGTTTGAATTATAATCATGATAAAGAAGAATTTAAATTACCAAATGGGGTGATTCATCCATTTCAAGTTTCAAATTGGAAATGGAAGAATATATCTATGGATTTCATAGTGGGGTTACTAAAGACTTCATGAGGTAATAATATGATTTATGTTATTATTCATCGATTAACTAAATCTACGAATTTCTTACCATTAGAGTTACTCTGTTATTAGATAAATATTTTTTATAGTATCTTAAAGATATAGCCAAGTTACATAGAGTTCCTCCCTCGATTTTATTTAACCACGATCCCTTGTTCACATCATATTTTTGGAAAGGAATTTAGAAGTAATTGATTATGGGATTAAATTTCAGAACAACTTTTCATTCTCAATCTGATGGAAAACCTAAAAGAATTAATCAAACCATGGAAGACATTATTTTTTCTTGTTCAATGGATTATCAAGGAAATTGTATCATAATATTTCAATTGTTTAGTTTTCTTATAATAACAGTTTTCATTTCAATATATAGATGGCACCTATTAAAAAAATATATGGAATTTTATGTCAGAATCTTGGGTTTTCTAATGAAGTAGGTGAAAGAAAGTTGATGGGATTATAATTGTTAGATTCAATTATTGATAAAGTGGTTAAAATATTTCTGAAATGATGATATATTAGTGTAGGAAGAAATGTTATGCTACTAAAAGGAGGAAATATATTTCTTTCTAGGTAGGTGATCATGTTTTTCCTAAAGTATATCCAAGGAAAAGTATTATGTGATTTAGTATAAAGGGTAATATAAATACATGGTTCTTTTGGAATTACAAAATCCTTTAGAAATATTGTTTAGTTCTTTACCAAGTAGCCTTTCCTACGAGTTTATCCATAGTGCACAATGTTTTTCAAGTTTTGTTGTCATGAAATTATGTAAATGATTCATATAATGTTTGGATCCATTGGGTAGTTAAATTATATTATACAATTTTTTATCCGGAAAAAACTATTCAAATTATTGGCTATAGAGATTAGGTAGAGTGGAACAATGCAATTCCCCAGGTTATGGTTTTGTAGTGATACCATATGGTTGAAGAGGCAACATAAGAATCTAAAAATCAAATGAGTGAATGATATCCCAACTTGTTTTAATAAGTACATAAAATTGTTATTATATATTTCAAAAAAAAAGTGGGAGGTTGTTTCAACCCATTTACTGTTGATATAATTTTTTTTAGTTAATTAAAAAATATTGGATTATTTTTTATTTAAAAGGATAACGATCTATTTATAACCAAATTTGATTTTTAGGCATTATATAGTTTTATATAAAATAATGGTTTTCCAAATAATAAAATTTCTTTTTGAAAAAATATATTTCAAATTTTTATTAAATATTTTAAAATTATATTTGGATGAGTTTTTGATATTTTTTTGGGAAAAGATATTATTCATTAAATAATGAAAAATACTGATTTTCATTGAAAATTGTATTTTATTATCAATTATTTACAAAGTGAGATTTTATTATTGATTATTTTTAAAATGAAATTTATTCTTTTTGATTAATAATAATAATCCAATTATAGTACTTGCATATAATTTTAAAATAAAATTTATTATAGAATCATTTTTATATTTAAAATTTAATTTATATGAAAAAAATATTTTTCATCATGTTTTACCAGTTTAATTTTTAAATTAAATTATTTAACCTAAATTTTTTGAATCATGAAAAATTGATTCCATATTTGTAATTATTGTGTATAAATTTGGTAAATATTTTCCTTTTGTTATTTCTCAATAAAATCACAACCCTAGCATTTTTGTTACATTGTTAAAGGCTAAATAAAGTAATTAAAGATTAAAATAAATTGATAATTACTATAATATGACAATAATGCACTCTTAAATTTATTATATGAGTTAATTTAATCTATTATCATCCAATATTTTGTTATATGTCCTTTTGTTTCCATTTTCATGTGATTATGACTTTTATATATATTTTATTTAAAGAAAAGTGAAAAATATCACACCGTTGTTTTTAATAACTATAATATTTTCAACATGGAGATAACAGGAGTATGTGTTCTATTATAAATATTTTTTTGAAATATAAATTATTTATATTCTGCAATTTTTTTTTAACATTTTAGTTAATAAATAATTACCTTAAATTCTTAAACAACGATGGCATGATAAGTATTTAATTAAGGGAAAAATAAAATAAATGATATTAAATTTTTTAAAAGTATTAGAAATTAAAATAATTAAAGTGTCCCACAAATATAATATATAAATATAATATTTTGGGGATTTATTAAAATATATTATTTAAATTTCATATATTTTATTTCTTTTATAAAAGTCAATGTAAATGAATAGATCTAAAGTTGACAGAATTGATATTTTATGGAAATAAAATTTTATTAAAAGTTATAAAATTATGAAAAATACCATCTTTAGGAAAATTAATATTATATTGTTTATAACATCAATCATCTTCCATTTATAGGTCACATGTCTATTTATGGTAACTATATTTACGCTCAATGAGTAAAATACCTTGTTGTCATGATAAATTTGAAAAGGGACAATAGGGGATTAAAACCAAAAGATACTGGTAAAAATGGGATCTTATCCTATCTAATTTTTTTGGGATGAGAGTATTTTAATCCATCCTCATATTATATTTTAGTATTATGAATTTAGATCCGTTTGGACCAAAACATTAATTTCTATTAAATTAACATTTTAATAAATTCCAAGAGTGCCTCTTTCCTCTCTTATTAATGGGAACCAATACTTCTAATTTCATTAAACATCAATACCCATTTAGTTCATCCAAGATCTACCCAATTCCTTGACTAACATATGTACCAATGTTTTAGAAACAATATTTTAGGAATAATTAAAATATTTTAGATGTTAAGGAGTTATGTAAAGGATGATTTCCCATATAAGAGGATGATAAATAATCTAGGTGATGAGTTGGACTCAATGTAAGGAAATTTATTTTAAAAATCATCTTTTAAGGTTTCATTTAAAAAATATGTTTATTATATTTACATTTTTTATAATTATTTTATTTGAATATTCATATGGAAAAATGTGAATTAAGGACACATTATGTTTCATTTGACATTATTTCTATTATTTTCTGAAAGAATATATTTACGAAATTTTTTATCACTATTTACAAAAAGAAAAAACAAATCTTCTATTTTAATATATATGGTGACAATTTCCACTCAATCCACCATAACTATTATTTTTTATCTTCCTTTATACGAAATCATATTTAATTAAAATGAAAAACCCTCCTTCTCAATGTTCTAATTATTTTCAAAAAGGGTTTTAAAATTGAATAGATATATCAATATATGAAAATGATTTCATTTAAGTGAAGATAAAACAGATTATGATGAAATATTTTATGTATTCAATTATTATTCTTGGGAATTGTTTATGAGGATTGGTGGTTTCTTTATAAAACAAGGATAGATGATCCCGTTATAACTCTTCAATTCATTGGGTAAAGGAACAAAGTTAACTTATTACATTTCCCATAAGATATTTTGATAAATTATTGTGATGGTTATTTTAATTCTAACCATTATGTTTATTTTATAAATAAATTTTACTTATATTCTATGTGTAACTATGAAGGTTACTCCATTTTGTTGAGTTATATAAAAATGATTCCTCAATTTACCTATAGGATTTATCAATTATTTCTTTGGGGGTTTATAAGAATATTTTAATTTATCAAGTAATGATAATGATATTATGTTTAATGGAAAGTATATGATACTTTTTAAGCATGAAATTTATAAATTTTTTTAAAAAAATATTATAATTTTTTCGTGATTTTAAAGAAACCTTATGTTTTTTTGGACTTATGAAGTCTTATGAAATGTTCACCATCAAGCCTATACCTCGTGTGGTAGAGGCTATAAATTTGCATCCAAAATACCTAGGATTAAATCTGGGTGGAGGTTAATTTCAAGGTTACTATAGCAGTACTATATTAGGAACTATGTGGAACGATAGCTGAGGGCTCACACATGTACTAGCATAGATGGAAGAGGAGGTTCACGTTGGTCATTGGAGGAACTAGAAGTGATTCAAATTAGGGGTATCTGCCTGCATGTGTTGGTAATTCATTGGGAAATGGATCATATGATAAAAAAGGGAGAGGGTTTATCCTAGCATCATGAGTCTTTTAGGTGTCCTTGGATAGGTCTCACGTAGGTCCCTTATTAAGTAATTGATCCTCGAGTAGGTGGTTTCTCACTAGGGGAGAACGAGCCCTCATATTGGTGTCTTGTGTTTGGCACCCTAAAATGACTTTGATCTCACATATACCACTTAATTACCACTTATATTGAGTTTTATATATCTACTTAGAGAATTTTTAGAGACCTAGGCAAAGGGGCTCTATGGCCAGAGCTTGACACTTCTTCCAAATTTTCAAGTTGTGCAAATGGGGATCCCAATGGTCTTATTTATTTAAAACCAGGGGAGCTAGGTTAAAGAAGTTACCTCACTTAGGTATATGAGATAGGTACGTGACTTATGTACCCATTGTAGGTGTGGACCTCCCTTTAGTTCTATATATGAGGGTTTCCCCAGCCTTTAGATACATAGGTGTGTCCGCACAGCTTGGGTTAGGTATTCCATTGATTCTCAATGGGAAATTTTAACACATTAAAATGGTTAATTTCCTCTTCATAATAATTTTATCTCTCATAAAAAAATATATTTTCAATAATATTATCTTACGAAGACATGTTATGGAACACTTGGGTGGCATCCCACTACGCCTTTTATCTCACACCCTATGCACCCCTTCATCGTTGTGTATACCATTGTATTTATTTCAATCCTGGGAAAGGTAAGGCACCACATTGAGGTAGTGAGGTTTCTGTTAGATTTTTTTGGGTAGATGATGGTGATATGTTGGGAGATTCACATGATGTCACATGAAGTATTTAGTCACCTATTGTACTTTTAATTTGATTTTTGGACTTGTTCTTTGGGATGTTCTGACAGTTGTTTGAGTTGTATCATTCCCTCTATCTTCTTTCAATTAGTGAATATTTTATTTACTCCAATATTTCACTCTGTCACACACAGACACATATATTCCATGGTGTTCTTTCATGTTTCTTGAAATCATTACATCTTTTTTATGCCTAGGTGCTAGTCACTGACATGTCTGGATCTGGAACTCCCTTCGAGTATGTCGCGAGTTTGGTTGGGTACCATTTTGAGAGGGTAAATGGGTCGATTTTTAATAATAAAAACACAAGAATTTAAGATATATTTATTTCAAAATAAATTAAATCTCTTTATATATTGAAAATCATGAAACTCCGAGTTTTGATCATGTTACATGAAACACTATATACATCTTGTGATGCAAACAAAAACAAGTTTAAATGATACTTAATACTCCATTAAATAAATATTATTTAAAGATGACCATTATATCCTAGCCACAAAGTTGGAGGGTATGAAAAAAATAACTAAATTATGAAATTTTTATGGTTATACATGTATAAAATTAATTCACTAGTTATTTTTTGATTAGATATAAATAAATAACCATTAGAAGGATTTTTTTAGAAAATGTATTGTTTAAAAAAGTCAAATTTTAGGCACTTTGCAGACATAATTGAAAATATGTTTTTACCAATTTAAAACAAGTATTTAGAAAAATTAATTGTATTTTTGAAATACACACGCCAAATTTTTTTTTTCTGGTGATTTTCTATGAAATTTCTTAAAAGATTAATTTTTGATGAATATGGAAAAATACTGATTTTCATTAAAAACTGCCTTTTTATATAAATTATTTTTTAAATTATTTTTAAAGTAAAATCAGTTCAATTATATTATTATTTAACTAATTTATATCATTGATAACAATTTGATGTTGAATTTTTATATTAAAATATTCTATATATATGAGAATTTTTCCTTTAGAAAACCTCTCTTTCATCACGTCTATGGTTTAGTTTTAAATTTAATTATGCCACATAAATGAATTTAATGGGTCAATATAGATTAAATATATGTAATCATCATAATTTATATTATCTAATCATGTTTACAAAATCTTTAAATATATTGAGTAGTGAAAATAGTAAAACATAATTACTGTTATTAAGATAAATGTTGGTTTTTAGGGGTTTAAACTAAAATGATAAAGGGTAATGTAACCTAATAAATTTTCCAACATATATTTTCTAGCCATATATCAACATAATCACCTATAAGGTTCAATAATGGACCATTTTATAACCTTATGTCATGTAATAAATGTATGTATTGCTTTTTAATTTAAAAAAATACTAGTGTGCTGCTAACCTCACTTTTAAAAGAATACACCTCTCATATCATGTTAAAATTACAAAAACAATTTTAGTTAGCCAAAACATTCACAAATCCCTTATTTAATTCTATAGACATGACTTAGAGTCCTTATTTTTATTATGAATCCCAAACAAGAGGGTTTAGTTTTAATCCTAAAGAGGCTCTCGAAAGAAGAGGTAAATTTATTTAACATATTCATTTTTTTCATCATCCACATTTATAAAAAATTATTAAACAATAATAATATACAAATGTCTCTGAAATTTGGTGGATGTTTTCCTAATAAATTTTATTAAAAATTTATAGGTCCAAACAATATATTAAAATGTTGTTTTACAAATATAGGTATGAAAATCTCCACGATAGTCAGGCTCATCAAAACAAGACAATAATCTAGTAACACAAAGGACTATCTTGAAATAAACACCAAAATTTACCTCTTTGAAATTGAATCGGAAACCTTATTTGCCTTCATGTTGACATGATTATCATTAAGAGAAATAAAATCCATAAGATGAAGACAATCAATCCAATATGTGAGCATTCTCGAGGGTACATTCCTAGAGAAACCATTGAGAATTTTCAAAACAATAGATGAATTTCATTCCAACCATAGTGTATACCAACCAAAATTGGAAAAATTCTTGATCACCTTAATCGTATACCTCAACTCATCTTCAACCACATATCAATTCCCAGTGAAATGAAATAATAATCCCTTAACGAGACCCTAGTGGGTGCGAAAGATACCACCAAAATATATCCAATATACATATATGTTATTATGTTAATTTAATAACTGAAATCCACATCCACTTTAATAAAATAGGAAATGAGACTATTGATCATGTGTACAACACACTACCACTTCACGAACTGATGTAATAAAATTACCATAACCACCATTAAAGGATGAATATAATTATTGATTTAATAGATTTAAATGATATTTATGTAATTATTATAGATCTGTAATTATTATATCAAATTCAACTTCTTACTTTCCATTATGTGAGGGATATGATAATGTCACTCGTGTGTATAGCGGACCACCGCCTTGTGAAACAATGTGATTTATTTTTCATTTTCTCTTTACAAGAATGGTAGAAAAGTTAATGTTAATGAATATATGTTATATTAATGGTGTAAAAATTATTTCATAAATATAATATGTCATATAAATACATGTCTTTCAATCTATTAGAAAACATAACGTTGCTTGTATGCATATGAGGACTACCGTCAGCACATAACAATGTGGATACTTTTTTATTGAATTTTCACATAGATGGAAATAAGGATGTGTTTTATTTATATAAATTATATATATAAATTAATAATAATTCTAAAAATATGAATTACTATTTATTTTCATTTCGTTCCATCTGTCAAAAATCTAGAAACATCATTCTTATGCATGGATGACATACCATCTCCATGAACTGTTTAATCTATTTTCTATCTATAACATTAATAGATTACTCTAATTAAATTTATAGTGAATATATGAGATATTTATATCCTTTAAAACATTCTTGATATGATGTTACCATGATCAATTTAAATTTACCAAAATTACCAAACTAAAACATACATGAAAAATGATGCAATTGTCTCTTAAAATAGTTATTTTAATAAATAATTGATAATGAAAGGGTGATAAAATACAACAAGAAAATAATATATAGTAATATATAATTTATAATGTTTCATCAATATATTTATAAAGAACTTATATTTTTTATATAGGTGGTTCAGACACACACAAAGTAAGTCTATCATTAGGTAAGGGTTTATTGCCTCACTTTTAATTCTCTGGGACATACTACACATTCCCCACATATTCTTTTGTGTGGTTTATATATAACCCCTTTGATAATTTATATCACGTGTTTATTTATCTTAATGGTATTTGAAGTTTTATTTGATTATTTTTTCTTTTATAAGGCTTGTGATTTAGAAGATGCCAAAGTGGAATGGGTTTAATTCACAATCTATCATTATTCATGATTTTTTTATTTATGACTCCCTTAGTAGATAAGTTTATGATTTCTACCATAAACTAAATATATTTACTTTTTATATAGTTATTCATGAATTTTTTCATGTAATATCACCAGTTTTGATCTATTTGGCACTTAAAATGATTGGGAAAATAATTTTAATATGATAAAACTCTTTTTTCTCTTTGGTTGAAAATCCCTTTTTGTAAAAATAATTATTTTCGAAAAACTATTTCAAAAATGTTTTCATGATTTTCCAACTTATTTTTAAAGAATATATATCCATTTTTACTGTCTAACTTTTTTTAAAGGAATTATCATGATATTTTCAAAAAAAGGCATGTTTGGCATTTACTAGAAATTTGAAATGAATATTTATTTTAACCTGTTTAGAATGAACATAATTTCAAGCCTCCATGACCAATAAATGTTTTAAAAATTATTTTATAAGATTTAAAATTTCATCTTCTAATAAAATTATATACAGAATATTTTGTGATACTTTTTAAAAAATATTATTTTAAAAGTGAAAAGAATAATTTCCTCAAAATAGTGTTTGATGACATTTTTATGGTATTTCTATTCATAAATAACATGAACTATTTATTTTAATTATAACCCAATGAGGGTATCTTGGTTTTATATCATCCTCATTCTTTGTTAGAATAATTTATAGAAATTTTGACTATGTATGTGTAATTTTATTAACATTAATCTCATTACTCAAGATGGTTTATGATAATGCATATTTAATTAGAATAAGTATAAAAAATTCATATGTCAGTTTTTAAATATGAATGTTTTTTTATTATGTTTCACCATTTATATTTGAGGAATTTATTGTAATTATTATGTGGGTTCTAGTTATATACACCCCCTAAATGTGTCGACATGACTCGTGAGACAAACCAATTTTCCAAATTAGACAGGTTTCTACCAATAGATTAAACTATTTTGTAAATGGTTATGAATGTATATTTCAGATGTTCAGAAATTTTTATTACCTTTTTCTAAAGAAATTTATGGATTTCCATGGGAATTTTATATTATTTATAATAAAAATGGATAAATTTCAATATTATGAGATTATATATTTTTATTTATTTTTTCATCAATTATTTCATCCATATTATGCTCAATTCATTGATTAAATTTCAACTGGTTCAATTATTTACCTTTGCACATTAGTTATGGCTATTTATACATGATAGCTTCCATTAAACTCTTACCCATGCAAAGCATCTGAACTCTTCCATTATAATTTATTATTTTCCCCATGATACCATGAAGGGTTTTTTGATTGATATGAATGGATAAACTATGAATAATAATATCATTCTAAAAGAATACACATTGTTTATTTTATGTTTTCATTTGTAATGTGTATTTAATGAATGTATCTTTTTTACACATATTACTAAACTATTTGGTCCTTTGGCATGTGATTCCTAGTATCTTATTCCAATTTCATTAACCATTTTCTCATAGATATTGGTGATGGGGTTTTTACAGATTTAATATCAATGTAGGCCTTGTTTCAAATTAGGGGCAATTGTTGTGGAAATATGAATAAGAAATTATATATTTGGGAACCCACGAATTGGATCGAGGATCAGTGAGTTAGTTGTTGGAATGGTCGTAGAACTATATAAATTAGAATAATTTTTTAAAATAAATTGTTTTCTGTGGGGTGGAAAATATGGAACATTATTATAAAAATGTCCATGAGACTTGACATTTCAAGTACAACAGTGAAGTGTATTTGTCTTAATAATGTTCTGTGAGGTTAATAAGATAATTAAATTTATTTCATCTCATATATTTTGATAAATATGGTAATTTAATTAAAGACAAATTTTAATATTTTGTTTAAAAATGGAATTTTTTTACCATGATATTCAAATGATCTATATGGGAGAAAGAAATAATCATCAAGGAACAAACATCAAAGTGTGGTACATATTATTGTGAAAAATATTATGATAAGAATGAATGATTTATGTGTTACACTTACTATTTTATTATCTACCTATTATTGTGTTGAGTGAATAAGAGGACACTCCTTACATAAAACACTTTGATTATACACTCACTACTAGAAAAAAGATAAGTAGAAATGGACCTACAACCACAATTGAGTTTGTGCATGGTTATAGGTCACCTATAGATTATTGAAAAAACATTCCCATAGATATGGGTGAATTATATCCATGGATAGTGGTTTCCTGTGACTATATCATTACCAATACTAACAAGGGGGAAAATATTTCTCATGTAAAGTGATTTTGAAACACCTTATATCCATGATCGGATCGTCCCAATGGTCATAGGGTGGTGGGCTGGGTCTATAGAACCCAGTTGTATGAGCTTGTGGTAATTAATGGAATATAGACACAGGTGCTCATACCCATGGCTACATGGTGGCATGTTGAGAGTCTATATTCATGGGCTGATAGAGCTTATAAAAATAAAAGGAATAAAAAAATGGGTGTATAGGCTTATGGATATTTTGTAGAAAGACAGAGGGTTATAGCTTTGGTGTCCTATAGACCATAACTACAACCCCAACTTCCAGACACTATAGATACGATCATTTGTGACCATGACTATAGATTTGTATAGCTTGATCGAAATAATAATGTATTTAATAATAATAATTAAATATGTTTATAAAATTATATATATATATATATGTGTGTGTGTGTGTGTGTATAGATAAAAGTAAGTTTTTTTAATGGCATTATATATTTTTTTACATGCAAGATACTAGAGATCTAAACTTGGTGATAACATTTTTTAAAAATGGACTTATAGATATGGTGTTCATGATTATGGTTATTGGTCACCCATATGGACTATATTATTTCTATTATCTTCATTCTCGTAGCAATAGGTGCAATGTGGACCAGGTTTCACACCGAATGACCTATATCCATAATATTGTAGCCACAAACAATACTATAGATTTTAACTTTTACAGAAATAAAAATAATTTATATCAATGATAAGAAAACATATACTACCAATGAAATATTAAAATACATCCTTTATCAGTGCTAGAAAAAATCACTGAAAAAGGAATACTTTATCATTGTTTAAAAATCCTATGATAAAGGGACCCTTTATAAGAATTTTTTTATCATTGATAAAGGGTTCCTTTTTCATTGATTTTAAATCTCTAGTGAAGGAAGGCTTTTTCAAGGGTAAAAAATAACTGATAAAGACATAATATTTTAGTTTTTTTTGTATAGCCAAAAAATATGAAAAAATTATTTTTTTACGCACGACAACACCCCCATTTCCCAGCGCTCATGACACCCTTTCTCTGCAATTCCCACTCCCCAACCCACCATAACATACCCCCGAACCCTTCTCAGTACTTTTGAACACCCTCCAACCCTACCTCAATGCTGGAATGGCTCCCCCAAATAATATCTCGGCATGGAATTTATCCTGTGATCACCGCTCTACATTTCAATTCCCTTTACCACACTACCGATCACATATTGTTTTATATTTTGAAAAAATTATATTTATTCATATATTCTTAAGACTATGTGATATATAATACACATATATTTATTTAAATATATTATATATTAATAATAACTTATATATATTAGAATATATATATATATGTTTATTAATACACCCACATATGTATATATAAACATTATATATACATTTTTATAAGTATATAAATATTCTTATATTTTTATAATATAAAAAAATGTTTAGATATTTTGTAAATAAAATGGATAATACTTAAATTAATATGATTTATATAATTATTTACAAGTTAATGTTTAAAACATGTCTATATATTCACCATCAAAGGAAATTTTTTATTAATCAAGAAAGGGTACCACTATACAAGGACTAATGAAATGATCCTATCACAAAACCTAGGGCGACCTAAAGTAATGGAGGCATATTCATAACCTCTAATTAATTTCACCCCTTTAGGTTTCAAAAAGAGAGATATGGGAATATAGGGGGACACAGAAGCCATGATCAACCACCACCATAGATGCGAGATTGTCAACTACCCTATTTCTCTCCTGCCAAGTATGGGTTACCATAGTATTACCGTCGAGGATACGTTTTCATTTTTTGACGTTGTGGAAAATTTACAATGGAGTGGTACCTTTATCATCCATGGAGTCACAAATGATATTGGATTCAATCTCAACCTGGGAAAGAGATATATTCTCCTATTTACATAATTCAAAGCCAGTGAGCATCAGTTTAGCTTCTGCTTGTATTGATGTCCCGTGTACATAATATGCAGAAAATGAAAGAAGGACGCTTCCCCTATAATCCCAAACCACTCCTCCCCAACATATGATCCCCTCCTTACACAAACCATCCACGTTATGCTTGAAAACAGAAACTGGGGGGGGCCACTATATCCACTTTCCACTACTTCCTCCATCACTAAAAATATTCGGTGATGCACTGACCTTCAAACACATCAAGGAAGGCACCTCACTCTAGTTGTTGATACCACTGTCCACATCAATGATCAATGATTTTATTATAACCATGATAGATCTTCCAAAGGTGATAATTCATTCATACGTGGCCTTGTTTTAAGACTGTCTGATACACCAATAGGCTTCATTTAAAATGACTTATCTAACCAATATTTCCACAACAGTGATGTTTGTGCCGTAAAACCACTTATCTAGAAAGGTTCCATCCAACATGTTCAGGATGCGAGGTTCCAAAACTGTCCTATGGAAACTCAATACTTCCTGTACCCATTCATTCTCAATGAAGACTTGATTCATATTCTCCTTCCGATGACAAGTGCACCAGTAGCATTTGGAGGTAAGGTTAACACCCAACTTCTTGATGTTGTCTATATATCTAGATATAAATTTTATACCTAAAATGTATATTTATATGTATATATATTTAAATATATATTATTAAATATTTACTTGTAATTGTGTATCTTGATATAATTCTTACAAGTATTTATAAATATTTACTGTTAATTTATTTATATACAAGATTTAATTGTAATGATATATCTATAAAAATAAATTTATATATGATATATATATACAATATTGATACACGTACACACAAAAACATATTTACACACTTAGACAAAACATTAATATTTCTCACATATATGTAAAAATATTTATGTATATATGTATTTAATTACATATATTATAATACACATATAAATATATATATTTTTATTGATAAAAACATATTTATATATATACATAACTCATATAGACATATATATATATATATTAATGAATTTTTTAAGGTAAATAAAATTGGTAATATTTTAATTTAAATAAAATGAATAATAAATATTTATTTACATTTTTTAAAAAAATTTAAAAATAAATTTATATTTTAATATGTTTAATTATGTATTTTGGAAACTAATTTATTATTAGAAAATATAAGAAAATATGAATATATTTAATTATAAATAAAACTACATTATGAAAAACATTAACATTTAAATAAAATTATATCTAAATAAATATAATCACTAAGAATAAATTCTTTCACCATTGAAAAAGGGGGAAAATAATATCTTAAATGATGTTGAAATACTATTAAAATTTTAAAAAATTGGGTATCTCTACTAAAAAAATTTTTTAGTGTCTATCTAGGACTTTCATGACCTAAAAATATAGTGAATGAGGTTTCCAAAAATAATATACTGTAAATATCTTCACATGATTTGATTAGATATATGGTAGAGCCCAAATGGACACCTGAATCAATCTTATTTTGTCATTTCAAGATAAAGGCATATTTTCAACTTATCTTAAATAGTTCATTAATTTATTTAATTCTTATTTTATCCAAATATTATTAAATAACGGATTCTTGATAATAATTTGAGAATTATTAATTAATATTATTTTTTAAATTTTTTTTATTATCCATTTTTCTAAATATATAATATATTAAGTGTAAATGTGTATTTAACTATATCAAAATTCTATTTTAATAAATATATAATATTTATATCAATATATATTTATTTATATGTAAATAATTTTTTTTAATGAAATATATTTTATATAAATTATAATATTTATTAGTGAAAGTAAAAATGAACTCATAAAGATGATCCATTATCAATGCAAGTAGAAAAGAACTGATAGACTCCCGACTTTATCAGTGCTTTTGGAATAACACTGATAATGCCACCCCCTTTATAAGTGATTTTGTTTTCTAATGCTGATAAAGACCCCCCCCCCTTTCCGGTCCATTTTTATTAGTGACGATTTAGGGGCCCCTTTATAATCATTTTTTCAGCACTGGAAAAGACACCCTCTTTATTAGTGCTTTTAGCTAGCACTTTTAAAGGTCGAATCTGTAGTAGTGAAGGTTTATTAATGCATACCCCAGGCTTGCGGCAATATCCCTTTATTCTAAATATGGATTTATGTATGGTGTTTGATTTTATCTTCTATGTATGATGAACAGAAGAAGCCACAAGACAACATGGATGGATATTACATGCTCAAGAAATGTGAACATTATCAGGATAGAGCTAGATATGTGAGGTTTGATATCAATAACAAACTATTTATGTGAAAACATGGAGAGGGTGCACCAGATGAACCTCTAACATTCAAAATGATTTGTTGCATTAAGCATCCAGACTCTCTAGGGTTTACCAATTGATAAATTATATACATACACATATATAAACACCCATAACGAAGTTGACATATACATTCATATATATACACATTCACATATATATACACATACATACACATACAATTACATTCACTTACATATAAATATATACATACATACATAATCATATATGCACAAACACATCAACATGAATACACATACACTTACACATAAATACACATACACATATGCACTCACACGTGCATACACATACACATGAATAATTAAACAAATACACACACACACACACACAAAACATACATACATGCATACATACAAACATACATACATATATACATACATACATACATAAATACATATATTAATACATACATACATACATACATACATACATACATACATACATACATACATACATACATACATACATACATACATAAATACATACTTACATACATACATACATACATACATACATACATATATACATAAATTCATACATACATACATACATACATACACACATACATACATACATAAACATATAAATACATAGACACACATATATATAAACACATTCATACATACACATGTATATTTTATATACATATCTATACCAACAAACCTTTTTCACTTTTTCCATGTGTCACAATACAATCCTTCCAAACTATATCAAATGTGACTTGCATCACAACACTAATAGTTGTATTAATATATATATTTATATTTAATAATATATATTAATATATATATATACTTAAACCAAAATATATACATTTATATATATATATATATTTAAATATAATTTTAATATAATTTTATTACATATAAACTTCTTATCCAATTTAAAAAAATTATTAACTATTTTTATCTAATGACAGAAATTTGATGGATTTTTGTTATATAAATTATGAAAATTATATTTGATGACATTTTCACTATAAATAATTATGTAATAAATTAATACACATGGTGAAAGGGACTCTTCAGTTACCGGCTACTTGTTTGTTATAGCAGATTTTCTCACATAGATGGAGCTTAAGAAGAAAGAATATGTTTCATTCATCAACCCATTAAACACTTTAACCGACCTAGATCTTTCATCCCTTCTATGTTTTATGAAAGTCAAGATTGGATTGTCCTACAGTCTGAGTGATCATTCATCACGGATCCACGGATAAGGATGAATACTCACACTACTTGGATTGTAGGACTCGACATTGAATTCTTGCCGGTGTTCAGGGGCCCAGCAAGGGTGGAAAACATCAAACCACCACCATCAAGAAATGAAGCTTTCTTATGAAGAGAAAATCTCCGAGAGCTGGTTGGAAACCATCTCATGCTACCACAGCCCACCACCAAATATGAAGAGAAGGCGATTGAGGAGGTGTAGTTGATGGACTAGGGTGGGAATAGAAGGGGTATTAAGGGTAGGGGAATTCAATTATCTTCATAGGAGTATAGAACTGGTTGTGGAATGACATTTCCATGGTAGTTAACAACTGCAAGAATCATGGAAAGGGGAAAGGTATGGATGAGAATAGATAGGTGCCAAGTGCAGTTGGGGGACTAATGGAGGACTAATTATTAAATAAAAATAAGTAAAGTCTACCTGTTGAATCAGAAAGGGAACTATAATCTAAAAATATAAATGAAAACACATTTTTAATTTTTTAAAATATATTAGAAAATAATTTTTTCCCTAAATAATAAAATTTCATAGATATTTAGATTAATTATTGATAAAGTAAAATTTCACTAACTTTATCCTGATAAATTCAATTGATTGTCCTTAAGATTCCATTAAATGGTTATATAAATATTTATATACTGTGAAAAAATTAATATTTTTATAGAATAGATTATATGTTATGTGGTTGAAAAATAGATTATATAGTTTGTAATATAAATTTTTCATTTTTTACATCACAAACATATATTAGGTGGTCTGTTTGTTTTTTAAATCTACTTTAGTTTTACATGGTTTTTAGTATTTAATTAAATACATTGTTAAACATATGATAATTTTAATTTTTTTGTCTATAATCTATTTTAAATATTGTTTTAATAGTTTTTGAAACAGGTTGTATAGGTTTTAAATACATAACATATGTTATTGGATAATTATACTAGAAAAAGTAGTGTTTAGAGACAATTATTTATTGGTCTAGCGGTGGTTTAATCTACTAACTAATTATTTTGCGATGGATCGTAAAATTTCTTTGTATTTAACGTTCGCAAGCCGATTAGAGGCGGTTTATTTTATTTCACGGTGGGATTTTCTGATTCTTTTCTTATAAATTTATCACAAGTATTTTGATTAATTATTTTTAGTTTTTTAATAAACAAAATTCATTTGGAATATAAAGAAATTAAATTAACTGCAACAAATTATTTAGTGAAAGTAATTTTTAGTTGTGGTTCATATGAGCCACTCCGAAATCTGTTATGATTTTTTTTAAATCCTTACTAAAAAGATGAAAATATAAAAAAACAAACATGCTATAAACGTAAACATAAATATATGATAAACCCATATTTCAAAAATCACACATCCACAATCATTCAAATAGACATGATCATCATAACTGAAGTATCAGTCACCCCATACATCAACTAATATCTCATTATTAAATATATATATAAATAATACATCGAACAACAACCCATTCCAAATATTAATCCAAATAATGACCTCCACTGTATCTTTCTACATCCAAATCATCTCATTAACTGAATTCAACCACATTATCTCCTCAACTATAATAAATAATGAAAAGAATTAAATCTAAATATATTAAATTAGAATAAAAGTATAATAATTGATAAAATGTTAATATACCACAGAAACAAAGAACCATCATGAAATCATTCTTAATAATTTAATCGATTAGAAAGGTCAACCTTCTACCCACTGCCAACATCTACCACATACAATGAAAACCAATACATTTAGAAAATGAAATGCGAAAGAGAAAAGACACCGAATATATTCAGAATTCTGCAGATAAAATATTTTATTTTTTAATCAAATAAAATATATTTTTAAATAACAAAAATAATATATAATTCAATTCTCTTTGAAAATAGAAACATACATGTTTTAGATAATATTCAATACATAAAACTGAAAAGAGATAAGTTAATATTATAATTTTTTAATCACTATGTGGTGTGCTTGAAATTAATTAAATATTTATTTAAATATTTTGATATCAGAACATGTAATATAATACAAAATAAACTAATTAGTGTGTTCCCCATGATTTCACATCAATATACGATCATTTTATATGGGTTTGACTATTCCAAGCACGTTTTGGTGTTTTAAAAACAAAAAACGTGTTTACCATCATAATGGAAAAAAATCACTCAGAATGATGTGACATATGTTCTTACATTTTGAAATTAAATCTACAGTTTTATTACCATTATTTTATGAGAATAATCCATCATTTTCCTTGTTTTTGACTATTCCACACAAGTTTTAGTGTTATAAAACACTACAAATGCATTTACATAAATAACAGGCAAACCATCACTTGGAATGATGTGAATCTTATTCCTACATTTTGAAATTAAATCTATTTTATATTTCCCATGATTTAAAAAAAAATTGATATACATTGTCTAATTTTTACCATTCTATGCAAGTTTTAGTGTTTTAAAACACTAAAAATACCTTTACATCCATAACTAGAAAACGTCACTCGGAATGATGTGTCATAGATTAATACATTTCCAACATATATATAGTATTTTCCCATAATTTCAAGATAGTAGACATTTTTTTCATTAGATTGACCGCTCGAAACATGTTTTAGTATTTTAAAACACTAAAAATGAATTAACGACCATAACAGGAAAAACGTAAATTCGGATAACGTGTCATCAGTTCCTTTATTTCAAAATTAAATCTATAGTAATTTTCAATTTATCTCAGAAAAATATGATTTCGTTTTCCTGGTTTTGACAATTCCATGCACATTTTAGTTATTTTGAACACAAAAAATGTTTTTACAGCACTAACAAGAAAACCGTCATTTGGAATGACATTCTATCAGTTCCTACATTTCACTGTTATGTATAAGGAAATTTTTCCCTGATTTAGGGGAAATATTTTCTATTTTTCTTGGTTTTGACCATTGAAAAAAAAATTAGTGTTTTAAGACACTCA
Source organism: Viscum album (assembly GCA_963277665.1). Classification (NCBI taxonomy): domain Eukaryota; kingdom Viridiplantae; phylum Streptophyta; class Magnoliopsida; order Santalales; family Viscaceae; genus Viscum; species Viscum album. Next base: position 1,880,807,022 of record OY728148.1, on the reverse strand, counting down.
AAATGTGTTTACAACCATAACAGGAAAACCATCATTTAGAATGATATTCTACCAGTTCCAATATTTTAATATTAAATATTCGTTTATTTTACCCTAATTTAAGAACAATAAAAAACTATTTCCCTTTTTTTGGCACCCTAAAACTTGTTATTATAGGATTTTGTACCTTTCATAAGTGTTTACCATGTAATTTTGATCACACTACATGTCGAATTGATTTGTTGTTTGTGCGTAAAAATCAAAAAACAACAAATTTGTTGTTGTCTATTGATTTTAGGACAAAAATATTTCATTTTATTGGTTCTAACCATTTCATGCATGTTTTAGTGTTTCAAAACACTAAAAACATATTTATGACCATAACTGGAAAATTGTCACTCTGAATGACATGAAGTAGGTTCCTTTATTTAAAAATTAAATATACAATGAGTTTCCCACAAATTTTGAACAATATGATGTTGTTTTACTATTCATGATAGTTCCACAGTTTTTTTAGTGTATTAAAACACTAAAAATAAATTTATAGCCATATCATATATGTCTCTCAAATTTATGTGTAAATCAACACTTCTAATTTCATGTATTTTATCATCCACAAAATAAACCATCATTTTTTTTGAATCCATGATAAATTGATCTTGCCCTACTTTCTCACTCTGATCTAACAAGTGATTTATTCTGAAATAATTAAAATTTAATCAATATATCATTAAAATCCTATCAATGATGACACACATTCATTTGAATAAGAAAAATAAAAACATTCCATGATAGTTTACATAAATGATAGAAATATGCTTCCCATGGTATACAACCTCTACAAATATAAATAAACCACTACAATAATTATTCATGTCTTCTTCATGATATGTTTTATGGATCATAAACCTATGAATATTTTAGGAAACCAATCTCTTATCCTTCTTTAGAGAACCTTGAGCTAAAAACATCTAATCATTTTCTATTTCAGATCGATTGTAAACATTCATAATCTATATAAAACTATATAAACTATTAATTTTAACACAAAAAATAACTAAACATAAATAATATGAACATAACTATATACTTACACGATGGGTGAACCATTTGAAATGATCATTATTAACAGAATTTGTTAATTCTATCTCATTTCAATATTGGAAATTTATAAACCTATTTTTTTATCGATAGACATTAGATTGTATTCTCTATGCACATTCAAATATAAATAAATAAATATATAATCAACCAGGATCAACATAAATTAAAGAAGAATTATATGGGTTAGAATAATACTAAATAGTTTGGTATTTGATGTTATATAAATTCTTGAACAGTTAATATTAAATGATAGAAGTGTGGAAAACCCCAATACATTAAAGATGATAAATATGTATCAATTTTTTATATTTTATAAGTTCATGATATTTTTTTATTAGAGAAAAAGATAATGGTGTATTCTACATTAGTGTAGTAACTAATGAGGGCTCATTACTATAAAAAATTAGATACATTGATCAATGTTCAAACCATTCCCCATGGTCTAACTAAGACCAAGAGAACCACATTAATAATATTAATAAAAACTATACGTTATTTAGATATCACAAACTATTGGATTTTTAAAATTGAAAAACACAATAGTTTTAGGTTTTTATATGTTCTTATACTTCGTGCTACCATTTATGTTCATTTTATATGTGCACCTATATTTCCAAAAAAATAGCCAGGGAGGTGAACATTTTACTAGACACATATTAAACCTTATTAGTTAGCGATTTCAATGATTTTTTTTAAAATTATAAATTTTTCCATTGTGATAAGTAATTATCCTTGAAGCTTAGTCGTGTTTTTGGAACTATTACTAGGTATCTAGTGAACATTGAGTAATATTATGTTTAATAGATTAATATATGTATTTTCTTAACACATTTGTTTTTTTTTCATTTATACCCTTTAGGATTGGTGTTTTCATAATGGAAATTTCTTATTATAATATGTTGATCCAAGAAAATTATACTCAAGAAAAGTTATTAAATCTAGAAATAAAATTTCAACTACTATCCTAATATTAATAACTTATTATGGAAGTAAAATAAAGGAAGAAAAAAATGAATGGAATTAATAAATATCATGGAGTAGAATAAGTAGTGAAAAGTGGGAAAAAGAGGAAATGAACATTCTATGTGTTCAATTTACATTAAATTATTGGGGTATAACCATGAATCATTATGACACCAATTATTGTAAAAAAATTTGAAGATAAATCAATCTATTATAATTATGTATATTATAACAGAAAATATTTTTTAGGGATATAGGCCATAAGAGAATACACATTGAGAAACCACTTTATAAAATTTCATTTGAAAACTCCAACACTAAATAATCATAATGTAAATATATCAAAGGTAACCCAACATTGGTACTTAAAAATACATGCACTCCCTTGGAAGTCAGGATTTTCCTGTAACAATTATTTTAAGAACAAAAATAACATTAAAAGTCATGAAATCACATAATTAAACACATTATATAAATTTTACAAAAGAATATAAATGAAATTACTAAGGATGAATACATGATTTAATTTGTTTAGGCCCATTTTTTACATATAGTGATGATAAGAACACAAACCACATAAACATGTTTTATTAATCTCATAAAAATTAAAACACAATATACTATTTTGGAATATTAACAAAAGATGACAGAAACCCGAAAAGATAGATCTCTAAAATACAAGAATAAATATGTTGATACATGCTACGGGGAACAATTTGTATCTATCTAAAAATTGTTTTCTCTCTATAAAACCTCTTGAAAGTGGACCCTTCTAGGAAATTACAGGTTCATGAAAATGTGCTTCATATGGATCTCTAGAAATGATTCAATGTTATGAAAATTTCTTCACATATTCAAAAAAAGGATCATCATCAATCTCCACTACAAATAGTGCACCGGTATATTATAAAGACGATGACTTTCACAAATTTCTAATCTCTCATAAATCAAGGGTTTGTTGGAGAATGTAAGGTTTCACTCGCAGAATGAGATAAAAATTCAAAAGGATAGAGACTAAGTGAACGCGGTGAAAAATTATGGTGAAATTGTAACCTCCTTGGTAATGTTTACATAAGACATTGTCATAAGTTAATTATAAAATAATAGACAATTTTTTCAGTCAAAAGGGAAAAGGATTTATTCTTAACAAAATTGGATTTACAACCATTATATAGATATTTAGAATAATATCTTCAAAATAATAGAATTTTAAAATGAAAAAAAATTCAATTTTATTTTTGTATTCATCCATACAAAATTATCATTTGATAAATTTATAAGAATTTTCTGAAAATTGATTGTCCAATGAATAGTAAAAAATTCTTATTTTTGAAAAAAATCATATTTTTTACAAGTTTTTTAATATTAAAATTCTATTTTTGATTATTTCTAAAATTTAATTAGTTATTTTTTATTAAAATATCCAATTATATTCTTTATAATTAATATTAAACTTTAATTTAGTATAAAATTATTTTAATACTTAAAAAGTAATTTGTCTGAATGACCGTTTTTCATCACATTTTACAGGTATAATTTTAAATAAAAATATTCCACTTATATGTTTTTAATTTAGAAAAAATGATTCCATATTTTGAATTAGGGTTAAAGGTTTTGTAAATAGGTCACTCTTATTTTTGGTCAATATGAATAAAAACCTAAGTAATTTTATTAACACAGTCTATTGTAAATAAAGTAACTAACGATAAAAATAAAATGATCATAAACCATTGAATAATTTTAATGGATGATTAAATTTTATCCATAATCATTAAATATTCAGTTATATGGAAGTTTCTTTTCATTTGTTTGTGAGTATTAATATTAAAATATTTTATTTAAAGAAAAGTAAAAAAAATTATACTCTAGTTTTTAATAAATATAATACGTTTAACATGTGGATAACCAAAGGATATGTTTGATAATAAATATTACTGTGAAATATAAATGATTTATCTTCATCTTGCTAAATTATTTCCAATTTTTATTGAACAAATAATTACATTAAATGATTTAAAAAAACTAATGTAGTAATAATTAAATTAATGATTATATAAAATAAATTATATTAAAGATATTTAGAGTAATAGAATTTATAGAATTAATATTACCCATGACTTTTTTTTATAAATCTAACATGTTAGGGATGTCATAAATAATTTTATTTAAATTTAAATTGTTTTCATTATTATATTAAAGTCAAAGTAAATCAATAGTTCTAAAATTTACATTAATGATATTTTATATAAATATTATTTTATTAAATTATATAAAATACCAAAAAACTTATCTTCATTCAAGTGATTAGGTTATAGTTTAAAATAAAAATAATTCTGTATTTACGTGTTTTTTTCATTTATAGTAACAATCTTGACCTTGAAAGAGTAAATTATTTTATTGATGTAATTATATGGAAAATAGTTAATTATAAAGAGCACTATTTGTTTATTTTAACATTATTTCAATGGTTTTATAAAGGAATAATTTTATGTAATTTATTAACATTTAATACATAATAGAAAAATAATGTTCTATTTTTACAAATATAGTGTTAGTGACTATTCCCCTCACAGTAATAATTATTTGATCGTTGGATTCCTTTACAAGATTTCATATTTTCATTAAACAAAATAATACTCATTCACTATGTTTTGGTTATTTTGAAAAAGGTTTTTAATATGAAATATATATATCAATATTTTAAAATGTTTTCTTATAGGTGAAAAAACATTTTTTATGATGAAATAATTAATGTATTATTTTATTATTTGAGGGAATTGCTTTTGAGGATGGTTGGTTCCATTATAAAATTTGTGTGGTAGATCCCATTATAGATCACTAATGAGTTGTGTAAATGGAATGAGTCAACTAATTATGTTTCTCCTAAAAAATTATTAGAATATATTTTTATGGTTATTCCCATTATAAACATGATAGTCATTTTATGTGTAACCATGATGGTAATTTAATGTGGAACCATGAAGGTTAACCCATTTATAAGAGTGATATGAAAATTATTCCCTAGGTTAAGTGTAGAATTTATAAATTCATGATATGGTTTTATAGGAATATTTTTATTTCACAAGGTAATATAATTATATTATGTTTAAAGGAATGTATATGCAACTTTTTAAGGGTGAAAAGTTTATATTTTTGAAAAAATAACATTTGAGTTATTCATGAATGGAATGAATGATTATGTTTTTAATTTTTACACTAAGAATCCTCGTGAAATGATATGTAAAAATATTTGGGTAGGGAAGGTGATTTATTGTGAAAAAATGTATATTTTGAGCCTAAAGATTATGGAAAATGGATATTGATTAAAAGTATCTATATTGATATATACAGTTATTTATGTTAGTGTTATAAAATAACTCTGTAAAAATATAAACAAAAAATATCATTGGGAATATTGTAATGTGAATTCTAGTTTAATTTCATTATAATATGAAATTTTTATGGTTAGGTACATGTAGTTGTTATCAGAGAAACGTTTTAGATAACTTTAGGCATTAGGATAATATTTATAAAATACCCTTAAATTTATTTTACTTCTTGATTAGGTTGAAACGATATATAATTTTAATACTACCAGTTTTTTTTAAATAAACAATGTCTATAATGAATTTTTTTACGTATAGGAAATAGTGAGGCTGAATTGAAAATCCATCAATTGGACGATATCCTTTTGAATCAACCACAGATGATGGTTGAAATTATAATTTATTAGTTTTTTATAATGATGGGTCTTCTGACACAAGATATAAATTGTTATAGTATATATTCAAGGGATCATCCATCTATATACTGAAACGCCCCGACCCCAATTACCCAGAGTCGTTGCATTATTACATAACATTGGCATGATCACACAAGATCCAATCTCGAAATACTGATTAGTTTAGTAGACTTGGAATCACTAGATATATTCATAAGTCTTACATTACATCCTAATGTGAAAAATAGGTACAACACATCTTGTCTTCATGTCCCCTGATACATTCCCTACAGGTCATTCATAAAATACTTCTTCACACCCTGGGAAATATTAAAACCTTGAAAGGGCTGAGCTCATATGCTCAGTAATGATAACAATATATCGGAAAAAATCATAAATAAACATAAAATTTTAAGGGAATGTATATCCAAAACAAAAGGTTTTTAAATTTGAACTTCAACATAATATGGTAAAGATAAAATGAAATAATGTAATTTTATATTATCATGGATATTCAACTAGTATAATAATCACATTAAATATCAATAACCTCATTCAAAATGATAGAATTCTTAATGCAAGACTTTTATAACCTCATAGTCATGGCCTTGTACCAAGACTACAAATAATATTTTGTAAAGGGATTGTGCCAAGACACTAGTTTGTCTCATGAGACCAACTGATGCATCGAGGAGCTATAGCGGGCTCCACCCGTCACATATTAAGTCCAATTCATTCCTCATATGAACAGGTTTAAACATAATATAAACATTCGTATTAAAACTAGCATAGGAAATGCCAACACTTTCTGTATAAACCATTAATGGTATAAAAATAACACATCCACAGTCAAACATATAACAAAACCTTATAAAATATAGAAGTTTTGTATCATAATAAATAAACATCAAATAAGCTTAAAATTCAACAAAGGATATTGACCCAGATGAAATCAAAACTATTTGAGAGAAATATCTCTTTTTTTAAATCATAGAAAAATCACACATTTATAAAGGAAGTAATTTAAAAGTGACTTTTGAATCAATGTGTACCACACCACATTGAATGTTTTGAAAATAAATATCATTTCAAAAGATTAATGCCCATATAAATAAATCCTTAAAATGATTTTGAAAACATGGACATTAATTAAAAGGATTTAGAAATATAAATCATTAAAACATTTAAAATTCTAATCTTCATAAAGAGTACCTTTCACAAATCTAAAAATATTAATTTTAAAATCATCTAAAAGTCAAATAATTATAAAATAAAACATTTATTTTCAAAATATTATTATAATATTTTAAGGGAAGCATCGAAGATTTTTATAACGACGGAAAATAGCCGCACCCACCACATAAGTTAAAAAAAGACATTCTTACCATAATTTTGTTGAAAAGTTTAAAAGGACCTTGTTTGGAAAATGACGAAAAGATTCCTTAATAAAAATCTTATAAAAATTCAACAAGGGTATAAATTAATTTAACCCAAAGTCTATAAAAAAGTAATAATGATTTGAAATACATTTTTAAGAAACATGGATGTGGATGATAAAGAGGTCCCATAAGATAATTATGTATAAACAACCTCGGATAATGATGAGATTTTGAGATAAACCCTTAACATGTAATTTTAATTGGTTAAGGGTAGGGTAAACTTATTTAAAATGGCGAAATAATTTTTATTAAACTATAAAAAGAATCATATACATTAATATGATATCATAAATGATCTTATAACATCGATTTGTTAATAATATCTAAGTATTATCATCGTTTCAGGTGTTAATGGATTCGTATTTCTTTATATTGTTTTTTATGTGGGGAATATTTGTTATGGTTGGGATGTATATTTTTCATATCCAAAATTAAATCATGTCTCGAAAAATTATTTTTAATCATAAAAAAAAATTTAGCCTTGAATGGAAATGATGGGGGATGAATCTTATCGCATTCGTGGAGACAGTAATCCGTACGTATGCACGTGAGACAATATCATTTTTTTATATTAAAATAATATATAATTGGATGGTATATCATATATAAATAATCATTATCATGTTATATTTATTATTTACCCATCATTATTATACCAATCCCAATAATAATGTATTGAATAACAATTACACCACGACGTCGAGACGGTAGGTCGTACGTACACACGTCTAGTGACATGTCATTCAAATGATGGATAGAATACTGAATATGATTGTACCATATTTAAATTAACATCAATGTATATAGGTTATAATGGAGTTATTATTTCAGAATGGAAATAATAAATAAAGAAGATGTTGAAGAAGAAAGGAACTTGAAAGAGGGTGGTGAAAACATTACCTCTTCTTCTGGTTCTTCCTTTTAATTTGATCAAAAGGGCTCCATAGGTTGGCTTTCTAACTAATGGAAGGAATCTATGGTTAATATAGTATAGTTTATAGAGTATTAGTACAGATTTTGGCAGAACAAAAAGGCTTTGAAGGTATGAAAAATTGGTTAGAAGGGGTGTCCTTTTATAAGGGGGAGGAGGCGATCTTTAGGAATAACATAAATTATTAATTTATAATAAATTAATATTCGATTTATAATAGATAAGAAGTAAATTCTTCAAAGGATAAGGTGGGTATGGGTCGAAATCCTTTAATCCAATATATTTTAGACATGTTTGGGTCATTATATGAACCTTATCTTTTAGTTTTAACTCTTAGATAATATGTTTGGCATTTACCATATCACTTTGTATTTTTATATTATATAGATAATAAAAATACTATGTACATAAAAGAGACCCCCATGTGGTCCATTAATGATACACATAGTATTATATAAGTCATTTGGAAGAACCTTATATTTTTAATAATATAATATCAATTAATAATATAATATATGTTTTAAAAATACATTTATGTCAATTTTGACATTATTTAATAATTTATTTTTATTGAGGTCTTAAAAACATTATTAATTAGAAAAAAATTCATTTAATCAATCTTAACATGTCATATAAACCAATTAAATTCTTTTATGAAATCAAAACTCTAAAATTATATTTGTTTTAACATTTATATTACTAATGATTCAATTCTTTCATTAATAAGGAAAATACTCCATCATTATTGTGTCACAAATAAATTTAATTATTCAATGTCTAAAAATTATAAATAAAATAAAATTATGTAGGAAGACGTTTCATATTTCTAATGAATATTTATTGTCGAAAATATAACATATATAACCCTATGTAAAAGTTTTTTTTTCTAAAGATATATACTTATGTCATTTTTGTATTTACTTTAACTTAATTAATATAAAGTGTCCTTATCACCTACAAGTGGCTCCATGGGGTACCGAAATCGACCCAAAGATGTACATGGTCGAACATGTATCAAAAAATATGGTCAGAACACGTTTTAGGGTAAATTAATATTATTATATTATTATTTGGTTACACTTATTTACCGGATTTACCCTTTAACCATGGTAAATAAAATATTTACCGAAATAATTATTCAAAATGTCTAAAAACAAGAGTTACCTATTCAAACAATTTGGACGTATTTATTCCAAATATGAAATCCATTTTTCCAAATTCAAAACACATAAGTGGAAGAAATTAATTTAAAATTAATTCCAGCTATCAAAACAAAAAGCGTTTTAAAAAAACAATTAACTATCAAAAGATTGACACTTGTTTATGTCCGATTTAATTGTGAAATTATGTCCAATGACCAAAATTGTATTAAATGGTAAAAATATATTTTAAATATAATTTAAAATCACTCATGTTCATAATCTATCACTATTGATTATTTTGATTAAAAAAAAGTTGTTTTTAATTAAAATTTTGTAATTTCACTGTTCATCAAAATATAAAAGTTATCCGAAAAGTACCAAAATATCACCGTAAGATAATTTTGATATTTCAAAACCAAAATTGAAGTCCATTTTACTAAATTAAAAACCTAAAAGCTGCATTTATTAATTTAAAATTAATTCTTATTGTCAAAACCAAAAGGCGTTTTTTAAGAAACAACATCTATCAAAAGATTAACACTTGTTTATTTACAATATCAAAGTGAAATTACATAAAATGACCAGAATTGGATTATATTGTAAATATATAATATATTTATACTTCAAACCCATTAAAATGTATAATTTAACACTCTAAATTGTTTTGATTAAATAAGTTGTTTTCAGTTAAAATATAGTATTTTTCACTATTCACCCAAATATGAAAGTTATCAGAAAAACACCAAAAATTTATTGAAACTAAATTATTATGTCCCGATTCTAAATAAAAAGTTTTTTTTTCAAATTGAATATATAAAAGTATCAAATATTGGATTTAAAAAGGGTTTACCATTAATAGGTGTTAAAAGTGCATTTTTCAAAAATACATCTTTTAACTGAAAAAATGAATTAGTTCTTACATTATTTCTACGAAACTCAGAATATGGATTCTAAATTTTTAAGTATTATATATAGTTCAAAATTAAGTTAATACTATTCATAACCGCTTTTGAACATCTTGTTTGGTAAGTTGTGATGCACTTGAACTCGGTGTTGTGTGTAATGCAAGTTATTGAATTATTTTGAAGAAATAACATACAATTAAATCTTGTGGTGTTACATTCTTCCCTCCATCAATAAAATTTTGTCCTCGCGATTTCAAATTTTTCTTTTAAAATAGAAAATACCTTTGTGGGAAAAACCCAAATCGGAAATTGGGTTAATAAACTTTAGTCTTAATAATAGGAAAAGGGGAATGAAAATGTTACCACCATATTATGATCTCAATTAGGAGAACATTGGTGGAAATTAGAGACAAATAATTGGAGGAAAATTTTAAATATTTATAAGGAGTGATTGAGATCATCAATGAATAAAAATTATAGAATTGTGGGCCTTAAATCCACCGATCTATGATGATTTAAAATACTGTCAGTTCAACAAAATGTATGGTATTAGGATAACACATTTTTGATTTTAAGATGCCTTACCTAATGTTTAAGAATTTATTTCATCATAGAATAAGATATGAAAAAAAGTATAATTTTCAAGTAGAGTTCCATCCTTTAACTAATTTCTACCACAAACTCATCATTCACTCTAAAAGATAATAGAACTTAAAAAAATATTCTATTTATCCTATTCATATAGGGTTCCAAAAAAATGAATTTATAATTCATCTAAAAGACCCTTTAAAATAAACTACATTATTCAATCCAGGACATCACGTGGGTCAGTGGTAGGTGATAAACCCTTGTCACCCTTCGGCTGCGGGTTCAATTCTCGCAGCCTTTCCAAACGCGATGGGTTGTCACCCGACCTCCGGGTTGTCCTTTTTATAACAATGAAATAATAGTCTTCAAAAATTATTTAACCTTAAAAATTGTATCAAATGTCAAATATAATCCATTCCAACCTCTTTACTTATCCAAATTACTTCATTCCAAAATCATAGTCTAAAATTTATAAGGAAGGTAAATATAATGAAGATCTTTTTTTCTACATAATAACCTGTGAATACCTTCATCATATATTCTCTTAAAATATGGTAACACCTTGAATTACCATTAAACCTTATTGATTACATTAATGCTCCCTTATTCCTTATATAATGCTAGATATATTCCCTATATCCAAAAAATTTAATATTCCAACAATGATGAACTAAACAAACCAATAATCATTGCCAAAGTAGTCATGAATATCCAATATTATTTATACAAATCAACCATCTCTTATTCTAGAGTTAATACCACAGTATCAAGACCATATTAAGGATTACCTTTCCTTCATCCATGTATTTTCAAAAAATATATAACTTGCTGTTGAGTCACATTTCATAGTAACATATAATCTCAAATCATCAATGAAATAGTACTGCAATACAATCCTTATTTATCTCCATAATACAAATAACCAGTACATCATTGATACAACACTCAAATGAAATAATTCTTTAATAAAAACATAAGAACACTATTTATTCCTCTTCATCTGTGGTAGTATCATAACATTATTATAATCCAGTAGCATCATTTGGGGCATACTCTGATTATTTGATCATTGATTCGCCTAATGTCCCCACTCCTTACAGATGAAGAATTGTACATTTTGAATCCTTTTTCTTAGCCTCGAAATCACGAATGTGGTTTCCTTTTTCTCCAGACTTATAACACACTCCCATTCCCTTCATGCATTTTCTAGGGTTATTCTTTCCAAAATTATCACATATGGGAAAATCTTTCTTTACCTTCTTCCATATATCTATCTTTCTCTCTTCTATCCTTTTCTTCTCTGGCTTCCCTTCAAATCCATAGGACTCTGAGAACTCTTAACATATCATATCAACACATGATATTATTTCTTCATATGATGATAATACATGGGATACTATTTCCAATCTAAATTCTGGTTTATGACCATGAAATATATGATCCTTATTACTCTTTGGATCATGCGTATTGCTGGAGTTCTCAATACTTCTACCAGGAACCATTTCACTACAATGGAATACAATAGATTATTTTGTGAATAGAAATACTAAATCCCATACTTTTAAAACACTTAACATAAATTAAACAGTTTATGGATATAATCCATAATCATTAAAATGTATTCTTTGAGGAAGTATATACTCATAAACCCTTCATAATGATTTGTAAGGAAAATGATAATTATCCTAAGCATATCCCCAGGGAGTGTCGTAACAAAGAGTGCATCAAGGACCGTTGTCGTGCACTAGTTCCCGTTCGAGTCTAGATCAAAGCTGTGTTTTCGGGTTTTACCCCTAGGTACATCTGTGCCAGAACCGCCTCTACCTACTCGTATCTAGACAGGGATGTATTTCTAGAAAACTCACAAAATCTCTACAATACCAAAATTCTAAGAAGTTCTCTTATACTAATCCTCAATTTCTATCTTAGGGCTATGTGCTCTAATCATATTTTATCTAAATATATCATCCAAGGTTTGTACTAAACTTCCTCTGATACCAACTGTAACGCCCCGACCTTAGTTACCCAGAGTCGGTACATTATTACATAACATTGTCATGATCACACATGATCGAGTCTCAAAAGACCGATTAGTTTAGTGGCCTTGTAAACACAAGATATATTCAAAAGTCTTACATTATATCATAAATTGAAAAACAGAAACAACACATCTTGTCTTCATATCCCCTCATACATTCCCAATAGGGCATTCATAAACTACTTCTTCACACCCTGGGAAAAATTAGAAAATTGAAAAGGATGAGCTCAGATGCTCAGTAAGGATAACAATATAGCAGAAACTTTCATAAATAAACATAAACATTTATGTAAATGTATAACTAAAACAAAAGCCTTTTAAATTTGAACTTAAACATAATATGGGAAAGTTAAAATGAAATAATTCCATTTACTTAATCATATGGATATTCTACTAGTCGAATATTCGCATGCAATGTCAATAACCAATTTAATAATGATAGAATGCATAATTCCAGACTATCATAACCACATTGTCATGGCCTTGTGCCATGACTACAATGAATATTTTGTCAATGCCTTTTTCCAAGACAGTATATTGTCTCATGAGACCTACCGGTGCATCGAGGAGCTGTAGCGGGCTCCACCCATCACTTATTAATTGCAATTCATTCTTCAAATGAACAGGTTTAAACATAACATAAACATTCTTATTATAACTAACATACAAAATGTCAATACTTTCTCCATAAACCATGAATGGTATAAAAATAACACATCCAATGTCAAACATACCACAAATCCTTCAATACAATATAGATGATTTGTATCATAACAAACCAAATTCAAATAAGCATAACATCCATCAAAAGATTTTTACATAGATGAAATTAAAACTATTTGAGAGAAATATCTCTTTTTTTTGAAATCATTGAAAAGTCACACATTTATAAAGAAGTAATTTAAAAGATATTTTTGAATCAAAGTGTCCCATACCACTTTGAAACTTTTGAAAAGAAATATCATTTCAAAAAATTAATTTCCATATAAATAAATCCTTATATTCATTTTTAAAACATGGACATTAATTAAAAATATTTAGAAAGATAAATCATTAAAACATTTAAAATTCTGATCTTGATAAAGAGTACCTTTCACAAATTCATAAAATTAGCATTTTAAAATCATTTAAAAGTCACATAATCATAAAATAAAATATTTAATTTCAAAATATTCTAATAAACTTGTAAGGGAATATTCAAAGATTTTAATAATGGCGGAAAATAGCCGCACCCGCCACATAAGTTAAAAAAAGACATTCTCACCATAATTTTGTCAAAAAATTTAAAAGGACCTTGTTTAGAAAACGACAAAAATATTACTTTATCAAAATCTTATAAAAAGTCAACATGGGTATAAATGACTTCAACCCATAGTCTATAAAATAGTAAGAATGATTTGAATTACATTTTTAGAAACATGGATGTTGATGATAATGTGGTCCTAGTTGATAATTACGTATGAACAACCTCGGATAATGAAGAGATTGTGAGATAAACCATTACCTTGTACTTTTCCTTGGTTGAGGGTATAGTAACCTCCAGTATAATGTAGAAATAATTGTTATTAAATTATAAAAGAATCAAATACATTAATATGATATCATATATGATCTTTTAACATTTATTTGTTAATAATATCTTAGTATTATCATCATTTTGGGTGTTAACGAATTTGTTTTTCTTTATATTATTTGTTATCTGAGCCATATTTGTTATGTATGTGATTTATATTATTCATATCCATAACTATATCATGTATCTAAAAATTATTTTTAGTCATCAAATAAAATATTGTCTTGAATTGATACGATGGGGAATAAATCTCATCGTGTTCGTAGAGACGGTAATCCGTACGTACGCACGAGCGACAATATGATTATTTTGATATTAAAATAATATATAATTGGATGGAATATCATATATAAAGAATCATTATAATCTTTTATTCAATATTTACGCATCATTATTATGCACATCCAAATAATAATGTATTGAATAACAATTACACCACGACGTGGAGACGGTAGGCCGTACATACACACGTTTGGTGACATGTCATTCAAAGGATGGATAGAATATAGAATATGGTTTACCCATATTTATATTAAAATCAATTTATATAGAAGATACTAGATTTATTATATTTTAATGGAAATAATAAAGAAAGAAGAATTTGAAGAAGAAAAGAACTTGAAAGAGGGTGGTGAAAACATTACCTCTTCTTTAAGTTCATCCTTTTGATTTGATCAAAAGGGCTCCTTAGGATGGCTTTATGACTAAATTAAGGCCTCTAGGATTATAGGAGGATAGTTTATATAGTATTTGGGTAGAGGTTGGATGAACCAAAATTCTTGGAAGGTAGGAGGAATTGGTTAAAAGTGGGGTTTGTTTATAAGGGGGAGGAGGGGTTCTTTAGAAAAAACTTAAAGTATTAATTTATAATAAACACATATTCGGTTTAAAATGGATAAAAAGTGGATTATTCTAAGTCTATGGTTAGGATGGGTCGAAACACTTTCATACAATAGATATTATACAGGTTTGGGTCATTATATTAACCTTATCTTTTAGTTTTAACTCTTGGTTAATTAGTTTGACATTTACCATGTCACTTTGTATTTTTATATTATATAGATAATAAACTTACTGTATAAATCCAAGAGACCACAAAAGTGGTCCATTAATTATACACCTATCATGATATAAGTCTCTTGACCAATCTACAGATTTTTAGGAAGAGAATATCAATTAATAATATAATATTTGTTTTAAAAACTCATTTATGTTAATTTTGAAAATACCTAATAATTGATATTTTTTAAATTCTTAACAACTTTATTAAATCGAAAAAAATTAATTTAAGCAATCTTAACATGTCATATTAACCAATAAAATTCGTTTATGAAATCAAAACTATCAAATTATATTTATTTTAACATTTATAATATGAATTATTCTATTCTTTCATTAATAAAGAAAATATTACATCATTATTGTGTCACAAATAAATTTAATTATTGAATGTCTAAAAATTATAAATAAAATACCATTATGTAGTAAATATTTTTATATTTCTAATGAATTTTTATAGTCAACAATATAACATGTATAATAGAATGTAAAAATGGTTTTTCCAAAATATATATGCTTATGTCATTTTTGTATTTACATTAACTTAATTAATATATAGTGTTCTTATCACTTGTAACTAGCTCCATGGGGTCCCAAAATCGACCCAATGATTCACATGGTCGTATATGTATCAACCAATAGGGTTAGGACACGTTTTAGGGTAAATTAATATCATTATAATATTATTTTGTTACCATAATTTACCAGATTTAACCTTTAACCATGGTAAATAAAATATTTACAAAAGTAATTATTAAAAATGTCTAAAAATAAGAGTTTCCTATTTACACAATTTAGAAATCATGATTCCAAATATGGAATCCATTTTTCAAAATTCAAAACACAAAATTGGCAGAAATTAATTTAAAATTAATTCTCCGTGTCAAAACAAAATGCGTGTTTTTAAGAAATAATAACTATCAAAAGACTGACAGTTGTTTATGTTCGGTTTAATTATGAAATTATGTCCAATGACCAACATTGTATTAAATGTTAAAAATAATTTTAAATGATTTTTAAAACCACTAAAATTCATAATTTATCACTATTAAGTATTTTGATTAAAAAAATTGGTTCTTAATTAAAATTTAGTAATTTTCACTATTCATCAAAATATAAAAGTTATCTGAAAAGTACCAAAATTTCACCCTAATATAATTTGATATTCCAAAACAAAAAATGAAGTCCATTTTACCAAATTAAATACCTAGATGTAACATTTATTAATTTAAAATTAATTTCTGTTGTCAAAACCGAAATGCGTATTTTCAAGAAACAATATCTATCAAAAGATTAACACTTGTTTATGTCCAATATCAAAGTGAAATTACTTAAAATTGCCAGAATTGTATTATATTGTAAAAGTATAATATATTTATACTTCAAAACCATCAAAATTTATAATTTAACACTATAAATTATTTTGATTAAAAATGTTGTTTTCAGTTAAAATATAGTATTTTTCACTATTCACCCAAATATGAAAGTTATCAGAAAAACACCAAAAATTTATTGACACTAAATTATCGTGTCCTGATTATAAAGAAGAAAGATTATTTTTTCAAATTGAATATATAAAAGTTTCAAATATCGGATTTAATAAGGTTTTACCATAAAAAGGTTTTGAAAGTGCAATTTTTAAAAATACTTCTTTTATATGAAAATATGAATAAGCTCTTACATTATGTCTAAGAATATCATAATATGTATTCTAAAATTATTAGTATTATATATAGTTTAAAATTCAGTTAATACTATTCATAACCTCTTTTGAATGACTATTATGGTAAGTTGTGGTGCACTTGAACTCAGTGTTTCGTGTAATTCAAGTTATTGAATTACATTGAAGAAATAATGTACTATGAAATATTGGGGTGTTACATATTCTAGAGGATCATTAATATAGTGGATAATTTTATGAGACAACATAAAATAGCATTCAATGTCTCATATGATCCAGTATTAGCTGATTGGTGGATTATATCCATATAAAAGATATTTAATGCCATGGGATGTTGGGATCTTTAAAAGCTGAGTCTTAATATTTAATTTACTGAAGTGGAATATGATAAGTGGTAAATAATGGTATAGAATGTCAGTTAAAGAGAGTAGATTTATTCCTTTAAGTAGGATAAATTTTAGAATATCATTATAGAGAAATATTTTCCTAAACATATTATACATTGAGTAGAAAATAAATTATTTGAATGAGGTAAACTGAGGATGTTTAAATGGTCACTGATGAAGAAAAATTCACTCTATTATAAAGGTACACAATATATTTTATCAATGATCATAATAGTAAGATTAATCAGTTTTAATCATGATTATAGCCAAAATATCTAAGGGAATAGGCTTCCTGATAATTGAAAATGTTATGATAAAATTGTTATAGGTGCAGAGAAAGTGTAAATAGAGTTTTTATATGATCATGTGTAATTAAAAATATTGTATAAAAGGGATCAATTTGGTATGAAAAATGGAATATTATATCAAAAAAATATTAATGAAAGAAAATTTTTAATTAAATTTTTGAGATTTACGGTAAAACTAACTTTTTTGAATGCATTATAATTTTTGGTAAATTCTTATAATGTGGTATGTTTTGGTATATGGTTCATAATTTCATTGAAAATGGTTTTTATATTGGAAAGAACAATTATATTAAATATTTACTAAAATGTTTTAAATGTAATTAAATGGGTTGTTGTGCACATGCATATATGAAAAATATTCGAGTGATAGGAATTATCCAGACAATAAGTAGAAAGGTGTTTTGAAATCCTTTGAAAATACTTTAGCCGATGTTTCTCCTTCAAATCAAGTGGTATCTGGAACATTTCTTTTTTATTCCGATTATTCTATTATTTATTATGATTTTCAGTCTACACATTCTTTCATTTTTGAGAATTTTTTTTGGTAAATTGAAAATTCCACCAAAACAATTGAATCTAGAACTTATGATAAACACATATTAGAGATGTATTATGGAAAATATAAATTCTAAGAATCGTCCAATAAATGTTTGAGTAAGTAATTCCTAAAAACCTTATTATCATTCACTTGATAGAGTTTTATGCTATTTTGGGTATGGATTGGCTCTTCATTTACATTGTTATGGTACATTTTAGTGATAAAGAAGTTATTTTTTAGAAATAATTTCATTTTCTAAATAAGAATTAACACATGCCATTGATAACATATAATGAAGCTGAGAAACTATTAAAATATGGAAAAACATTATCATTCATATATTTTTGAATATAAGGGAACCATTATGATTAATGATTTTCTAATAGTAAAAGAATACCTGGATGTTTTTTCCGATTAGTTTCCTAGTGTTATATATAATTGGGAATTTGAATTTTAAATAGGCTTAATTTCTATTACTAATATAATTTCAAAATAATCTAATTGAATGGATAAATTACAACTTTTGAAATTGTGAAAATATTTTTAGGTGTTTCATGATAAAGAATTTTTTCATCTTATCACTTCACCATTGGGTTTTCTTATATTAATTTTTAAAAATAAAAATGGATCTATGAATAATTTCGTTGATTATAATGATTTAATAATATTACTATTAATAATAAGTATTCATTTCCCCGTATAAATTATTTTTTTGATCAAATCCCTAGAGAAAAGTATTTTTAGAGGGATAGACTATGGTATAGGTACTATTAGTTGAACGTCAAGGATGATGTTATTTTGAAAGTAGTATTTCATAAAATATAAAATCATTATGATTTTTTGGATATTCAATTTTGGTTGACAAATAATTTACATGCATTTATAGATTTAATTAATTGAGCCTTCCATGAATATTTGGAAATGATTTTGGTAATTTTTATCGATGATATGTTGATTATTAAAAAAATTACAAGAACTATGAAAAATATATATGGCTTTTTCTACAAACCATTAAAGAAAATATTTTATATGAAAAATTTAGAACATTTATTTTTTGGTTGTATTAGATTTCATTACATGGAATCATAAACAGTTGATCTAATTATAACTAAAGTGGTCGATGAAAGGCCAAGAAACAATAATGTTAATAATATTTATAGTTTTCTTGTATTAATTGGATATTACTGCTGGGATTTTGAAAACTTTTTTTGATTATCAATCCCAATAACTATGTTAATCTAAAAGGGAGTTATGATCAGTTAGATAACAAAACGTGATCACTATATTTAGGAGAAAAAAATAAGATTTTTTAATGCTTTATTTTTGGCTCTACCCTCAGAAAATGGTGTCTTTTTCATATATAGTGATACATCATTAAAATAACTGGGTTTTATCCAGATGCATAATGATATGTAAATTGCTTAGGATTTACATAAAATAAAACCACTTAATAAAAATTATCCAACATATTACCTAAAATTGAATGATGCAGTGTTTTCCTCAGAAATTTGTGGACATCATTTATATAGATCCAAGTGTGAAATTTATACTAATAAAAAATGTTTTAAGAAAAATTCTCTAAAAAAGTAAAACAAGAGATATATGAGATAGATTGAATTGATAAAGGATCGCGACTACACAATTCATTATCATCTGAAAATAAAATAAAGTAGTTGAAACTTTGAGTATGAAAAATAATTCTTCATTAAATTGAACACGAGCCATTGGAAAATGATTTGATGAATTTTTTTCATAGAAGTTTTGGATGGAGTTATATCATTTTTTTTCATGATTTATTAAAATAGTTTCTATCCAATATAATATTAACTAATCTTTGAAAGAAGATAAATAGTTTTAGGAAAAGGTAGATTTGGTTATGAATGATAAGTTTACCGAATTTAACATTGTTAAAGTGTAACACCCCAGGTAAATAAAGAAAATGACATTTTCATATTTATCCATATTTGTGAATAAAATATTAATATGACTTTAAAGGGGATGCTATTTTCGATGGCGTACCCAACATGCAACAACGAGTTTCTTGGGAATCTTACGTTGCACTCTAATAATAAAATAATATTATTTTAAATGGTAGTTAACATATAGCCGTTGTATTGGCAGGAATGAATAGAAATTACTAAAATATGATTATATATGTTTTTAAATGTTTTTACATTTATCTAATAAAAGATAAAGGCATAAAATACGGAAAGAATTCAATTTTAGGCGTATATGCCCTAATTTTAACTAAAGGTTCACTTATCGCCTTTTGATGGAGAACCGTCATTAAATATAGTTTTGTTCACTCTTATACATCCTTTTGGATCAAATAAAACTCTTCTTAAGAATTGGGACATCAGAATTTACTTTGTGTAAATTTTTGGTATCTTTCGGATAAAGTTCATTTTTTAATGAATAGTGTAAAATGTTGTATTTTAATTCAAACCCTCTTTTTAATATAATTTATTTATATGATTAGATTATCTTTTCAATTGGGTTTAAAGTGAAATTAGAATATATTTTTACCATTAAATCCAATAGTGGTCGTTGGAATTAATTTCACTTTGAAAACAGACATAAACTAGTGTCAATCTTTTGATACTTATTGTTTCATAAAAACATGCTATTTGCTCTGACAACGGGAATTAATTATTAAATTAATTAATGTGACTTATATGTTTTTAATTTTGTAAAATAGACTTCATTTTTGAATTCGGAATATCAAAAATAGCTTAGGGTGAATTTTTGGGATTTTTCTGAAAAACATCAATTTTTGATGAATAGTGAAACCACTAAGTGGTACTTATAAAAACTGATTTTTCCGTTTAAATGAAATTTTGCCATCTTTGTGTTTTGAATTTAAAAAATCCGACATACATGGTTGTCATTAAGAAGTAAAATTTTGTTCAATGGGATAAAAATAATTTTTTGGTGAATAGTAACTTATTAAGTTTTTAATCGCGATTAGAGGTAATTAGTGTACTTTAAGGTAAAAATGATGTTTTAATAATATGAAATGAACTTGACACATGTCCTAACCTCCTTTTATGTGTCATGGACGACCAATACAACCCATGGGTAAACTTGGGGACCCCATGAAGCCACTTTGGTTGGAAAATGACATTAATATCTTTTTATTTAAAGTTAAAGTAAAAATGAGACAAACATGAAATGTTTTACTAAATCAATTTTTACATGGGGTTATACAAATCAGATTTTTAACTATAAATATTAATTGTAAAGATAAATAGATTTCCTATATCATAGTATTTTTTTTATAATTTTTAGACATTAAATAAATTAAATTATTTATGACATCATGATGATGCAGTGATGACCTCATTATTTAACGATTTAAATAAAATGGAAAGATAATGTAATATCTAAGACCTACACATGTCCAAAACCTATTTTATGAGTGGATTTCGACCTCTTATCACCTTATACTCAAAACAAATCAATGTGGGACCTCTTAAATCCGAATACCATTTTCAAATAAAGTAACATTTGCTTACTTTCCAAGAGTGCCCCTCCTCTCCTATTATAAAAGGTTCCCACCTCTACCTCCTTACCCACACTCCCAAAGCCTTTGGCTCGGCCTACCTCTCCCCATTTTGTCTCTCCACTTCCCTCTCTTACTCTTTGAAGCCTAACTCTGGGCAGAAGTCTTCCCAAGGAAGCATTTGAGCTCAAACCAAAGGGAGTTACCCGATTTTAAGGTAATGTCTTCACTTGAGTCCTTTTGTTTTATTTTGCTTCTCCAACCCCCTAAACTCTTTTTATTCATTTTTTTGTAACAACTCCATTATCATCAATATACTAGGATGTTTTTATAAGAAGGATTCGAGCTACACTTTCACACACCTACATCTAATGGTTAAAGAACATACTGTTTTTGTGGATGGCGAATTTCTGCCTCCCGAAACGATGATTGTTCAAAATTATTCTAACACCTTAAAAGGTGGCCATTAATATGACACTATATTTATATATGATATATAATATGTTTATGTTTTCCTTAAGCTTCGGTATTTTTCATTTTGGGCATACCTTTATGGTTTCCATTATGGGTAAACGCGATATCTTCATTTAAGGAAGTGCGGACTACCACCCCCTCAAAGTGATTTGATTCGTTAATACCATATGTGGTACGTATAAAGGATATATTTAATGATATTATATTTGATACCATACTGTAATTAAAATACTATTATGTATCATTATTTTTTAATTCCATTAAATATGAAATATAAATGGAAGTAGCGTTCATGCGTACGTACGGCTTACCGTCTCCATGAACGGTACATTTCATTTCTTATCTCAAAATGTTATGTAATATTATAAGTACATATATATAATATATATATATGTAATATATTACATAAAAATTATTGATATCATTCTGGAATTATAACATATATATCTCTCTCTCATTTTGTTTTAATTCCATTAATATGACAAAAAATGAAAGTAGCGTTCATGCGTACGTACGGCCTACCGTCTCCATGAATGGTGCTTTTCATTTTTTTATCTCCAAATGATATGGAATAGTATTAAATGAATATTTACTGGATATATATGATATTTTAATAATTAATACTATTCTGGAAATTATTTACTTATAACTACATGGGCAATCTTTTTTCAAACAAGTTCATTTTTGACTCATGTACCAAACATCGGCAAAAACGTCTGATATGAACTAAAATTGTTAAACAATTATTATAACATTATAATATGTGATATGAACTGAATAATAATCTATAAAGGAGTTACCTAGGCAATTATTAATTGACCAAAGTTTATTATTCAGGAATATAAAGAAACGACAAGACAAGTTGGACTTGAGGTAAGGGATCCTACTCCTCTCTTTCTTTTTAAGTACACACTTTTATGTCATTCCTTTTAAAGCTCATCTTTCTTGTTATTGGGATGATCTTTTATATTACTATTACTGTAATTTTTATGTTCATGTGATGAGAGACCCTATTCTCTCTCATCAGTCCATTTTGGAAGTTTTGAGTGGCACCGTTAGGCTGCCGAATTTTCATAAGAGATCTAACCTCTCTCTTTCTTTTTAAGTACTCTCCTTTATGTCACTTCTTTTAAGCTCCTCTTTGTTATGATGGGGGATGTTCTTTTATATTCCTCCTGCTGTAAATTTTATTTTAATATGATGAGAGACCCTATTTGATCTCATCAATCCATTTTTGGTAGTTTTATGTGGCGCTTTTAGGCTGCCGAGTTTTCATAAGGGATTTTTCATCTGACTTTTATTTCCGTGAGATTTATGCTAAATTTTCCACAATTTCCTTTGAGTGGGGTATGTACTGCCCATTATTTTACTCATTGTGTAATATAATTTCTTTTATGAGTATTTACATCAATGTTGTATTTTCCTTCATTCACGAGGTGTATGATTCGAAAGATACCCATGTCGGTAAGGGAACCTTTCACCCTCCTCTTTTTAAAAGACTTCTTTTGTTGGGTCTTTTAATTTACATATTGTTATGTTGGGATATGTTCTCATATATCCTTATTGATGTAAATTTTATGTCCAAGTGATGAGATACCCTTTTTTTATCTCTCATCAACTCCTTTTGATGTGACGCTGTTAGGCTGTCAAGGGAACTTCTTAACCCAATTTCGATTTCTTTGGGTTCAACATGTAGTTATTGAATATGTCATCCATTGAATATGTGTGAATGACCTTTGATTATTTTACACTTAATATCCACTTATATTTGGTGTATTTGTTTGTCACACATAATTATGTAATTTATTTATCATTAAACCAAGGATACCGTCTTTGTAAGGGACTTCGTCTCAATCTACATTCATTGAGGCATATTTTGTTTTATACACAACCTTCTTTTATACGGTGTATAAACCCCTTTGAATTTTACGTTTATCCAAAAAGGAATCTTTTTTATACGATGTGTTTTACTAAACGACAAAAGGGAATGTTTTTGTCATACGTATGCGGTGACAATGACTTCTCCACCGCCGTGACCATTATTTGAGTTTCAGCTTCCACTATAAGCCATACCTTCTTTTTAAAAGAAAAATATATACCATGTTTTAATTTTGTTTTATTTTGGTATTGAAAATGGTTTTCATAATGTATTTATATCAATGTGTTGTATTCATATCTTGGTATTGAAAGGTGGAAATGTTATGTTTCCTTTATGCATGTTTTATGTGATAAGATTATGTTATGGTTCTTGGTCATTGTTATGAAGATGGGTGGTTCCGTGATAAACTAAGGGCGGGTGAGCCCGATATAGCTCTCCAAAGCATTGGGTAACGCGAAGGAGTGAAACGTTAAGGTTTCTCCGAATAGATTTAGGGGATATACTTTGATGGGTATTCCAAATGTAACCAAGAGGGTTACTCCCTACGTAAGAATGTTATGAATGACTCAAGTTACCTTTATGTCTTATGATTTCTATGATTTATTCATGGTTTAATGAGTTATGTTAAAGTGCCTATGTTTTATGGGTAAAGTATGATTTCATTCTTATGTATATATGAACTCATGTTTCCTTTCCATATTTTTATAACCCTTACTGAGCTTTTTATGCTCATCCCAAGTTTTTGAAATGTTTTTCACAAGTCAACGGAAAGGTACAAGATATGATGATAGTGTCATGGATGTGTCAAGAAAGGATCCATGTTTTATTTTCATTATGTTTCCGTTGATGGGAATAATGAATACTGCCTTTTATGTAACCACTTTGTTTAAATGTAGAATGTAATGCAAGTTTCATGATCATATTCTCTAAAACTCTAAACCTGAAAGGATCCTCAATGTGTAATCTTGTAATAACTCAAGATTAAGTAAGTTTTAAGGCTGGGGCCTTATAGTTGGCATCAAAGGTCGGTTTAGATAACTTTAGAGGTTAGGGTATTCTTTAAGCATAAGTGGCATTACCATAATGGTTAGGATTTCAGAAAGAGTCTTAGTTTTAGATAAAGTGAATGAGTAAGTATATCTTAGTGTTTATCTTCCTCATTAGTACATGATGGTTTTTTTGAAATACTCACACGAAACTTTTTGGTTTTAGTAAATGGCTGGATCTAGAAGGAACCAAAGTAACAGTGGATATGAAGGAAACTGTGACAGTTTTTTGAGCAAGCAACTGAATGATATGGGAGCTGCAATGAGAACTCTTGTGATTATCCTCAACCGACTATCTGGTGTCATGATTGACAACCTAAACCTTGGTGATTTCTCTAAGGCATCATATATGCGAGAAACAAATCCCCACGGAAGTACAGGTAATAATCATAAAGGTAAGTGTGTTCAAAAATCTATGTGTCAAATATGTGGAAAGAAACACCTAGGAAAATTTTTCAAAGGGACAGAAATATTCTTTAGATGTGGAAATGAAGGTCATAAAGCAAGAACCTTCCATGGAAAAAGGAAGCATCCAGTTGACTCGAGGAAAGGGAAAGAAGTTCTTTCTGAGTGATCAATTGAATGTTTTAAATGTGGTGTGCATGGTCACTATGCAAACACATGTCCGATGATGAAGTTTCATGAATGGGGTCACCAAGAGCGTACAAATTTTCGTTTACCAATACCTAATGCCATTCTGATTGAGGATGAAGAAACTGACAATGGCCAATCAAAGGTATGTATTATTTCATGACTATTGTTTTCCTATTTTGTAATCTTAGGATATGATTCATGATTTTGTTTGTTGGAAAGAGGTATTTCGGAATAAGTTGGAAAGGAATGGTTAATGGGTCATGAAGAATGTTGAATGAGTAAGATGTCAACATATAAGGGCTTCAAGAGTTATGGTGAAATTCTTAAGAGTATTAAGTCTCTTTTGATGATGGGGTTACATTAGAAGACTTTTTATATTATGTGTAACCCTGATGTTTAATATAGGCAAATTTTATTCAAGGAATAATTATCTTTTATTTTTTGGACATAGTTATAAAGAACCATTTTTGTTTATATGTTCCTTACTTTTGAGGTAATTATGGGTTACTATATGTTATGATTGAAGTGAAAGGCATGAGATAAAATTGAGGTTAAATTATGTTATGGTTATTTTGATGATTTTATCCCTTTTTGGGGAATGATTTGAGAATTATATAGTTTTGGAAAAAGGACAACACGCATACCGTGTGACAACCCGTCGCGTCGGACAAAGCTGCGGGAATCAAACCCACAACCAAAGTGCGAATGGTATTTATCGCCTACCACTGGACTACGTGAAGTCCCTGGTTAGTTTGACTGATTCTTTTTAGTTATATGATTTTATAAATTAAGAGTAATTTGATTTTGGGTTATTTATGAAAATGATTAACCTATCATGGAGGATATGTGATTAGGTTAATTACTTTTCAATATGAGACTTTAGGAGCAACTGATGTTGTTTGGAGATAAATGTTACGATTTAACTTGGAAGACTATGTGACTAAATCTTTCAAATATTTGGGTTTCAATTTAGTTTGGTTTACTTTGAAGGATTTTATGGACAAATTGTTTATCGAATGGCCCTCGTTGAACTTTGGGTTTGTTGGACAAATTTTGGAGATTAAGAATAGATTTTCTTTTTATAAAGGATTATCCTTTTCTGGATTTTCTAATCTTGTACTAACCTTTTTTGGTTTTGGTTTTGGTTATAGTCTAAAGACATGGGAAGTATATAGTTCTCTTTTGTGGATTAGGTGATTCTCTAGAAGTTGATTATAGTACTCTTAATGCGAACAAGTCTCCCTAAATACTCGTCTTTTGGAAAAAAATATGAGTTTGATTAAGGAATCTAGTAAAAGTTGAAAGTCAACGTGATAAGTGATTATGTTTCCTTATGAATAAAGTCTTCAATAAAAAGTCACTTAAAACAAAATATTGTCTATTTACTTTTCCTACTGGGGAATTGAATACCATTTAACCAATCACAAGTTTGTGATTTTCTTGTGGTTAACTTTATCCTAAACATGTTTTCTATCACTCTCCATCAGAACATGACCCTTTGTTTTCTCCTACATGTCCATATTTTTCTACATGAAATCCTAGTATGGGTTAACTCGGGTGACCTTTGTACTTATCTTCCTTTATTTTAAAGTGATTGTTTTACTGACTCTTGTTCCGATATGAGACTTTCATGGATGTTTCCAAGCTCAATTTTAAAAATTGCGAGGACGCAATTCCCAAAAGGGGGGAAGGATGTAACACCCCAGGAAAATAAAGAATATGAAATTTTCATATTTATCCATATTTGTGAATAAAATGTTAATATGACTTTAAAGGGGACACTATGCTCGATGGCATACCCAACACGCAACAACGAGTTTCTTGGGAATCTTACGTTGCACTCTAATAATAAAATAATATTATTTTAATTGGTAGTTAACATGTAGTCATTGTATTGGCAGGAATGGATAGAAATAACTAAAATATGATTATATATGTTTTTAAATGTTTTTTCATTTATCCAATAAAAGATAAAGGCATAAAATACGGAAAGAATTCAATTTTAGGCGTATATGCCCTAGTTTTCACTAAAGGTTCACTTATCGCCTTTTGATGGAGAACCGTCAATAAATATAGTTTTGTTCAATCTTATACATCCTTTTGGACCAAATAAAACTCTTCTTAAGAATTGGGATGTCATAATTTACTTTGTGTAAATTTTTGGTATCTTTCTGATAAAGTTCATTTTTTAATGAATAGTGTAAAATGTTGTATTTTAATTCAAAACCTCTTTTTAATCTAATTTATTTATATGATTAGATTATCTTTTGAATTGGTTTTAAAGTGAAATTAGAATATATTTTTACCATTAAATCCAATAGTGGTCGTTGGAATTAATTTCACTTTGAAAACAGACTTAAACTAGTGTCAATATTTTGATACTTATTGTTTCATAAAAACACGCTATTTTCTCTGACAGCGGGAATTAATTATTAAATTAATTAATGTGACCTATATGTTTTGAATTTTTTAAAATATACTTTATTTTTTAATTCGGAATATCAAATATATCTTATGGTGAATTTTTTGGATTTTTCTAAAAAACTTCAATTTTTTATGAATAGTGAAACCACTAAGTGGTACTTATAAAAACTGATTTTTCCGTTTAAATGAAATTTTGCCATCTTTGTGTTTTGAATTTCAAAAATCTGACATACATGGTTGTCATTTAGAAGTAAAATATTTTTCAATGGGATAAAAATAATTTTTTGGTGAATAGTAACTTATTAAGTTTTTAATCGCGATTAGAGGTAATTAGTGTAGTTTAAGGTAAAAATAATGTTTTAGTAATATGAAATGAACTTGAAACATGTCCTAACCTAATTGGATGTGTCATGGCCGACCAAGAAAACCCATGGGTCAACTTTGGGCCCCCATGAAGCCACATTGGTTGGAAAATGACATTAATATCTTTTTATTTAAAGATAAAGTAAAAATGAGACAAACATGAAATGTTTTACTAAAACAATTTTTACATGGGGGTATACAAATCCGATTTTTGACTATAAATATTCATTGGAAAGATAAAACTATTTCCTACATCATAGTATTTTTTTAATATTTTTTAGACATTATATAAATTAAATTATTTATTACATCATGATGATGAAGTGATGACCTCATTATTTAACGATTTAAATAAAATGGAAAGATAATGTAATATCTAAGACCTACACATGTCCAAAACCTATTGTATGAGTGGATTTCGAACCCTTATCACCTTATCCTCGAAACGAATCAATGTGGGACCTCTTAAATCCGAATACAATTTTCAAATAAAGTAACATTTGCTTACTTTCCAAGAGTGCCCCTCCTCTCCTCTTATAAAAGTCCCCCCACCTCTACCTCCTTACCCACACTCCCAAAGACTTTGGCTCAGAAAAACTCTCCCCATTTTGTCTCTCCACTTCCCTCTATTACTCCTTGAAGCCTCACTTTGGTAGGAAGTCTTCCCATGGAAGCCTTTGAGCTCAAACCAAAGGGAGTTACCCGATTTTAAGGTAATGTCTTCACTTGAGTCCTTTTGTTTTATTTTGCTTCTCCAACCCCCTAAACTCTTTTTATTCATTTCTTTTGTAACAAATCCAGTATAATATATATACTAATATGTTTTTATAAGAAGTATTCGAGCTACACTTTCACACACATACATCTAATGGTTAAAGAACATACTGTTTCTGTGGATGGCGAATTTCTGCCTCCCAAAACGATGATTGTTCAAAATTCTTCTAACACCTTCAAAGGTGGCCATTAAGATGACACTATATTTATATATGATATATAATATTTTTATGATTTCTTTAAGCTTCTGTATTTTTAATTTTTGGCATACCTTTATGGTTTCCATTATGGGTAAACGCGATATCTTCATTTAAGGAAGTGTGGACTACTGCCCCCTCAAAGTGATTTGATTCGTTAATACCATATGTGGTACGTATAGAGGATATATTTAATGATATTATATATGATAACAAACTGGAATTAAAATACTATTATGTATAATTATGTTTTAATTCCATTAAATATGAAATATAAATGGAAGTAGCGTTCATGCGTACGTACGGCTTACCGTCTCCATGAACGGTACATTTCATTTCTTATCTCAAAATGTTATGTAATATTATAAGTACATATATATAATGGATATATATGTAATATATTAAATTAAAATTATGGATATAATTCTAGAATTATAACATATATATCTCTCTCTCATTTTGTTTTAATTCCATTAATAAGACAAAAAATGAAAGTAGCGTTCATGCGTACGTACGACCTACCGTCTCCATGAACGGTGCTTTTCATTTTTTATCTGCAAATGATATGGAATAGTATTAAATGAATATTTACTAGATATATATGATATTTTAATCATTAATACTATTATATAAATTATTTACTTATAACTACATGGGCAATCTTTTTTCAAACAAGTTCATTTTTGACTCATGTACCAAACATCGGCAAAAACGTCTGATATGAACTAACATTATTAAACAATTATTATAACATTATAATATGTGATATTAACTGAATAATAATCTCTAAAGGTGGTACTTAGGCAATTATTAATTGACCAAAGTTTATTATTTAGGAATATAAAGAAACGAACAAGACAAGTTGGACTTGAGGTAAGGGATCCTACTCCTCTCTTTCTTTTTAAGTACACACTTTTATGTCATTCCATTTAAAGCTCATATTTCTTGTTATTGGGATGATATTTTATATTACCATTACTGTAATTTTTATTTTCATGTGATGAGAGACCCTATTCTCTCTCATCAATCCATTTTGTAAGTTTTGAGTGGAGCCGTTAGGCTGCCGAATTTTCATAAGAGATCTAACCTCTCTCTTTCTTTTTAAGTACTCTCCTTTATATAACTTCTTTTAAGCTCCTCTTTATTATGATGGGGGATGTTATTTTATATTCCTCTTGCTTTAAATTTTATTTTAATATGATCAGAGAACCTATTTGATCTCATCAATCCATTTTTGTAAGTTTTATGTGGCGCCGTTAGGCTGCCGAGTTTTTGTAAGGGATTTTTCATCTCACTTTTATTTCCGTGAGATTTATGATACATTTGATACAATTTCTTTTGAGTGGTGTATGTACTACCCATTATTTTACTCATTGTGTAATATACTTTCTTTTATGAGTATTTACATCAATTTTGTATTTTCCTTCTTTCACGAGGTGTATGTTTTGAAAGATACCCATGTCGGTAAGGGAACCTTTCACCCTCCTCTTTTTAAAAGACTTCTTTTGTTGGGTCTTTTAATTTACATATTGTTATGTTGGGATATTTTCTCATATATCCTTATTGATGTAAATTTTATGTCCAAGTGATGAGATACCCTTTTTTTATCTCTCATCAACTCCATTTGATGTGACACCGTTAGGCTGTCAAGGGAACTTCTTAACCCAATTTCGATTTCTTTGGGTTCAACATGTAGTTATTGAATATGTCATCCTTTGAATATTTGTGAATGACCTTTGATTATTTTACCCTTAATATCCACTTATATTTGGTGTATTCGTTTGTCACACATAATTATGTAATTGATTTATCCTTAAACCAAGGATACTATCTTTGTAAGGGACTTCGTCTCAATCTCCATTCATTGAGGCATATTTTGTTTTATACACAACCTTCTTTTATACGGTGTATAAACCCCTTTGAATTTTACGTTTATCCAAAAAGGAATCTTTTTTATACAAATCATTTTACTAAATGCCAAAAGGGAATGTTTTTGTCATACGTATGCAGCGACAATGACTTCTCCGCCGCCGTGACCATTATTTGAGTTTCGGCTTCCACTACAAGCCATACCTTCTTTTTAAAAGAAAAATAAATACCATGTTTTAATTTTCTTTTATTTTGGTATTGAAAATGGTTTTCATAATGTATTTATGTCAATGTGTTGTATTGATATCTTTTTATTGAAAGGTGGAAATGTTATGTTTTCTTTATGCATGTTTTATGTGATAGGATTATGTTATGGTTCTTGGGAATTGTTATGAAGATGGGTGGTTCCGTGATAAACTAAGGGCGGGTGAACCTGATATAGCTCTCCAATGCATTGGGTAACGCGAAGGAGTGAAACGTTAAGGTTTCTCAAAAGAGATTTAGGGAATATACTGTGATGGGTATTCCAAACGTAACCAAGTGGGTTACTCCCTACATAAGAATGTTATGAATGCCTCAAGTTACCTTTATGTCTTATGATTTCTATGACTTATTCATGGTTTGATGAGTTATGTTAAAGTGCCTATGTTTTATGGGTAAAGTATGATTTCATTCTTATGTATATATGAACTCATGTTTCCTTTCCATATTTTTATAACCCTTACTGAGCTTTTTATGCTCATCCCATGTTTTTGAAATGTTTTTCACAGGTCAAGGGAAAGGTACAAGATGTGATGATAGTGTCAAGGATGTGTCAAGAAAAAATCCATGTTTTATTTTCATTCTATTTCCGTTGATGGCAAGAATGAATACTATCTTTTATGTAACCACTTTGTTTAAATGTGGAATGTAATGCAAGTTTCATGATCTAATTCTCTAAAACTCTAAACCTGAAAATATCCACAATGTGTAATCTTGTAATAACTCAAGATTAAGTAAGGTTTAAGGCTGGAGCCTTATATAAAGATAGGTTTTTAAGATTTTGAAATAGATTATCTGTACTTTGTGACTCTCAATTAAAGGTATAATTGTTGAGTGGAGATCATAGTCCCTTATTTCAATTCATCCTGAAAAAACTAATATGTAAACAGACCTTCAAGAGTTTTACAAATGGGATGAAATGAAAAACTATATTACTGATTTTATAGTGAAATGTTTGAATTTTATTCATTTTGTACAAGAATTAAAATTACAAAAGAATATGGTTAATAATTTTCTAGTTTTAGAGTGGAAAAGTTAATATATATCCATGGATTTCACGGTGGGATTGCCAAATACATCTTGAGGTAATAATGTGTTTTTTGTTATTATTCAACGATTAAATAAAGCATCACATTTCCTTACAATTTGGGATAACCTATCTTTAGATCATATTTATTGATTGTATCTATAAAATATGGGTATGTATCATGGTTGTAATACCTTTATTGTATCATACTATGATCCCAGGTTCACTTCAATGTTTGGAAATTTCATCAGAAGTTATTGAGTATTGGATTAAATTTCAGTATAACTTGTCATTATCAATCAGATGGGAAACCTGAATGAACGAATCATATAATGGAATATATGATTTTTCTTTTTCAATGGATTACTAGGGAATTTTTTATCGACACATTTATTTATTATAGTTTTCTTATAATAACATATTTGATTCTAGTATATTGATGGAACCTTTTGAAGAAATATATAGAAAGTGATGTTTGAATCCAACATTATGAGATGAATTAGGTGAAATGAAGTTTATGGGAACATAATTGGTAGATTAAATGGTTGAGAACTTGAATTTAATTCAACAAAAAAAAATTATAGATTAGAGTGGGTAGAAATGTTATATGGATAAACAAAGGAAAGGTCCTTATTTCGAGGTTAGTGATCATATATTCCATTAAGTATATCTATAGAAATATATTATGTGTTTTAGTAAAAAGTGGAATTTAAGTCCATATTTCAATAGACTGCATGAGATCCTTGATAATTTTATATTAGTTTTTTACCTAGTATCCTTTCCTCTGGGTTTATCCCTCTAACAAAATATCATTCATGATTTAATTTTAAGAATGTATGTGAAATATTCATCCCATGTTTTAAGCCCTTAGTTATTTCAATTAGAAGATAACCTATCTTATTAGAAATAGATAATTCAAAATCCTAACTTTATAGAGTATGTATTATTGAACTAAGTAATTCACATGGTTAAGGTTTTGTAAAGAAACCATATAATTGAAGAGGAAACACGAGAATCTAAAAATTTTATGTGGGAATTATATTCTCACTTATTTTATAAGTAAATTAAATTTTGATTATGTAATTTAAAAAATGGGGTAAGGAAGTAGAATCCCATGTAATGTTGATATAATTTTTTTATTAAATTTATAAATATTTTACACTTTTTCTATCAAGATGAAAAAGCTATATTTTTAACCAAATTTGATTTTTATGAAATATATAGTTTTATATAAAATATTTTCTTTAAAATAATAAAATTTTTATTTTAAAAGATTAATTTTATTTTAATATTAAGCATTTCAAAATTATCTCAGTATTATTTTTTGATAATTTTCTAAAAATTTTATTTTTCAATGAATAGAAAAGATATTGATTTTTATTGAAAATTGAATTTTCTTTTCATTTATTTATAATGATAAAATATATTTATGAAATAATTATAAAATTATTTTTCCCTTTTCATTAAAAATTAATACACCATTTATAGTACGTGGAAATAATTTCCAACTAAAATTTCATATAAAAACATTTTTATACTTAAAAATAAATTTATCTAAAAATCATTTTTCATCAAGTTTGACAGGTATAATTTTAAATTAAATGCTAAATGTTATATTTTTTAAATCATGAAAAAATTATTCATATTTGGAATTAGGTGGTTATTTTTTTTTAAATATGTCCATTTTATTTTTTCTTAATATGAATAGTAACATTTGTAATTTTATTACGATGGTAAAGGGTAAATTGTGTAATTTAAGAAAAAAATAAAATGATACGAAATTTAAAATGACAATAAAACAGTCATTAATTTTATTATATGAGTCCATTTCGTCAAAAATCATCCAATATTTGTTTATATGGCATTTTTTGTATTTGGATGTTATTATGAAATTTGTAATAATTTATTTAATGAAAAGTGAAAAATGGTGCACTCTTTTTTTTAATAACTATAATATTTTCAACAAGGAGATAACTAGAGGACAAGTTCTATTAAAAATATATTTTTTGAAATATAAATGATTTATATTATCCATGATAATTTATTTCCAATTATTATTTAATAAATGATTAACATAAATGCTGACACAATGCTGACACATTATTTATTTAATTAATGTAAAAATAAAATAAATTACACTAAAAATATTAATAGTATTTTAATTTTATAGAATTGATACATTAAATGAATTTTATAGATAAATATAACATTCTAGGGACTTATTAAAATAATTTATTCAAATTTCATTTGTTTTATTGGTGTTATAAAATTCAATGTAAACGAATAGTTTTAAAATTCAAATTATTGATATTTTGTTAAAATATATAAAATTACAGAAATTACTGTCTTCGGAACATGAATATGATGTGGTTGAAAATATCAACCCTCAAAAATTTATGGGTAATATATAAATTTATGGTAACTATCAGGACTCTCATAGAGAAAAAAACTCATTATAATGGTAAATTTGAAAAGTGTTTACAATGGATTAAAAAGGATAAGGGTAAAAATGTGATCTAAACTTGATAAATATTATGGGATGAGAGGATTTAAATCCATCATCATATTATAAATTAATTTATTCATTTTATATCCATTTTTAGGTCAAAATTAATTTATATTAAATTAATATTTTATTAAATACCACAAGTGTCCCTCCCCTCTCTTATAAAATGAATCCACTTCAACTTATTTCATTACACTTCAATACCCATTTGGTTCAGTCATGATCTACCCAAATCTATACCTAATATCTCTTGCCATATTCTAGAGGCCTAATTTAGGGAATAATACAAATATTATAGTTCTTAAGGTGTGATGTAAAGAAAATATTACAAATAAATGGAAGATAAACAACGTATGTGATGAGTTGGACCCAAGGTAATATACATTCATTAAAAAAATAAACTTTTATGGTTTCAATAAGAACTCAATTTATCTTTTATATCCATATTTTTAAAATTATTTTATGTTTGTATTCATATGGATATAAGGGAATTAGAAAAAGACACTTTATGTTTTGTTTGAATTTCATTCAAAGGATCTAAAAAGGAATATTTTTACAGAATATTTTAACTTGCTTTTGAAAATGACAAATGAAATGTTTTATTTTAACATATACAGAGACAATGAACTTTACCACACAAAAAACTATTAATTTATTTTTGGATTAATTTGAAATATTTTGTGTTTACATAAATTAAAAAAACCCAACTTCCTTAAGTTCTGATTATTTTCAAAATTGGTTTTAAAATGGATTCGATATATCAATATTCAAAAAAAATTCATAAGTGTGAAAATAAAACTTATTAAGATGAAGGATTTTTTGTATTATATTATCTTTTGTCAGCATATTTTATGAGGATTGGTGGTTTCATTTTAAAATAAGGACAGATGAGCCCGTTATAACTTTAGAATGAACTTGGTAATGAAATAGAGTTAATATATTATATTTCTCATAAGTAATTATGATAATATACCATTATGGTTATTCTAATTGAAACCATGGTGGTTATTTTATGTCTAACTATGATGACAATTCAATATATAACTATGAAGGTTATCCATTTTTTTATAGTGATATGAAAATGATTCTCCATGTTAACTACATGATTTATCCATGATTAGTATGGGTTTTCGTGGTAATATTTTGAATCATCAAGGTAAGATAATGATATTATGTTTAATGTAATGTATATTCTATTTTTAATGATGAAAAGTATAACATTGTGAAAAAATTATCATTAGTTTTCCATGATTTCAAAAAACCTTGTGTGTTTTATTTTGGATTTATGAAGTCTTATGAATTGTTTTCTCAAATTATTTTGGAATATTTAGTTATTTCATGGGAAACAAAAATTTTATTTTGTTCAAAAATTTTATCTTTGAAAAAAAATACTTTAATATGTATTCATTGAATAATGATTTTTTAACTATTTTTATATATTTTGATGAGTATTTTTGTTTTCATCAAATGTTTTAAAATGTTTTTAATTTTGTTTTTGGATGGGTAAAGAAAAATAATTAGTAAAAATGAATTTCATGGAGATTTTAAATGAAAATTAAATGTGTTAAATTTTAAGTTTTAATATTATCCAAAAAATGGATACTAATCAAGAGTGACCAATTAAAAATATATGAGTTTTTTATGTAAGATATATGGATAAAATATCTAAAAAACTAAACCCAAAAGATCTATTGGAGTTTAAGATATTGAATTCTAGTATTAATTCACTTTAATTAATAATTTTTAAGGATTATTCCTTATAGAAGAGGTGATGATTTCCCCATACATAGAAAAATATACTTTAAGCAGCTATAATAACCATCCACAATCATTGGATTCCATGAGGCGTAACTAAAGAAACTGAGTGAAAGGAGATGAATAGGTGGAAACCTATGATAATATGGGTGGTGATGATAATTCAGATCCAATAGGAGCCCCAACAGTGGATCAGTAATAAGGAAAGGTAATTATAGCATGGGATGGTAAATTAAGCAGAAGGTCATATTAATCTACCAAGATAAATGTACAAAATAATTCTAGCCATGTAAATAAAATACCAACCAAAAAAATATAAATCCTGCATATATACTATTTTGAATTATCAAATAATTATAAAAAATATCCATGTATGTAAAAGAAATGGAATGATTCTCAAACATGGAGATTTCAAATGGAAATCACCATTCAATAAAATCAACATTTTTTATATGAAATCACAACTGTTCTTTCACCTATGGTTGTTGAACTAGAATTGAATTCATTTAATATAATAATTGATTGAATTTATATTACACCATGACCATAGTAAAAATTCTAGATGACTTATTTTTAGTTTGTATCATCATGGTACATATGGTTCCATATTCAATAAAATTGCAAATAAATTTTAATTTATATCATTTTTCCTAGTTACAAGTAATTTTATTCCAAAATAATTTATAGTTTAGTAATCTTGGTGAATCAGATACATTAGATAATTTTACATTAACATTTGAAAACATAAAATATAACATGGTATATTCTTTGAGAACATAATTTTTACCCTTAACATATACCTATATATTAATCATAAATCACATCCTTGTACCCTGGGAAAAATAATCATTAGAATGTGGTCATGTCATATGCTCAATAATGGTATTGGTATAGTGGAATCTAAATAAAAAATTAATAATATAGAAATAAATAAATTATATTCAAATTATTCCATATAAATAATAACATTAGCTAAAAATTCAAAATGGATATTAAAACTATTAAAATATTCATATGAGAATCAAAAAATTTGTTTATAATAATGGAACGCATAATACTGAAAATCATAAACATATCATTGAGGAATATTTATAAGACATCAGAAACATATTTTCAAGGTCTCATGCCAAGGTCTCTTATATAAATGGGTAAGGCCTCAGCAAAAAATTTAAACTAGTTTGTTCAATGACACCCATCAATGCATCAAGGGTATATTAAATTCTAAGACCCACCAATCACATAATAAGTACAAATCAATCATTTTAAGAATAAATAAAAAACATAATCAACTCCCCAAAATATTAATAACTTCCTATATTGGAAGAAGTAATATATGGAATATCAATAATTCCACCAATAAAACCGATCACAAAACATCCTTAAATATTATAGATGTTATCATAAGATAATAATTTTTTTAAATAGTAATAATAAATGAATAATGTGTACATAAATTATATAATCTAAAAATATAAATTGAGAAATCTTGAGTAAAATACTTTTTTTATCTTGAAATCACTTATTTAAAAACATCAAAAATATGAAAGAAAAATGTTTTAATTGAAAAAATAGTAAAATTTTAATGGAAGAATCATATAAAATATTTTTATTGATTTAAAGATATTTTTTTATTTCATATATGATAAATAAATCCTTTCACTCTCCTGTAGAAATTTTA
Source organism: Viscum album (assembly GCA_963277665.1). Classification (NCBI taxonomy): domain Eukaryota; kingdom Viridiplantae; phylum Streptophyta; class Magnoliopsida; order Santalales; family Viscaceae; genus Viscum; species Viscum album. The sequence goes on along the minus strand of OY728148.1, from coordinate 1,880,768,318 downwards.
AAAGGTTCGTCATTTACAGAATGATAATAATATTCCATTCAAACTATTTTTTAAAAAAGTAAAAAATGGTTAGAAACTTATTTAATAAATAAATGAATATAAATTAAAATTCTCATTAATTTATTTTATTAAAAATACTTATATATTATAAAAATATTCACCCATTGGGTGATTAAAAATAAAGAATACTGAATAATGATGAGTTTGTGAAATAAACCCCTACATTTGGTATGACTTATTTTATACATGTTAAAACCTCTTGTGTAATTAATATATATTTATTTAAAAACTATTACAAAACTATAATCATATATATCATCCTATATATTACTTATATTCAATTATCACAATTTAATTAAAAATTATTTGTTAAATTGACTAATTCGTGTAATAACTGGTTTATTTTTCATGTATGTTTTGGTCTAGAAATTTTATTATTTATAATCTCATCAAATATTAATCATATAAAATATATAATAATAATATAAAAATAATATACATTTATTATATATTCATTTTGAGTATTATATAAACATTTGAGATAAAAAATGAATTACACCGTTCATGGAGATGGTAGGTCGTTCGTATGCATGAATGTTGTTTCGATTTTTCAAAACACAAAATGCAACAAAGGTCTATATTTATTTACCTATATAGAATAATTATAATATAATTTAAATCATATATATTTATCAAATATATCCTCATTTAAATCTAAGTAATATATAAGGGAAAAATAAATCGCATAACTTTTTTTATACGGTAGTCCAATTTTACACACGAGCGACGTTATCGTTTCTCAACAGTTTGGAAGTTAATAACGTAGATTTGATATTATAATTATATTTATATTATTATTTAAAAAATATAATATTTAACCATTATATCCATTATTATATAAATCTGTAAATTATGTTAATGAAAAATGAATTGCATCACTACATGGAGACGGTAAGCTATATATACGCATGATAGATACCTTCACATCCCATTAGATGGGAAAGAGGGTAGGTAATGGATGTTTCATAATAATAATAATAAAATTAAATTATATTTATTATAATTTTTTTTATGACCAATAAATTGTATTTAGATGAGTTAAAGTGGATGTAAAAAAGAAAGTGACCTGTTATAGTGTTTACATAAAATTTTAAAGAACCCCTTTAAATATCCTCTTAAGTGTCATGAGATTGGTATTTTGGTATGAACACCACCTTTATTATGATTATAAGGAATTTAATAATGGATTTTTGGTTGGTTTTGTTCATACTGAAGGCTCAATATGGTGTAAAAATTGACAGTGTAGGTGTCCTTTTATAATCGAGGTGAGGGGAACTTTTGGAATTCCATAAAAGATTAAATTATAATAAATTAATTCCTATGAAACATGTATCCAAATGGTTTGAAATTATATCCTATGGTTTTATATTGTAGATATAACATAAAAATTTATAATTTTAATATGTTTATATGGTGTTTTAATCCTTATCATTTGGTTTAACTCGTTAGTTAGTCTTTTTTTAACAATGAACATGGTAACATTTATTTCACTATTAAAAGTCCATATTTTTAAAAATAAGGTAAAAATGGATCATAAAGGAAAAAGTTATAACATTTTAGACCATAATTATACATATTTATCTATTTAAATTATTTAATTATTTTTAAATAATTTAACAAAAATTATTTTGATAAATTATCATTAATGTCAATTTTGATACTATTCATTTATTTTAACTTCAAATACAGCGTGAAAAGTTTTATTTCTAATATATTTTAGATAAACATCATTAATATGTCATATTAATCTCAAAAATTTAAGATACACTATAAATCCCTAAAATTATACAACTCTTTAATATTTTCAATATCATTTTTTTATTAATTCAATAAATATCGTCCCGACATTTAAATTAATTATATTATTAAAAACATTATAAATATATTATCATCAAAGATAATATTTTATTATTCGACAAAAATAATTTATAATAGTTAATTACTTTATGTTTTGTCTATGTGGATACATAATTGACATTTAATACTATGATAGTAACATTTTGTAACTCTCATCAAATTAAATTTTATATTTGTTAAATTATTAAAGAAATGTCTATTAAACAATTAAAATTAATTAATAAGGTGTTTATGGTTGAAATTTATTTATCCAATAAGAATTATGATTAAATATTATCACCTTATCACTAAATTTTTTTATAGGTTTAACCAATATACCCTTTATCGAGGTGATAAATTATATCACGGTTACTATTCATATTGACAAAAAAAGGGTCCTATATAATATAATTGAACATTATGGTTAAAAATAGAGAATAAATATTTTAAAATTAAATAAAAATAATTTTTGGAAATTAATTTCAATATAATGATGCAAAATTCAATGAAACTGCTTTTTAGAAAACTACAGTTTTTCTAAAAAATACCCTTTTATGTTCAAAATTGTTTTTATAGAAAATTAATTTATATAATTGATTAAAATGAATCTAATTTTAAATAAATAATATAATAGAACTAATTTGTTTTAAAGAAAATTTTATATTAACATGAAACAATATAAATTCTAGAGATAAAAATAATTTTTGATAAAAATCATTATTTTTCACTATTTAAAGGAAAATAAATCTTTTTAAGAAAATTCCAAAAATTTAACATAATATAATTATAAAATTATTATTTAAAAAAATTTATTTTGTATAAAATAAAAATTATATAAGTTTCAGATATTTACTATAATACTTAATCACAAAATGAAATAAAAATCCATTATTGGATAAATTATTTCTCTTAAGCATAAAATTACTCTTTTGAAAAATGAGTACTTATTTAATAAGAATTATTCAATGATTTTTCATTTAGTTTGTAATCTATATAAATTAAATAATTTAGTTTATATGATTCATAGTTTCCAATTTATTGGTCAGTCTATAAAGGCCATGTTTAAATACTAATATTTTTTGGTTTGTCTTGGATTGGTGTTGTGGGTCATATACACTATCGAACATAGTGTTCTTTTAAAATATCTGGTTGTTGAATTATTTTACCCATAAATAAATTTTGACCTCTTAATTTGTTCATTTTTTAGGTAATTAATGTTTATTTTTTAAAATAACTTTATTTAAAACCCACATTGCAATAAGGGTTAATAAAAATTTATCATAAAAAGTGGGGTAGAGAAATAAGATGTTCAACAAAAAATTAGGTCTCTGAATATGATAAAGTCAGTGATTAGTGAAAATATGGTCATGTAAGGGAAAATTTAATCCCAAGGATTCATATATAGTTATATAGAACATGTTAATGTGAAACATAAACATAAAAAACTGTAAATGTGTGATGGGATAAAAGACAATGAATTTCTTGGTAGGAAAAGTAAATAAATAACATTTTATTATTTCAAGGACCTTTTTCTATAGTCAATGTATTATTTTAATAACTAGATAAATCACTAAAAAAATTAAATCACTTTCTTTATTACAATTTCCAAATCACAATCTCATCCTTTAGTTGTTCTCTGATGAATTTCAAATTCAACTCTTACACTAAGAAATAGACATTAAAAAAGTTTTTTTAAAATTAAAGAAAATTTAATGAATCATAACATCCATAAGTTTTTCCTTTGACCCATTAATATTTACCAAAAAAATTGGATAGAATATGTTCTCTAATGTGATAAATCAAACATTGACATCAAACAAAAGTAACCAAGGATAAACGTATTAAATTCTATAAGTAGTTAACAATAACGATCTTCAAAAATATTACCGACTATATTCAAAACACATAAATTTGATCAATGATTTATACGTAGAAAATAAAAACTAGTTCATAATGTCAAATTCCAAATATTTGAATACCTTGATCACATATACATTTATACTAAATCTTCGTTTACTTTATCCCCATTCCATATATCCCATAAATTTGAAAATGCAGTCAACTCCATCATTAATTTATTTTTAATAAAACCACCAAACATTTTTAATGTAACTAGTACTAACCAATTTCATTATAAATTTCAATAAAACATATTATGAGTTATCTTCCACTTTTCATGTATTCTCTAAAAATATCACATTACCTATAAATCAATTGTCTTAGTTGTCAGTATAATTCAACATATGTTCCCAAATCCTTAAATAAAATACCAGGAAAGTTTGTCAGAGGTAGACCCCTGACTATTTATTACAGAAATGAAAATTACATGAAACACATACCACAAATCAGAAGCCGATTATATGTCATAAACATCAAACCCATAACAACCTATAGTAGAGCCTCCTTCGGCAGTGGCCGTCTCCCATTCCGAGATTTCATAGTGCCTTAGGATCTTGGAATACTTCCATCTGAGGTTCAATTTCTCCAATGCGATCAACTCCTGTGGAGATTGTTTGAGAGATGATCTAGTGGACAGCGGCTTTGGAAACTCAGAGTAGTCCTTCTTCATCCTTCGGCTTGTTGTGGTGGGTTCCACCTTTCCAGATTTTCTCTTCCCATCCTTGAGAGCCTCAGAATATGAAGGTTTCACTGTCACATATTCCTTGTCACTGTCCAAAGCATCCCCCCACTTTCCAGAACCCAAAACATCACGGAAACCATCTTCCACCCCTCTGGTCTGTTCATTGCGCATGTTATAGTCAATCAGTGCCAAACATGGTGGCTTCAATACAAACTCCTGGCTAGAATCCACCTCCATCGGTGCATCAGTCAAGACAAGCTGCATGTTGTTACTTTCCTTCATTGACTCACCCACCTCTATTTGATAACATTCTGCAGATTTCCCCATTTCACCAATCACTTCATCCTAATTCTGAATCTATGTGCCAGATTCCACACAATCAACCTCCAAACCATGAAAGCAGTTCCCTGTGGACACCAAGGGCATCACCTCAATAGCTCGTCCACAGACTCCTAACTCCTATACTGGTAGACGAGCATCACAGTCCAGAACTGCAACACAATTCCTCCAATATTCAGATTCCAGTGAGGACACCTACCTCCAATTTCTCACATTGTCACTACTACACTCCTGCACCACAGCAGCAGTTCCATCAAATGATCCACCTTCCTGACCAGGAACAAGAGGATCACAACCATCATCAATGAACTTGGTATCCTTCTGTCTCTCCCCTACAACCATCGGAATTCCTGAATCCATTCCAATAGCAGTAGCACTTCTGTCCGCAGCGTCCGGGACACCATTCCCCCATTGCAGGTCCTGTTTCAGCCGGTTTAGCACCACAGACACCAGAGGGTTTGCAGGGATTTCACCTGGCTTAATAGCTGCTGCTCGGGGGCCAAGTCCTGCAGTTCCTACCCGATCATCCATAGAAGACATTCCCCTCCTATCACTGGGGTTTCCTAGACTTTTCTCCATGCCTGACGATCTCCTTCTAACACCTCCACCATGAATCATATCATCCAAATGCCCCAACCTATTACAGGTAGTGCAGCAGTCAATCCATGAATCATACACCACTGCTTACTTCCATCTGAATTCTTGACCCACCGAAATCTAGACCCAGTCAACCGGTGGTCTCGATACATCCACCTCAAAACACAACCGAGGATTTACTGGATGAGTCACCGTCGCTATTCGAACATTAGAGCACAAGAATCACCCAACAAGTTTCCCAAGCATGCGTATAATTTCTGGGTTTTGGAAAGGTAAAGGCAAGTGAGGAACACTTACCCAAATTGGGATGATGGTCGGATCACGATTCATATAGAGATCAAACATCCATCGCAAGAGAAGAAATTTACATTTGTTGCATCACATGGGAGCAACGGACCACGCACGCATCAAATCTTCCTCCGAGGCGAAACAGATCATCAAATGCTGACTGTCCATGAGACCAACAACCGCACAATCTTATAAGTCCCATTTTCCAAAAAGGAACCGATCAAAATCATCTACCGACGGTCTGTGAAAATTGAATCTAGCCACCAGATTCAGGTCTAGATAGCTCGTCACCTCAGAGAATTCCGACATCGAAATCGGGAGTTGAGGGTTCCCGAGATGGAGATTCGGCCCCTTCGGGTTCACCGCTATCACCGGGAAATCCGAGAGATACATAAGGTTAGAAAATGAAACAAAGGGGGTTTGCGACCTCAGCGGAAAGCCATACCCCCCCCCCCTTCCCACCACCAGGAAGGGGGGGGTAATTCATCGTCTTGCATCGACTAGGGTTTCATCCTGAGCTGAGCTTCCGAGCTCCCGAGTCCTCTTGAGCCATCTTAATTAAAATATAATACAATAAAATACATAAATGTTTCATGATTCTAATAATATTAATATCATAGATTAAAATTATTATACAATATAAATTATGAATCCAAATTCTCAATAACATTAGTCATTATACATTGGTTGTTGTAAAAACATAAACTTGATCTTGATCCCTTAGTTTTTTTGTGGCATATTCCCTTAATGAATGGGGAATTTATTTTCTTAATGAACCATATTCTTAAAGATAAAATACTAAACATTAGTGGTTTATTTATTTCCCTTTTATTCATGGGATTAATATCTTTTCTCTCCACACATGATGAAAACTACCATTAATTTCATGAATGTTCCAAGTAATTTCATTCCAAAATTAACACATTTGGGAAAATAATTTATTGCTTTCATCTTCTTATATATTTTTTCACTTTATTCCTTCAATTATATTTCTTTCTTTTAGGACTATAAGACTAGGATAATTCCTTTTTTAATTGACAAAAAATTATTATGTATAATTATTTCATGGGTTATATTAGGATATAAGATCCTTTAAAAGTATTTTCTTAATCCCCTCAAATAAATGGTCCGTTATTCTCATTTTATTAAAATATTTATCCATAGTATGTTTGTATAACCTTGTAAATTTATCTTCATACATAGACACATTTTCCTCTTCCTTTATTCTAATACTCAAGAATTTTTTTCCATATATTCTCGTTTTTTCACAAGGAAATATTTTTTCGATAAAATATACATAAAATAATTCCATTTCATGCTCTCTACTTTCACCTCATCTTTAGTGTTTTGAATCATGAACTATTATTGATCTTCCTATCATCTCGGATGATAATCATACATGAATATATTCCCCATTTTATTACTTACAAAATAATGAAAATTCTTATATATATAACTTATGCAATTATAAAATAAAAATAGCCTTTTAGTCATATTAAACAATGGTGGTTTGTAATGAAAGAAAATTTTTAACATTATTACACTACATTTTGGATTATTAAATTTCATTATATGGAATACGGTATTTCTCATAAACTGATTTAGATACAAAAAAATAATTATAATTTGTTCATTACTAGCAATAGTTCCCACTCCAACTTCATTATCTTCCCAAAAGAGATATCCCTACCTATATAATGCACATTGATAATGTTTTCATTCATTTCTTTAGGTGTTGTTTTTAAACAATGACATACACTAGATTAGATCAGAACATTAGGAATAAAAATCTACAATATCTATAAAAGGAAAACTCTTAAACGAAATTACGGAAATTATGAATTACTCATCTCAGAATCATTATTTTGGTTTCATTGGGAATATTCTGAAGGTTAATTATAGGTTTCAGTTCTCTAATCCATGTTTTCTTAAATCTAAATCCCATGGTTTCTATTAAACATACTATAACACCAATTATAAATACACAGATCATAGTAACCCAGATATAGTGGTGACTTTCCTAACTACTGAATAGAATAGTTGTCTTACTAAACTATATACATTCTTAAATTTTATATTTTCTTATGAAATGTTTATATACAATATATCATTTTTTAGAACATATTTTTCCACTTTAGTATATTCATGTTTATTAGTCATGAAACACATAATAATATAGAAGGAAAAAAGGAACATTATAAAGGAATAATATCATATTCATTGTAAGGTTATGCATACAACATAATCTAATTAAGGAATGAATAATATGGAAGGAAAAAAATGATCATCAAATAATTTTATATAAATAATTACATGAGTTGAAACATATCCATTGACATATAAAATATTAAAATAATCACATGGATATCAATAAACGAATTCATAATGATGTAATTCATAATTCGAGACGTATAAAACTTACTATAGTTTCGTCATTCCAATATATCTTAAACATACTTCCAAGACCTTGTTCCATGACATCTTACATAAATGGGAAAGGCCTTGAAAAAAACATAAAATAGTTTTTTCCCATGATTCCTATTGATTCATCTAGTGTCTATATAATTATAGGCCCCACCCATTTGATAAATAAGTACAATTCATTCCTTATATGAATAAATAACACAATATAGTAAAATTCTATAAAAATAAAAAAGTGTTCATTTTGGAAGAACAAGCATAATGAATATCAATACATACTTTAGCCAAAATAATCATTAAAAATATAAACCAATATGTTGGATAGTATTATAAAATAATAAACTCATTAAGTCAAAATTTCATTAACATATGTTGATATATATAAAAGTACATAAAGTAATAATTATTAAATTATTTAAGAAAATAACCTTTTTATTTTGAAATTACTTATTTAAAAACTCAGAAAATATGAAGGAAAATATTTTCATTGAAAAAAACCATGTAAAAGTGTAAAGTAAGATTCAAAGAAAATATTATTCAGGATAGAAAAAAAAATATTCATACCATATTTGTAAAAAAACATTCCTTTCACACTATTTTGAAAAGGTTAAAAAGTAACTCGTTTGGAGAACAAAAATAGATTTTTTTTCAAACTATTTTTAAAAAATTCAACCAATGGTAAAAATTTCATCCAAAAATCATTACAGAGTAATATAAATTATATTAATAAAATTTTATTGAAAATATGGAAATATAAGAATAATATTCCCCAAATGGCGACTTAAACATGAACAATCCCAAATAATGATGAGATTGTGAAATAAACCCTTACATCAGGTGTAACATCTATTATACATGTTCAATACTCCAGTATAATATATATAGGTTCATTATATATATATATTATATACCCCTAATTTTATATAAAATACCATATATGACTAACTTATAAACATTTATCACCTTTTTATTATCAATTCATTGTTAAATTCACTATTACAGGTATTAATTTCTTTGTTTTTCATTTATATTTTGGTTCAAAATTTTTGGTATTTTTGATTTGATCAAAGTTTAATCCTCTCTAAAAAATTTAATAAAGATATTAATGTCATATATTCTCATTATATATGTATTTAGAGAACTCCATAAAAAGATAAAGATAGAAAAATGAAGTACACCATTCATAGAGACAGTAGACTGTACAAACAAAAGAAAAAAGTCTTCCACAAATGAAATTAATGAAAGGTATAAAATTATTCACCATTGAAGAAAATTATTATATCAGGTAAATAATATATATTTTCTAAATAAATCCTCATTTACATCTAAGTAAGATATAATTGAAAAATTAATCACATCACTTCGTCGAGGTAGTAGTCCACAAGTACACACAAGAAACATTATAACTTCAAAATTGTTTATATGGTTAGAAGTTAGATATGACATTATAATTCCATAGGTATAATTATTTTATAAATATCATATATATACATTAATACCATCATAGTTTTTATAAATAATTTTTTTTATTGAAAAATGAATTTCAGTTGATGGGAAAGAGGGAGGATAATAGTGATTTATTATTCATAATTAAATTTCAATATATTAAAGATATTGTATTTTTTATTTTATGATGATTAAAATAGATTTATATATGGTGAATAATAAGCAATAAATAAATTTACCAGTTAATGTGATTACCTCTCCTTTGAAATAATTCCGTTAAATGTCCTCGTAAGAGTCATTAGTTTTGTGTTTTAAGATAACCATCATCTCTAAAATGTGTATAAGGATGTTAAGAAGGGATTGTGGCAGGTTTTTTTCAATCTAAAAGGCTCAATTTTGGTGTGAATAAGTTATGGAGGAGGTTCTAAATGGATTGGTATTAGTGCCTAGGGATGTATATTGTAGAAATTTCATCATCAAGTAAAATGTTTATTGTTTAATGTTGTGTTTTAGACTATATCTTTTTATTTAACTACTTATTTAACCCATTTTAACGTAAACCATGGTAACAATTATTTCACTATTAAAAGTCTCTAATTTTACATATAAGTTGAAAAAGGGATCATAAATGGATAAGGGATAAAATTTAGGACTATATGTTATCCACATTGTCCTATTTAAAATTTTTATCATTTATAAATAAATGAATACAATATTATTTTTATAATTAATCATTAATGCCAATATTGGAAGTATTTATTTAATTTGACATAATATACATCAAGACTAAGGTGGAATTTTAAATAATTAGTTTGAAAATCACTAACATGTCATATTAATCTAAAACTATTTTTTGACAATATAAATCACTCAAATATTATCACTTTTATTATATTTAATATCATTTATTATATATATCTATTAATTGAATAAATATTTTATTAGTGTTGAAGGAGAATTTAAGGTATTTATATAATGACTACAAATTATAATGAAATTATCATTATGATGATAATTTCATTATGTATGAAATTGGAATTTATTTTAAGAAATAAAAATATTTTTTTATCTATGTAGAAACATAATAAAAATTTAAAACTAAGAAAATGATATTTTGTTACATTATTTGTATTTGAAATATATATTGGTTATATTCCTAAACATTTTTCCATTAAAAAAATAAAATTAGATCCTAAGGAGATAAGGGAAATCTATCTTTGATCCAATAATAATTATGATTAAATAATATAAACTTATCAATTTATTTTAACATTGGCTTACCTGATATACCCATTACCAAAGTGAATAATTTCACCACGCTTATTATTTATATTTCCCATAAATAAATGAGAAATACTTAATAATATTTGAAATTTTGATTCCAAATATGGAATACATTTGGTCTACTTGAATATCTATAAGAGGTAGAAATTTATTTTAAAATAATTTCACAATATTTGAAGAAACCGTTTTTAGAAAAATATAGTTCTTTCTAAAAAATGACTTCCTATATATAAAAATGTTTCTATACAAAATAAAATAATAAAATTCATTACAATAACCATAATTATTTGCGAATAATACATAAGAACTAATTTTACATTTCTAACATTTAAAAATAAAATGGAACATTGTAAATACATGAAATAAAAGTACAATTTTCAATAAAAAATAGTAGTAATCACTATTAATTGGAAAATCATACTTTTTAAGAAAATTACAAAAAACATTACTCTAATATAATTTTGATATGATAGTTTAAAAAATGATAATATCTTAAAAAATAAATATTTTATAAGTTCTTAAATTTAATTATAATACTTTCTCACAAAAAGAAATAAAAATAATTTCATTGAATAAAAGGTAATGGTGATTCATAATATAACATTACTAAAAATACAATAAATTTATCCTAATAGTTAATATATATTTATTAAATAATTAGTTTTCTTAAAAATATTTCTACATTTTATTAATACTATTTATATCCTCCAATTTTACATCTAGATTATAATAGATGTAATAAAATAATAATATTTTGGGGTTCGTTTAGGTTCGTTGTTTCATGTATTATTTACTACCAACCATAATGTTATTTTAAAATATAAAGTTGATTAATTTATGAATACTATCATGGAACTTCTAGGTTTTTATCATATAAGGATACTTAAATTATCTCTTATCATGAAAACCACTCTTTGGACATTACCACATGCTATGTTACCAAGAAGAATGATCATAATCTGAAAATAAGTTTTTTAATATTAAAAACTATATATACAGGTTATCAAAAAGTACTCAAAAGATAGTTCTTGGGAACCTAATATGACATAATCCCACTTTAACAACATCTCCCCTATGAGAAAAATCCCCTAAGGGATGATACATTTTAGTATGTTACATTTCTATTGGCATGAACTTTATTCTTTTTCAATGGCCTCCACTATCATATTATCACAATAAAATGTGATAAGGTATTTACTACATGGTACCACATAATGATTCTAGAGAAATATTCATATATAAATGGATCATATGGATGCATTTAAAGATTCTATATACTCTAACTCCACTATATAATTGGAAACAACTGGCTTAATTGAATTTTTTCATATCATAACTCCTCCATAGAGACTGAAAACATATCTACAGTATGACTTCATATCATTTTGATTAGTCTGTAAACTAGAATCAGTATAACCCCTGATGAAAAAAATCTCCATCTCCTCTATATAGTACGAACATTGTATTAGTTCTTTTAAAATATATAAGGATAAATATAATATAAGTCCAATGATATTCACCTAGATTGGCATGATATCTGACTTCCATTCACAATGTATAGGAAACATCAAGTCTAGTATATAGTATATCATATAGGATGGATCATATCATTGAAGCTTTTGCGATCTTACTCATTCTATATTTCACATTTTTTTATAATGAAACATTTTCTTGGAAATTTGTATACAATCTAAAACTATAAACAATTTGATATTTTATTTTTAAATACTAAATATCATTAGTATCTAGTCAATGTATACACCTTGTATTATTCCAAGAATTCTATTCCATCTATCATGAATAATCTTGATCTTTATAACTACTTCACCTAATTCCATTATTGAGAAACACCTATTTAACCAGCCCTTATAAGACTATAAGACTGAAATTTCTTTACTAAAATGTAATATTTCATCAACCTACACTTCTAAGATAATGACATCATTCCCCCTAAATCTCTTGCAAACCCATGGATCACATTTATTCTTAATTTAAAAAATTATTTTATAGATTCTTTTAACTGAATTTTCCATAAACTAGATAATTAAGAAAATAATAATTTATGGACATTAATTTAACAATATCCTGACTTCTAAATTTTTCTTAACCGACATTTGATACCAACTATAATTCTCTTGCCCTAAAACATTACTTAATCATGAGTTAAATCAATAATTTCACATTAAGGATCTTTTAAGGTCTACCGTTTTAGAGAATTTGTCCATAACTATTATATTACATCTCAAATATTTCTAATTTGACACTTCTAAATTAACGATTTTTTTTCACAACAATTAAACACTTTAAATAATACCATAATTTTTTTCTTTATATAAATCTTATTGTATTCTTCCTTTCTCTAATTCTTCCATATAACCTATGAAAAACATTTCAAAAACACGGGGTGGGCTTATAAATATTACTATGTGTTATAAAATAATGAAAGAAAACATTAGTACATCAATTCATAAAAATAAATGAAATCATAATTTTCCCACTTTTAACATAAGCCATTTATCATACCTTGTTAAAATATAAGGTTTATGAATAACACATTGAAATCATAAATCATAATGGTAACATGTGACATCCATAACATTGTTACGTTGAATCTTTCATAGCTACATAGGGAGTTTCATTTGGAATACCTAATATAATATATTCAAAAAAAGCTCTTAAGATAAACATTAATGTATACCTCCATCACATTACCTATTTCTTTGGATAGAAATCATGGGCTCACCCACACAAGATTTATCACAGAACCACCCATATACATAAAAAATTCCCAAGAACCATAACATTTTCATAACACAAAAAACAACCATAAATTAAAGATAAATTTTCCACATTATAATCACAATATAACATTTCAAGAATATTGACATAATCCATTCTTTCTAAAAACCATTTTTAATACCAAAATATGTAAAAAAGGGTATATGGTATTTTATTTATTTTAAAAATTTTATGACTAGTTAAGGAATCCAAATATCAAATAATGCTCACAACGACAGAATGGTTGGTGTCACCACGTACGTTGAAAATAAACATTACATTTGTTATTTAGTAAATTGATACATAGAAAAAATATTCCCATTTAATGAAATTAAATGTCAAAGGGTTTTATGCACGATATAAAGGAAAGTCATGTACAAATACAAATATTCTTCAATAAAAAGAGATTGAGACAAACTCCCTTACCTTGTGTCTGACTTTTCTTTTTCATTAACGCCATATTTTATAAATTCCATTTTTGTCATGAACGATTTATATAAGATTGAGTGGGTGGCAGTCTAGACTTCCTCAAATGAAATTATTGTATTTAACCATTATAGGAACTATAATGGTATGATATAAAAGAAAAATATAGAATCATAGAAAAAATATAAATATAATATAAATCAGATATAAATATAGTTCTATCGTAATGGCCACCATGAGAGGCTGTAGGAGATAATTGAACAATCATCGTTTCGTGAGGTAGTAGTTCGTCGTCCACAGAAATAGTATGTTATAAATCCATTAGATGGAGGTGTGTGTATGTGTAGTTAGATTTATTTTTATAAAACATACAAATATTTTTAAGATACTAGTGTTGTGGTAAAAGAATAAAATAATGATATTTTTGGGGGGTGGAGAAGGAAAATAAATGGAAGAGTATTGAGAGAAGACATTACCTAAAATCGGGTAACTCCTTTTGATTTAAGCAAAAAGGCATTTTCAACTTGTCTTATGGAAAATGTAAGGATCATAGGTGGGAGAGAGAGATTTTGTGGGATTATTTAGGAAATTTTTGAATGATCCAAGGGGGATTTAGAGGTGTGAGTAAGGGTTAGATGTGATTCCCTTTTATAAGAGGGGTGAGGGGTCTTTTAGGAATGTATTGAAAAAAAAATATTATAATTTTTTTTTGTTATGGAACGGTTTAATAATAATTTAATGAGAATTTATGTGGATTATTGTTTAAAATCCACTCAACCAAAAGGTTTAGGAGAAGTTATGGTTTTAAATTTATCATTATTATTTAGCATTAATCTTTAGTTAATTTATTTGACTTTTACTATGTCGTCTTGTATATTTATACTATATTGTTAATATAGTAACTATTAAATGCCAATAGATCCTCAAGTGGTTCATTAATGACATGTAAATCCATATCTAAGTCATTTGGACAAATCTTATATTATTAGGACTATAAAATCATTTAATAATAAAGTGTTTGTTTCAAAAACTCATTTATGTCAATTTATTTACTCTTCATATTTGGACTTTTAAAAAATCCATAAAAACCGGATTATTTCAAAAAAACATCATTAATTAAAATATAAAAAGTAATAATAATACATAAAATTCGTGGATGATATAAATAGTTTCAATGTAATTTTATTATAATTTTTATAATCTCATTTATTTAAACCAGTCATTAACAAGGTTATCACAACAGTATCATTGTTTCTTAAATATATTTATTTATATTATGTCAAAAAATTATAAATAAAATACCATAATGTATGAAATATTTTTAGATTTATAATTACTATTTATATTAAAAGATATAACTTATATAATCCCATATAAAATTGTTTTACTAAATGATATTTGTTTAGGTTATATTTTCATTAACTTTAAATTAAAAGAAATTCAATGTCATTTTCACACACAAGAGGATCCATGGGGTCCTAAAATCGACCCAATGATGCCCATTCTCATAAATATATCATCCAATAAGTTTATGATACATATTAGGGTTATTTAATATTATTATCATATTATTGTTTACCCTCCAGATTTACCCTTTATCCTAGGTAAATAAAATATTTATTGACGTTAATAATAATAATGACTAAAAATAAAATATAACTATTTAAAAACCATGACCTACTAATTCACAATATGGAATCCATTTTTTCAAATAAAAAACAGATAAATTGTAGATATTAATTTAAAATTAATTTCTGTTTTCAAAACCAAATGGCATTTTTTAGAATTATAAACTACAAAATGATTGACATATTTTTTTGTTCAATTTTAATTTGAGATTATTTCCAATTACCATAATTGTATTAAATGATAAAAATATAATCTATTTTCCCTTTAAAATGAATTAAAATGAATATATAAAAACATAAATAAATTATATGAAATGACAGTTATGCATTAAAATGTAGTATTGTCTACTATTATTTAAAATATGAACTGTATCAAAAAATACCAATAAGTTTCCCGAAGTAAATATTGATGTCGCGCATCTAGAGAAAAAGTATATTTTGAAAAATGGATATATAAAAGTAAAAAAAATAGATTTATAATGGGTTCTCTATCGGAAGGTTGTAAAATGATCTTTTATAGAATATTAGAGTATTTTATGCTTAAAAGAAGATTCTTTATTATTTTAATCCTATTAAATTTATTGGATAAATATTAAAACATTTAATTAACATGTTTTATAATAATTTGTTTATATATATTTATTCCCACCAATACAACGACTTGGAATTGAATACAATTTAAAAATAACAATATTATTACATTATTTTTTTGGTATAACTCAATGTTGTGTGCACCCTAAAATTTCAGAAAGTCAGCTGTTGCGTGTTGAGTACACTATCCAAAACAGTATCCGCTTAAATGAATAATTAATATTTAATTCGAAAATATTAATAAATATAAAAATGACATATTCTTAATTTACCTAGGATTTTTATGATATAAGGTATTATAAGATGTTATATTGGATGATATGACAAAAAAATGTTTTATGTGTCCTTGAATAAGAATAATAGTTTCCCTTTTATAATAGAGGATAGGAGAACTTTTGAATTTTCCAAAAATATTAAATTAATACAAATTAATTTTCAATTTAAAATTTATTTAGAGTGAGTTATTTCGAAACTAATATTAGTATGGTTATAAGTAATCTCTTACAGTAGTTTTTCATTATGTTCATTTTACTTTCACACCTTTTTGATTTAGTTTCAACCATTATTCAACCCATATAACTCTTACTGTGAAAACATTGATGATTTACTATTTAAAGGTCAATATTGTTAAAATTAAGTTGTAAAAGACCCTTAAATGGATCCTAGATGAAATATAAAACAATATTCAAATAATTTGGCCAAATATAAAAATTTTCAGCATTTTAAATCATTTAAAATTTAATATTTACTACAAAATATTCATAATGTCAATTTTTATAATTGTTCATTACATTAACAAAAATAATATCAATATAATACTTATAATTAGAAAAGAAAAATTTTATTACATCAGTAACATGTCAATATAATCTATTAAATTATTTTATCAAATTAATTATCTCATATTTTGATTATTTGAATATTCTTAAGAACATTTCTTTGATATTTCCTTTAATAAAATAATTTCTACATCAGGGTTGTGTATGTATTGAGGTAATTATTTCTTCATTTAAAAATTAAAAATAGATTACTATAATGAATATAAAACATATATATTTCAAATTAATATTAATATTTTAATATAACTTCATGATTAAACTATATTTAAAAAGATAGATTTATTAAAAATATGTGAGTGATATATAGTTCTTTTCATTAAATAGAATATTAAAAATTTAATAATCACATATAGATGGAAATGAAAATAAATATATGAATTATTTTATCATGGATTGATATAACTCATTAAATATAATTTTATAATGTATAGTGGAAATTTTATAGTACTTATCTTATTATTTTTAAACTTAATTAGTTGATTTACCCGTCACCTGGGTACCAAAATTAGTTTCATTAAAATTCACAATTACCAAATATTAAGGGGATATATTTACTAAATTTATACATCCTGATTACATATATGGAATTAATTTTTAAAAATAAAAAACATAGAGGATTCATAATTAATAATAAATTTAAAACATCTAAATGAATTGAAAAATAGTTTTTCTAAAAAAATTATCATTTAAAGATAAAATGTTTTTATGCTAAACTCATGAATAAAATCAACTTAAAATACAATAATCAGATTAATTTATTTAAAAATGTACTAACTAAAATTTAAAATTAATACAAAACATAAATTTACCTTCTAAAACCAATACAATAAAATATTATTATATATACATATATCTATTTTAACTATTTATTTTAAACAAATATTTATAAAATTGTTAAAATTTCACCATATGATAATTTTTTCATGATGGTAAAAGTGATATTTATTTCCTTAATTAATTTTTATATATTTTTCATAAATTAATTATATTATTCCTAATAATAATAATTCGTGGATAATGTTTTTTTGAAGATGAAAATTACTTTAGTAGAATCAAGTTCATAATTTTAAATGCACTAATTAATACACTATTAATCATTATAACCGTTTAATAATTCATAATTTAGTTAATAGTATTAATTCCTACAAATATAATGGTTGGGTAATAACAGTCACATTAAAATTTTAAATTATTTATTTAATATCATTGTTTCATATCTTTTAATTTATCAAATAGATTGTTTATAAAAACATTAAATATTATAGTATCATAGGTGCATAACATAAATTATAAATATCAAGGATTATATCTAGGTAATCCATGGGGTTTTTAAATAGATCTAGTTATATTTGAAAATATTCTTCATAATAGTATATTAAGAGTATGTGATCAACCATAGAATATAGCTTAGTGTTTTCAAACCTGTTGTATAGTTAGGCCTCTACATTGTTCAATATGTAGTGAATATGTTAATACAGAACCTGATCTTTCTATGGTAACTATGCCATGGTAAAACATTGTTAAATCCTATATCATCCTATAATATGAATATTGGTATTTACATTCAATAATAATCACAAATTCATGTTTTCCCTAATTTTTTTTAAAATTCAAGATTTCTTAAACTCATTTTAAGGGATTTTTATATGTTTATATAAACATACATACAAAATTTCAATTAAATAACCAAAAAAATGAATAAATTTTTTATCTGATGCATACTTTAGGAAATAAATAAAAACATCACTAAACTAATATAATAATCTCAATATTTTAATAATAAGTCTAACAAAATGTCACATAATCAAATGACCTTATGTTTCAGTGTCATAGGTATTAAATAAATATTGATATTATTTTGAAACACTTTCTTACATTTATCAAAAATCATGATCTTATATAAACTTTAATTGAAAACCGACATTTTTTAATAATGGCTATAATATGAGGAATGGAAAAAATTTAATTGGTGATCTTAGATGCTCAGTAACAAAAAAATGTATCTTAGTGTTTTATA
Source organism: Viscum album (assembly GCA_963277665.1). Lineage (NCBI taxonomy): Eukaryota > Viridiplantae > Streptophyta > Magnoliopsida > Santalales > Viscaceae > Viscum > Viscum album. The sequence continues at coordinate 1,880,749,187 of OY728148.1, read as the reverse complement.
TAATATACATGAAAAATATCATGAAGAATTCGTAAATATCATAATATAATTTTACATGACCATTTATGATAATCATAAAACATAATAGATAGACATATAATCATACCATGATCATAAAAAAAGTCAGTATTATAACATGGATAAAAATACTTATCAATAATCATATAATATTTTATTAAGATTGATGCATGGGTAATACATTTAAAAAAATGTAATCATGAAAACATGGAATTTCGTAGATATAAAATCCACAATGATTTTTTTATATCATTTCAAACAATATAAATGGTGGAAAATTATAATCCTTTGAAAGGTATTATTACAAACCCATTATGCCCATGCCTATGTGAGAAAACTCAATATGTATATGCCAACAAATGTGTGAAAATCCATAATTCACATTCCTATGTGAAAAATATATATATCTACATTAATAAATATAATTTGATTTATAAACATAAAAAATGAATTAGAAGGTAATTTGTGAAATCACATGTCATCACTCGATCATATGTGTGGAACAAAAATTCAAACCTCAATATATCTTAATTAATCCATGAAAAAATAATGGTTTTATTAAAATTTTCAAATAAAACACATAACATGAATATAATAAATCATAGTATATTAAAATAAAATCATTTTCAAAAATTAATTGTATAATAATAAAAAATAGAAATTGATAAAAACATCACTTCATGGGAAATTTTCATTTGATGGAAATTACTTGTGAAATTATAAAAGTTTTAAAAGAAATAGTAAAACATTTTTATAAAATTTATTGTGAAAAATAAATTAGAATAACATAATAATGTTAGGATAATTTATTTAAGACATTATTAAAAATATCATTAAATAAATTAGACTTAAAGGGGTAAAATAATTTTGATTTAATAAATATGGAGTGGTAAAAAATGAATATAAATGAAATTATTATGCTTTGGGGACATTTTAATGAAAATTCACAACAATGAAACCTGTAATGAAATTAAATTTATTAAAATTTGTCGAGAAATATAATTAATAAAAAACAAAAATCATTGATGTCATTAATGAAAATATTTTTGATAATTAAAAAAATCAACGTGGAAGAAACTGATCAATTATTATGAATTTTAGTTATTATTACAAATGTTATAAATTATATTTCGAATAAAATAAATGAAATTAGTTTTCATTGATGATTATGAATAATTTCACAAGACAATAAGAAGTAATAAACTATAATTTAGTGGAATGAGTGAATCAATTAAATCAGGATGATTATACTCATGTGATAATTATTTTGACCCAATTAATCAAATATCGAGATGATAAAACCCTTATAATGGTCTTTATTTTCAATGAACATGTGCCTACCATTTTTAATATGAATATTTAGTGGATTAAAACCCATATTAGAAAACAAATTAATGTTTATTTAAATTTATATTTTACATTTATTGAGTAATTTATTTATTCATTATTTAATATTTGTTTATCTTAGTTACTTGGGATGGTTTCATCTAATTATATTTAACTGTTTTTTGTATATTTCCCACAATAATTATTTTTACTAATATTATAATTTCATTAAATTTATAGTTTTATGTATTTTATTAATATATTAATACAAAATTTGGATAGTAATATCTTTTTATAATATGATCCTAGATTATGGAATGTACCCCAATCTATTCAATATGGTAGATTAAATATATTTTCATATATTATTGATAGAATGACTTATAAAAAGACAAATATTAAATTTAAAAGAGTTAATATTTTCATAAAAACAATTCATATATATTAAATATAATTTTATTGATACCTAATTTTAGATATTATTGAAATTAAGGTATATCATATTTTTGAGGTACAAATCTTCCCATATATAGAAGATACATAACAAATTAAAATATAAAATAATTAATTTTTGAAATTATATTATGATTTCAGTGTTATAATAATGTCATAATTATCATAATATACCATTTATTACACTATAAAACCATCCATGATAGACAATGAAGAAAAATCAATCTTTTCGTTCATTGAGGTAGTTGAATTCACATATACAAGATAATGTTTTAATTTTTCTATGTGAAAGGTAAAGGGTAGTTAATGAATATTTAATCATCATAACAAAATTTCACTATACTTTTAAAATTGATGATATTAAAAGACAATGAAAATATATATTAATGTTGTGGGAAATAAAACGATGATACTACAGATGATCATTACAGAATATAATCATTCTCCTTTGAATGGAATATACTTATTTACACATCAAGGAAACAAAATATGGATGTTTTTCATGGACAATGTTTTTAATAAAATTGGATAATGTTCAAGATCGCAATGGTACTAGTTTTGTTCAATCCAAAGGTCGTATAATGTTTTTGTAATTGAATGGGTGAAGGGATTCAATATCATGTAGTAGAGGTTAACTTGTGTAGTAATAAAATGTGAAACAAAAATAGGTATTTATGGTTCCAATTCTATCAAAAATGGTGTTTAGGGGGATCTTGGGTTGAGAAATACTATACCACACAATTGAACACAAGTTATAAAAATTATTTTTTCCATTTAATTATATATTAAAACTATTATTATTTGGACACTTACCACAGTGATTTTTTTATATCAAAGTAAATTTTTCATTATCCATAAAATCATAATTCTATTATACCTAATATATAACCCAGGATTTTAAATTTTAAATCCATTTAAAAATATATATTTTCAAAAAGTGATAAAATCTATTTTTAAGATAACAAATGTAAAATGTATTAATGTATATTTAATGAATTTTATAAAATAAGATCTATAACAGTAAATATGAATTTCTATTCTCAATAAAATTAAATTTTAAAAAATATTTATTAAATAAATATTTGGTCTTATAAAAATCTAATCAATTTATAATTCATACATATAGACTAAAAATATAATAAAATCCATGTTATTTTTAAAAAATATATTTTATAATAATAAACAAAAAGCTAATACTTTTTGAAAAGTCCAAATTCTTTATCATAATATAATTTTTTGAAGATGAACCAAACAAAAAATTTCCTTTTTCAAAATCTAATACAAAAATTTAATTTTTAAATTAAAAATATAAAAAATTCCAAAAAAAATTGTTATTGGAAATGACTTTTGTTATAATAACTATTTAACCTCCCCTATATGTTAAATTAAAAAAACTTGTGTTAATATTATATTTTTATAAAAATTTATTATATTTTATATATTTAAAATTTTGGGAAAATATTTTATAATTTTCATAGCTACACTAGACGATCCAATAGTAAAAATGAATATTATTTTTCATTCCACTTGTATATTTAAAGAGTTTAATTTACATTATAATTTCTTTTCAACTGTTTAAATTTTTCAATTCTACAGCTTCAATACAACATGCTATATTTTTTTGGATTAGATGGTATATATGTATAAATATATTAATCATAGTATTTATTTATGGGTAAATTATTGACTAAAATATAGGTCGTTATATAACCATCTTGATATAATGATGATATTTGTTTCATATTTAACAAAATGTAAACTTATTAACATTTAACCTTAGTAATAATTATTGTACCTTTTATAGATTTTATTTTTAATATGATGCAGTTATTATTCTTATGATAATTTTCATTATGATTCGTTTCCCCTACAATTAATATACCATGATTTTTACTTCTCATGATTTCATTTTTATTCTTGGGTATGATATTATTTTTAGTATATTCTTTCATATTAAACCAATTTCATCATGAAAAAACTTATTGTTTTCATATAACAGTAGTTATAAATAAGATTTATCAATAATGTACTAAAGTATATATTTATATTTTGTCTCCTTATATAGTACGAAAATAAAATTCTATATATCATGGTTAATGTCATTTTTAAGACATAATTGAATATTTCTGGCTTTTTTATTTTAATACATATCGTTTATGTAACCATTATGAAGGTGTTAAGAAATATTTATTATTTTGGGTTTATAATGACTATTTTGGATTTGGAAAGAGACATTTTGATTTGTGTTCCCCCAAAGAGGTATTTTTCAAATCCTTATAAAAAATGTGGTGATGAATAAAAAATGTTTTGGTGGGATTAGTGGTTTTAAATCATGGTAAGATTAGTTTTATTATGATGGGATGGTATTGTATTTTATGGTTTATGATTTAATGGTTAATATTATGAGTATTCAATTTAAATAAAATAAAAAGGTTGGTTTATTGAATTTTTTTACGACATCATTCCGTAGTGAAGACCATTTTGGTGAGAATTGAGTGGAAGAATTTATAGTGGAATCCTTGTGAAAAAAATGATATGTAAAAATAATGTTTTAAGAGTTAGGGATCGAATTGTTAATTCCTTATGTGTATCCCTTCATAGGGGTTCTGTCTAAAAAATATTTAATTAAATAAAATCACCTATAATTTTGGAGGATATTACATTTCTATGTACATAGGTTTCATATCAAGCTTCAAAAATGTTTCTAATGTCCATATAAGAATTCATAATTTCATTGTCTCGGTCATCCAAACCATAATATAAGTAGGGGTTATAATTCAATTTACTTTTACTATATTTCCATTTCTCTAATGATGGTAAGAACTTAATATTCTTTTATAACCTTATAGTAGATTATATTGAGGTCGAAATACTCATTATTTGTGTATAATGATCCAAATTGATTTGAGGTAACCCAATTTATCACATTTATTTTGTTTATCATCCTTTAGAAGTATAAAATTTTGTATTTTTTGTATTTTTTTTTATGTTGATTCCATTAATATATTATATTAGATATTGTTTTATTGACTAATCAATTTATATTTATGGTTTCATGATCCTTTTCATCTTCTCATAATATTTTTTCATCATATATACATTGAAAGGAGTAGTAAATTTAAATGTTTTGAAAAAATAAAATCAAATAATTACATTATTTTCTTGTAAATTTATCTATTATTAACTCATGAATACCTATATAACTATACCAATTTATAATTTTCATGTATTAATTTGGTTACCCCAACCTGTATTTCTTTAATATGGTAATTATTTTCTCCTCTAATGTGAAACCTGAATTCCAATCTCAATTTAGAAGAGTTGTTTCCCTTTTTTAATTATTTCATATTTTATTGAAATACATTTTTTTATATTATGAAATTTTTACATGGTGAGTTTATAATATTTTTTTAGGAAAATTTGAGATTGTATTTTCCAATAATAATGGTGATTATATCCATTATTTTATATTTTTATAAGCATAAGTATTCCATTTTGGTCTAGGGTTAAGGATAATTATTAGACATATTTATATCATTACTCCACATTTTTAGTCTTGTTTTTATGGATTTTTTCCAAAGAATATGATATTTTTTATTTTATCATAATAAAATATTTTAAAATTTTCATTCCATGATTGATATAATTCCTCATTTTATTCTTTAATTTATAAATTATTCTATAATTATTGTGTATTATTAAAAAAATAAGATTATAATATTAGAAATAAAATATATTCACTATGTTCTAAACAAGAAATTTCTCTGTGATTGTCAAAATAATATGTTTAATGAGTGACGATATTGTTTATAAATATATTTGTTCTATTAATATAATGTTGAATTCATTGTTAAATGTGATGTATGTTGAAAATAATAAAACAATATAAATTAATTAGGTTGACTAATTGAAAATGTTTTTGTAATGTGTCATGTGTGTTTTTGGAAATAACATTAGCATTAAATCATTGTTTCAATATTATAAGAGGTTCATGAGATAAATTTATAGTAGGTTGTATAATTTTTACAGTTATAGTTATTTATTATAATTTTTATGATATATATAGATTATAAAATTAATTAATTTACATAGGTAGTCTCTTTGTTAGTCATTTCTTATTTGGTATATGTAATGTAATTCATTCCCTTGACCGATATCAGGATTTTTGAATTCAATATTCTGATGTTTTATATTATTTAATTGAGGCTATATAAGGATCTATACTATGGAAAAAATATTGGTTACATTTAAATGATATATTTTGTGGGTCATGTCATTGAGGTCAAAAATTATAGGATTTATTTAGGATAATTGGGATTATTTTGTTGTTGATGTTTTTTTATTATAGAGTAATGTTTATTGGGGTAACATATGGGCAATTAATATGTTATAATGAACTAAATATTTATGGTATTAATGTTCTGGAGTTTTATTTTCTTAAGGATGGAGTTACAATTGAGATTTTTATATTTTGATTTCATAATGATGTTGTTTGATGATTAAATTTAAATAAATTTATATAGAAATTCACTAATTTAATAAATTAACTAATAATGAATATTTTTACTATTTAATGAAAAATGTGTACACATAATATTTGTTACAATATTAATAATTTTTTAAGAAATCTATATCTATAAGGATATATTATTTAATATAGTGAGATGATAAATTAAATATATAATAGTTTATAAATGACATCTATTTAATTATTAATTTTATACAAGATGAAGTGATTGAATATTGGGTTTATTCTATTGTTGATAAAATATTTTAAGATACACTGAATTCATCATTGAAAAGGTAGTGGAAATTAATAATGTAATCCGAAATATTAGAATTATAATTAGATTAATAAATATTTAATTGATTGTGGTATCTTGTATGATATTATGATGTTTTAAGATTCCCATTTAACAAATATTTTATGGATTATTATATTCTCGTGGTAATAATGATTTTATGTTTTTTGGACTTCTTATAAGATATGATGTGTTTTTTGATATTTTGATTTTTTTATTTGATAGGTATAACCCCATTGTAAATATTTCTTTCTTTTAACATTTTCTTATATTTATCTTCATTTGGGTCGATTAATATTACATGAGAGGTATCTAATCTAATAAGATACATTTATTAGACAATTAAATTTTCTTTTTTTTAATTAGAGGCATTAATCAGATTTTTAAGGGTCGTTCATTAGGATTATTTTGAGTTCTTTATCTTTTGGCTATAAAATGCATGTTTTGGATTCCATGTATGTATTTGTTTCCATGATGTCATTATGAAGGGAGATCATTTTTAGTGAATAGTGGTTCTGGGGTGGAAAACACCCATGCACTATGATTATTGTTGTATTGTGCGGGTTGTGGTTTAAAAAAATAGTATAGATTTTGGTAAGGTTATTATGATTTATGTAGTTCCTAAGGATGTTTTCATATTATCTCAATGTAAACTAGGGAGAGGAATAATACATTTTTCAGTTAGTGTGAGAAAACTTCACCATGGTTCTATAAGTTATTTTGTGATATTTATGATTTACATTTTTTTTATAAAAATAGATCATTCTCAAAGTAAAGTCCTATTAAAAAATTTAACAAAATTAAATAGTCTAAGAGATGGTATTTAACATTTAACTCTTCAAAAGAGGGGCATCATCTTGACATGGATGGTATTAGAAAATATGAAATCAGCACAACCTAAAAATTTGTTTAGAATTACATCAGTAACATTGGTAGTTTATAAAAACACTTGTGGAATTCGGTTTCTCATTGATGATATCATGTCTAATCATTTGAACTATCGAGCAGTTATCTTCTAAGAATGTAGAATATTTTAAATTCTAATATCTTTCACAACCATGTTAGAGTTTCAATGAAACCATACATTATTCCATCAAAATTAAATATCTATGTACACTACATTGATCATGATATTCATTTTGACTTCAAAAGATGTGGAAACACTACATTGGACATAAAGACAGCCTATGATATCAACATTATAATTACTAGAAATATCTCCATAGCCTAAAGGGATAGGATTTATTTTAGATGTTCCATAATAATTTATTTTTAATCATACAAAATATAGTCATATAAATTACTCTTCTATGGTACCAAAGAGAAATGAGATGTTACTTGCAATAATTATAAGTATCAACATAACAAAATTGTGTATTGAGTTTTTGAAATAGACATATTGAAGGGGATTTTTATTTTGAATATCCACCAAGACTGATTTTATGACTGAGTGAGAACTATATGATACCGTGTGTTAAATCATCATTTCTCTTCCACTCTAGATAGAATGAATGAGCTCTGCACATGACACCTTAAAGAGATTCATAATTCAATGAGACATAGAGAGTTTCAATCAAAACGTGATAGGGTTGATGATTGAATTGGAATATAGGCAGAAAATATTAAATAAATAAAATATTTAATTACCTATAATCAAGGGCATGAGGAAAATTAAGAAATTGATGATCAAAATCCAACATGTGATAATGAAAAAAATTCATATTTAATAGAGAGAGATACCCATCTTTCTATGGATTTAATCCACGGGAATCTTTGAGAAACCTATCCACTATAACTGAGAAAATCTAGATGGATAAATCCATTTTTAATATAGGGAACCAATCCAACTATACTGTCAATATGTATAATTTATGTAAAAAAATTTATAGTTGATCATGATGTCCATATGTAGTTTTCAAATAACCAAATTTTCCTGATTAATAATAATATAATTACATACCATTGATCAACCATTATTAGCGATGGAGTTAAGATAGTCTACTTTTTCTCTTAGTGGGATTCTATTATCCCTTATATTAGTAGATTAGTGTATCATAATTCCAAATTTTAATCCCTATAAAATTATCAAACAAAAATTAATAGAGGAATTAATGTTATCTAACCAGTGATTTTTTGATGAAAATATGTGAACGATATATTTAAATCTAGGAAAAATAAAAGATTTGATATAACTTCTGTTTAAAAATTTTAGTCTATCAAAGATTCTAGATATTATAAAGTAAAAAGTATATTAATTTTTAATAAAATATATATAAATAAATTTATCTATAAGTGATTTACTAAAAAGATATATATTTTTGACGACCAACACTTAATTGTCATTAGGTTTAAAAAAATTATTCCTTGAAACCCTGAGGATTTTTCCATCAAAAAAGCTTTAAATATAAAAAAGGTTCTTCATGGAGGTGTTGATGTTCTTGAAAAATGTAGTGTTCCATTTAAATACCAAATAAGAGTAATTTTTTTAGATACAATAGTATTATTTTCAAGGAAAATTCTTCCAACCATTGAGGTAGACAAACTGTTCTTGGAGGCCACGAGTATTAAATTTTGGATCAAAATATGATTGAAGCATATTGAATTAGGTCATACCTAACACATGGTAAACACTAACTATTTTAATGTAATATTTCCTTCCTCGATTCCCATTTCCATTATCATATTTAATTTAATAGTAGTAGTAATGTTTTTTCCAAAAAAAAATTCAATATTTTTGCCATCCTATCTCTAAACAAAACTATTATTTAGAATACTTTAGATATTTCAATATTTTTATTCATGTTTATCCTAACAACATATGTAAAAATAATTATATCATTTATATAAAAGTAATGTGATGTATAAGATAAACCTCTAGCAGCCCAAAAGGTCTTGAAATCACCTTTGTGAACCATATTAAGGAGAATCCTGCTAAGATAATACCATACAACAATGAAAAGATTTTAGGGAGGGGATTTCCTTTACTAAATCCTCTTGAATATTTTATATAACATTATTTTTATCCCTTTATAAAAATTTATTTGTGAGAAGATCCTAGATGAATTTTAATCCACTAAAAAACACGAGATAAATTATAAATAGGATATGTACATCACCAATAAAACCAAAATTCATGGTGTAAAATGCTTTTTTAACTTTAGGATTCTGATAAATATTACGTCCCCTGGAGCATGAAATAAAATATTAAAAAATATAGAGAAATTGAATTCAAAATATTTAATCATTTTCTCTTTAATGAATCCAAATTAGTATCAAGATATAATTTAATATGAGACATTAGAAAGACCATTTTTGAATTTTTTTTGAATTATTTTATGGATAAGGTGGAAAAGTGAAACATAATGGAATTCAATAATTTGTCATTAATTTTACACATTTTGAATAAGTGAAATGAATTTTTCACTAGGACAACGTTAGAGAGATCATACCAGGAAAATATGATCAACTTATTTACAAATATCATGTTGTATAAGATACCAAGATGTTTGGAAAAAATAATTAGTGAAACTACATGTCCTAAGAGTGATCCCATATTTAATTCCAATGATTTGATTCTTAATTTCAATGTCCAAAGGAATTGATGTGATAATATGGTATCTTAATCACAAACCAATCTTGTAATAATTTATTCCACCAAATCTAAAAATGTTGGAGGGACATTGAAAAGATTCATATATAATGTTATCATATGGTTGATAGGATCTTTTATTCCCTAAAATATTTTATCCCCATTATTAATAAGGGAAAGAGTTCTAATAACTATTTCTTGATCTCAAAAATGAATAATAAAATCTAGCATTTATCTAATAATCCTTAAGCATACCAGTCTTAAAATGATCCTTATAAATTAAATCATTGAGCTCAATAAGTTTGTGGAGTTTTAAGACAACTCATATTCGTGTTCAATACATCCATATAAGTTAATATTTGTAATGGTATCTTGAAAGTGGTGAATAGATTGTTAAAGATAATGAATAACCTTATATAAAGAGATGAAGGAGTCTTGTATCATATATATAATCATTTTTTATTAAATTTATACATGAAAATTAATTCCAAAGAAATACCTTTGTAATCAATACAGGACCATGAATCATGAACATATTTTTTGTATTGATAATGACAAGTCCATGAATTCTTAAACGTAGAGGGAAGTATTGGATTCTTTTCATTATCTATAAAACTCAAAAGAATTGTATGGTTATCAGAATTAGATAAATAAAAAGGGGTACAATAAATGGAATCCCTTGTATATAATGTATTTTTATTGATAAATGTTCTATCAATTCTGTTGGACTTTATTTGGTTGAGATGTTTTCCAAAACAAGTAAATTTATCTTTGACCCAATTAATCTCAGATATATTGAATTAATCAAGGTATTCTATGAAATAATTACTTCAAATTTATTTAAAAACTGAACCAGTATTATTGTGATAATGAATAATTGAATACAAGTCACAAAAGATGATTCCAGGGTATATGATTGTACAAGAGAGTGTGTTAATTTCCATCCATATATATCTTTTATCTATGTAACTATTAAAATAATATATAATTGAATAAACCTTTTTATTAAGAAACCCTTACCTCAATGCTTGTTATGTATGGAACACCTGAAAAATGACAGAAACAATCAAAACAAATATGTCACTAAAGAAAGAAAATTTTAAGGCAGCATAAATTGGTGGTCATCATTTTGGTCTCAACTGTATATGTTTTCAAGCAGCCTCCCAATGTCCATAGCTTAAAATGTAGTCATTTTAATTTATGGAATAAATATGTAAGGTGTAACTCCAATTAAAAACAACATATGTACAAAAAAATTATAAATGGTGGGAATTTAGGGACAAGTCATAGGACACCTACCATACGAATGTAGTATATTAATCATCATGAATTTGACATTATTTCAGACATGATTGGATGAAAATGGAGAAATATATGAATTCCAAAAAAAATAGGGTATATGAGATCGCATTATATTATCATCATTACATAAAGAGAAATAACAAAAGGAGAAAATGGAGTGGAGATATTATCTATAGGAATCTAATGAGACAACCTTATGTTTATTTCATGGAATAATGGAGATTTTATCGAAGAACCATGGTGGAGAGAGCAAAGAAGATTCAATGAGATAAAATATAGCATCATTTCCTCTATTAATAAGAAAAAATAAGATTGATTAGGTAATAAATGAGTAGAGGAAAACTGATAATTTTACCCATATTTAAAAAGGATTCCAATTTTGAAGCATGATTAACCAAAATGTGAACCATATATACATGGATTACTATCTAAGGATGTGGATAACATTGTTAACACACCTAGTTTGTTAAAATGTACACCATCCAAGCCATTTATTATTTTAAATCAAATATTTTTCATTCCTGATCATGTAGAATGTGTCTCATGGTGATGTAAAACTAGGTGGACCTTGAGTTTGTGCTGAACACCCCCATATGGTTTCATAAAACCCTATATAATATGCCACATGGTTTATGCCAACACTGAAACCTACTTATTTCATACACCAACATGGGTTACCTGCTCCAAACAAGTCCTGAACAACATTTTTTCCTCTAAAATTTTTTAACGAAATTATATTAGAATAAAACCAAGTAAATAAAATGGAAAAATGATCATTAACACCCATAAAATACTATTATATATATAATCATCCCACTAAGGGAACACATACCTTTTTTACATTTTTTATGGTGGTAAAACACTTTCTGAGAATAACACTAGCCACTAAACATGTTCATCGGCCACCCAATCTCATGTCTCATTTGGAAATTGGAAGTCAAACTACACCACCATCTCGCAATGGAAAAATGAATCTAAAAATGATCTAAAATGGCCATTAAATATGTGGAACCAACTTCTCATTCCTATGTATCTAACATTTCCCACGCATGGGTGATACATTCAAGAAAACATGATCCCCGACCTCAGACTCCATAGGTCATCAATAATGATAAAAAAAGATTTATTTTTAGAATGATTAGTATAATTGTATTTTTAATCAAATAAATCTACATTAAATTCTGTTCAATGATATATGTACCAAATAGAACACCCTCTCCAACATTTATCCAGTACCGAGGTAAATGTCATGTCCTACTATACAAGGCCTCATAGGGAGCAATCTGAATTTTTTTTCAAAAATGTTTAATTGTAGTAAAATTTAATGGGTGGTAAATTTTTTCACCTAATAATATATGAAATCATGGACTAATGGTTGGATAATGTCTTTCAACACATGTATAGTCCATTTTCAACGGCTATCGGTCTGAGGGTGAGAAATGGGATTAGAATCACTTGTATACCCAGATATTTATGTAACCATTTCCAAAATAAAAATGAGAAATGATAATAACTATCTAAAATTGTAATATATAGAAATTATTAGAAGAGTATAATCTCATTGAAAAATTGTCTTCCCATCTCATCCACTGAGAATTTCACTTATTTATGAAGAAAGTGGGACACCTTCATCAGTTGATCCAAAAGTGCACAAACTATGCCACTACCTTGATTAGACCGAAGTAAAACAATAAAAAAAATCCATTATGATTCAATTTTGTTTCTTTTATAGAGTTGGAAACAACAATAAAAATTCATAAGGAAACTGTTTCCCTTCTTTCACCTGGTAAAAGGTGTAACACATAGTGATAAAAATTGTAATACAGTGTTTTATCTGGGGACCGCAATACTAGTGGTGCATATCACATTATATGATGGATATACCTAGGGAAAATTACCATTTATAATCATGGTATTATAATATAAACTCCGCCATTATGTTGGATGGAACCCATATATCCCCATGTATAATAAGGATGTGGTCTCCAACAATAGGCCAATCCAAAGGCAGGTCCTCAACTAAAATACTTTCTTGTATGACATAAAAATTAGGATTTAAAAATTATCTTCTCACCACCATATTGTAGAGTGAATAAGTAAATACTAAGGATCTAATAAAATATTACACATGACTTTCGTTAATCTCTATATGCATCTACAAAAGGAGAGACATTACATTCCATTCAAAATGGGATTTTTGAATGGCTTATGCCTAAGTTTTCCAGATCAAGGCATGAGATACTATATATCACTCTCCATGAATATAGTTAATATTAATGTCAATATAATGATGGTATTCAACCCATACTAAATATCAAATATTTAATTTATACTATAAAAAGATATATTTTAGGATATTTTGGTATGTAAACTCCCTAATGTGCCCTATCATATGATAATGTCTCTAGAGACACTAGGAATAAAAAACTACTAAAATTACAATGTTATTCATTAGGTAATTACACTTGTGATATTTCAAATATAGAGTGTCATAAAAATAATAAACCATATTGTTTTAACACTACACCCATCCTGATTCCTAATGCATCACTAAAAACTGTATTACCTCTCCAAGGATCTAAAAGTTTCTGTATTATTGCTAAATTATGCCTCCCTATCATCACAGAAAAGGATTTCTAAAAAACATCATAAAACATGAACATGAAACCATTCATAATTATAAAGGTATTATGTGATTCTAATTTTTATAAATCCCTTATAAAATTACTATATTATTCATTCATCCCTAATAATCTTCATATAAAAATAATTTGTGGAATAAACCTAGGAAAAAATATTTTCCCTCTTATCTTATTCAACTGATACTTCTGATTTTGAGATAATATGAACCATTAAGTAAACCATGTTGATCTATAAGTGGTACATTGTGATAATAACATATAATTGATGTTATATCAGTGTACTCTATATGATATCAATTTTTTGGCATGGTCGATTCGAGTAGGGGAATACATAAAGATTTTATCATAAAAACCATGATGAAGGAATCCATATTGGTGTGTGAAACCATATTAATTAATTATATGAAACAAGAGGTGGGTTTTTTAATAATGAATGGTATATCTAGGTACTAATTTAAACTGTACTAATATTGGATTGTCGTAAATGATATATCTGATGTCCTAACTCACACCTGATGGTAGAAATATCTTTGGTTGGTCTTTGAGAACACTCTAGATCCTCAGAAATGAACAAGAGATCATTTATTTGAATAAATGTATAATGTTTCATAAATTTATTTGGGTTTAACTAATGGTGATTCTTTAATATCCTAATGTTTATATCGTATTTCGTGTAGATATGGATAGGCAGATCCTAAAGAGATGTTTTGGCTCAGATAAATCCCTTTGATTCTAAATCCTCTAAATATCTTTAGGGATCCTAGATCATAGTAATTTCTATCTTAAATTTTGGAATAAATAATTGATCTAGCATTCGAATATTCTCAATCTCAAACTCTACCTCTCTCATAAGAGTTTTTCTAGAAAACTCATCTTGAAAACTATCCTTAAAAATCCTCTAAGGGAGGAAATATAGTTAGTCACACCATCTGATCATCCATGAATTGTGTAGAAATATGGACTATAATTTCATTCACCAACCATTATTTGTACTGGATCAACATTCATGGATATCCATAATAAAATTATGAACATAACTATCACTCAATAGTGATGTAAACTACACAATGTTGTGATATGAGTCCAAAAATGAATGATAGGGGACTATGTAGTCCATCATGAGAACGTAAATGAACCCCTTCATATTAAGGATAAATATTTCTCAAATAAATTATAAATTCCAAAATTAAGGCGAATGTATTTTCAATGTCTAATACCATTTTCCTATACAAAAAATGGTGTGTCTAGGGTCATCTCCCCCCAAATGTATTTAATTTCATGCCCAAGATTTTCAACAATCAATACTGAGATAAATGGTTCTGAAGAACACATATCAAACAAATAAGTTAATATAGTAGAGTTTATTAGAATAAAACCTCTTATGGTTGACAGTTGAACACTATTCTCAATTTTCTCTATTGTAATTATATTAAATATACCGATTCATATATCATAGCTATAGATGGGCTTCCCTGAGATGGTCCTTTGTACTATCACTGATAACCAAAAATCATGATACCTCAGTCTTGAACTTTGTCTCATCCTATTCGGTCGGTGCTACTCCATGTTTCATCATGAAATGGATTCAATAATCCTTCTTCTAATCATGGTTCTATAATGGGTCGTCTTCCACGAGATAATTACAGAATGGTTTAGAAAAATCTCAAAAGATGACCCATTTAGTATCCAAAAAGATAGTCTAGAGGGTCCCTATCATAATGTTGATTCTAATTCCCCTAATTTCAAAACTGATAGAATATATCAGATCTACTAGTTTTGTTACTCTTTATTCGACTGGTATAATGAGAAACATCATGTATACTCTTCATAAGGCTACAAGAACAGATTCACTATCTCATTACATGTTATGTCAAAATTATTCTTTTGACTTTTATGTCTTTTGTTATGGAAATCCCAAATCCCATTATACTCATTTCTTAAATAAAGGAAATTGAATATAGTTTCTATAATTATCGTACTGACTCAGTCAATCGTACTGACTCTGTCAATTGTATTGAATCTGTCAATTGTATTGACTCTATCACTCATACTGAATCAGTTAATTGTACTGACTCTATCAATTGTATTGACTCTATCAATTGTATTGTCTTTGTATATCATATAGAGTACGTCTACTGAACTCATTATTATCATTGTACTCATTTTTTTCATCATAATCATTTTTCATCATATCAATACATTTCACTAAGTAATATAAATAATACTCATGTTTTACTTTTATCTCATGCATGCTTTTTTCATATAAAAACACTTCTTCCTATAAATTGTACTCATGTTAACATTTAAATATATCTTATTGTTTTAACCAAAATGATGTCATGGAGTTAGTTATAAACTAATAAAAAAGATGTCATGTTTTCTATTTCAATATGAACATTAAATACCAGGTGTCCAAGTCCCTCCAAGTATTTCGGAAAAATATTACTGTTTGAGAAAATATGATTGTTGGAACCTGAGGCCTATAAATACAATGTCATTTGAAAGAGAGACTACAATTTGATCATCCTTTTCTTCTATCAAATTTTAGAGAGAGATGTTCTAACTTTCCTCTTACTTCGAGTGAAATCCATGAAATTACAAAATGTGAATGAATTATTCATATCTTTTTTATTTCAGTAAGTTCTTTGTTTTTCATTTTATGATTGATCAGGTGATATTGATCGAGGGCTGCCGAGGATAGGCAGACGGTGCGACCGATATATATATCAAGGGATTTCATGTGTTTGAAAGACAGAGGTACCGATTACATATAAAGTCAAGGGCTTGTAGGGATATCAAGGATAACGTACCTATCATTGTATCGAGGGCATACCAAGGTGGTGGTAAGATAGACCTCTTATCCTAGGTAAAATGATACCCTTTACTTTGGGATAAAAGAAATGTAATACTTTTTCCTTCTACTGCTTTTGGTATATTGAAAGGGAAATTTATTTTTTTCATCTTTCTTTTCATATTCATTTCAATATTAATTGTTTTAATTACAATTATTTTGATACATATTTTATTAATAGATTCTATATGTTGTATGGTAGAATCTATTTCATTTGTATTACTCTGATCAGTGTATTCAATTAGAATACATTTTTTACATTACATATAGTATAACATCATATCATATCATATCTATTAGATCAAATACCATTATGGTCTATTGTATTGGTTGTGAATTGCATTAGTTTAAGATCTATTAAACTATGTTCTTTATTAACTGTTTAAATACACTGTTTTTAAACATACAATTCAACCCCTCTTATATTCCTCCATATAATATACATATACATCTATATTAAAATCTAAAAATTGGTATTAGAGCTGGTCTACACATATTTTGAATTATTTTCATTTATTTATTTTGAGAATACAATTGCGTTTCTGTTAAAAATTTCTGTTTATAAATACTTACTGCACTAACTTGTGGAATGGAAAAGTATTTTTTTATTAGATGGAATGAATGAATATTGGATAAATTGAATATTTAAATCCAATGAGACCAACTATATTTAATGGGAATTATTATGAGTACTGGAGAGATTTAATTAAGTGATTTGTTATTACTACTAGAGTGGACAGATTTATTATGCTTACTAGAGGTTACAAAATTCTGGACAAAGAAGTCAGTACTTTCACCAATCAAGATAAGCAAGAATAACAACTGAATTACAAAGTACATAATAATTTGTTATGTTCTATGAAAAAGAATATATATAGTCATATATCATCATGGGAATTAGCCAATTGCATATGGATGAAATTATAATTCACACATTATGGTATATCAAATGCTATAGAAACAAGAAGAAAAATTATTCGAGAAAAATATTATGGGTTTTTTTACATAAGGAGTACCAGTATGTATGGTGCAACAAAGATTTTTGACAATTGTCAACAATTTAAAATCTATTGGATAAAAGGGTCTTAATGATGGACTAGTAGAAAAGATTATTGATATAATGCAAAATTAATGGGAATCGAAAATGACAACTTTTGATGAAAATAAGAAAGTTACTCAAATCGCTCTTGGTTAGTTATTTGGAAATATTCTATAGTATGATGCAAGAATGAAAAGAAATTCTAATTTCAATAATAAGAAAAATGATAATGGATGTGTAGCTTTTACTACTACATCCAAAGATAATACACTATAATGGATTACAAGATCAAAAGATAATATAGTTGTTATGTCAGAATCTAGTGACAGTGAACAATCCGAAAATGAGTTATCCAATATTGCTCGAAGGATGAACAAGTCTGGGGGAAAGAAATAATTTCAATATAGATTCCAAAAGAATGTTATGAAGGATAAGAAAGACTCATAAGTAACATGTTATGAATTTAAAAGAGAAGGTTATATTATAAATGATTTTCATTTTCTAAAAATAAACGATAGAAGTGAGAAACATAATGAAAGAATCAACAAAAATTATTAGAAGACAAAGACAAAAAAAATTGAACGAAAATGATACTTATAGGGAAAGTGGTGGTGAATCATCAGATGATTTTTTAGAATATGAATCTTCTGGACAATGAAATATTGGACTAATAGCCAGACTACCTACAGAAAATCATTATTTCATGGCTAAGGTACCCAATGATGAATCTCTTACAAATGTTTCTATAAATTCTAATTACTCTTATGAGAAACATTATTACCATTCAGATGAATAATCTACCTCATTAGGGGACACTTTACCTTCTTTTGTAGAATAATATTGATTTTCCAAATTCCTTGAGAATGAAAATTCCAAACTCAAGAAAATTCTAGATAAGGCAAATTTTAGAATAACTTTTCTTATTAAAGAAATATCAGATCTTTCAAAGGATCATGATAAGATATTTTTTTATTTATATAATATTTTAGAAAACCATTTAGAAGTAAATTATGAGAAGGATAAACTTTCTATGGATTTTCAAAAATGTGTTTTATTGAAAAATGTTTTAGAAATAAAAATAATTTCGAAAACTATTTCTTATGAAAATGATAATTTAATAATTAGAATAAATTCTGAAATCTTTTCTTTTAAAAAACTTTTATCAAAAATCACCATAGGAGAAATTTTCTATCATAAAATGTATACTCTAATTCGTCATCTTAAAAATAGTTCTGGAATTGGTTACACTCACTCAACACCAGTTTTTAGTCATAACTATTTTGTTCCTCAAAGAACCCCATTTTGTATTGAATGTAAATGTGGTGGACATTGGGAATGAAATATTCCTCTTATTAGGACTCAATCATTAGGCTTTCATTAATTTAATTTTTAAAAACAAATGTGTATTCCATAAATTCATTTATCTAACATTTTCAGATCCAAACAAGTTTGGGTTTCAAGAAACTAATGTTTATTTTTTCAGGAAAACAAGGAGTGTACCAACAACAAAATCATTTGGTTCATAGATAGTGGTTGTTCTCAACACATGACTGTAATGAAATATTTCTTTGAAAATATTATTGAAAAATAGATGGAAAAGTTACCTTAGTGGATAGTTCTCATGGAATGATTGTTGGTATAGGTAATATTCTTTTCCGTGGTAATGTTTTAATTTCAAATGTTTGTTTGTCAAAGGTCTTAAGCACAACCTCATCATCATATGTTAATTATGTGCTTACGGATACCTTGTTTATTTTAGGAAAGCTAATTGTTTAGTTCATAATTCCAAGGATGAATTCATTGTATCTTCCCATAGGCATGCGAATTTATACACTATTTACATAGACGAACATAAGAGCCATAACTTACATTGCTTAAGTGTAATGGAAGACAAATATTGTTTATGGAATAGAATGATAGGACACTGTAACATTATAAAAAATTTTAAACATTCAAATAAAAGACTTGTTAAGGATCTACCGGATCTTAGGTATTATTATTCAATGGATTATTATCCTTGTTAAAATAGAAAGAAATATAAAACCAGCTTTAAATAAATCAATGAAGCTTCAACTTCTAATGAGTTACAACTATTGTACATGGATCATTTTGGTCCTACATAAACTATAAGCATTGGAGGAAAATACATTGTATTTTTTTTAGTTGATAACTACACTAGATTTTCATGTGTCGATTTTCCACCAATGAAATATAAAGCCTTTTTCTAATTAAAACATTTAGAGACCAAATTAAAAATTCCAAAAACCTACCACTAGTAACTATACATAGTGATAATGGTGGTGATTTTCAAAATATAGATTTTCAATCTGTTTGTAGTAAGAAGGGTATTATTGATAAATTTTATGCTCCAATAACCCCATAGAAAAATGGTGTTATTGAGAGAATAAATCATATTATTCATGGAATTACAAGAACCATGTTGAGTGAATACTCAATTGCTAAGCATTTCTAGGCTGAAGCTATTTTTACTGCATGTTATACTATAAATCATGTTTTTACAAGACCATTTCATAATAAAACACCTTCTGAATTATGGACTGGCCGAAAAAATAAAGATTCATACATCATAGTGTTTTGTTAAAAAGTAGTCATATTGAATAAAAAAGATAATTTACATAAATGGGAACCCAAATATGATGAAGGAATCTTTCAAGGTTTTCTATAACTTCTGAGGCTTATAGATTTTTTTCAAAAAAACTCATGTACGGTTGAAGAAACAATGCCTACTAAATTTGATGAAACTGACCCCTTTGTTTTTAAAAAATCCTTACCTACATCAACATATATATTTCCACAAACTTATTAGCAACCAAAAATTAAAATCTCTTCTGATAAGGGAAATACTCAATAAAATGTTTTTGTAATATTTACCCATGAAAAAATTCTATCTGATGTTGATGAATAATCTTTACTAAAACCAAATAAATTTTTTCATAAAAATCATCCCAGTGATAATATCATTAGTGATATAAGCCGACCTATAAGTACTATAAATTCTGTCAGAAATGATATAGAACATATTTCTATTCTATCTCATTTTGAACCTAAAACTCCAACTATAGCATTAGGAGATGAATATTGGATTAATGAAAAACAAGATAAACTAAATTAATTTGAAAAGAATCAAGTCTGGACCTTTGTTTAAATACCTAAATAAATAACATAATTGATGTGAAATGAGTTTTTAGAAAAAATGTGATAAAAAAGAGTCATTGTATGAAATAAAGAAATACTTGTTGCTAAGGGCTATAATAAAAAAGATGTAATAGACTATGAAAAAACATATTCTCCGGTAGATAGACTTGAATATATTCATATTCTATTAGCCTTTGTTGCGTACTTTAATTTCCAAATAATTAAAATGGAATAAAAATGTGCTTTTATAAATGGTTTTGTACACGATGAATTTTTTGAAGAACATCCTTCTGGTTGCATAGATCCAAAACATCCTGATAGTGTTTCTAAACTTACCAAAGCTCTGTATAGCATTAAAAATCCCCAAGAACATGGTATGATATTCTTACTGGATTTATTTTACAAACGTATTATGAAAATGGTACTAAAGATCCAACTCATTTTATTAAATTGGTAAAAAAAATTGATTATATGAATTTATATTGAGGACATTATATTTAGATCAACATAGCAATCTCTAACTGATTATTTTTTCAAATCTAATGAAATCTTAGTTTGAAATGAGTATGATTGGTGAGTTGACATTCAATCTAGGTTTTCAAATCGCATAAAAACTTTAAGTAACCAAAATATATCAATATAATTATACCAAAAACATACTATAAAAGTATGAATATGACAATACTAAAATTATTATAACTCCATTCAGTACATCAAATACACTTCACATAATTGAATCTGGAAAACCAATGGATCCTATAAGTTGTATATGTATAATAGAACTTTTCTTATAAATGACCGCTCGTCGTCCAGAATTAATGTTTTAGGTATGATTATTTGTAAGAGACCAATAAAATCCAAAATAATCCCATTTAAAATCCATGAAAATTATTTTCTGGTATTTAAAAGGATCATTGGATTAAGTTCATTTCTATTATTTTGGAAATGATTTTGTTTTGAACGTTTTTTCAGATGCAGACTTTGGAGGATGTAGAATGGATAGAAAGAGTACATCCGGAACATGTCATTTATTAGGATATTATTTAGTTTCTTTTTCATGTAAGAAACAACACTCAGTATCACTTTCCACTATTGAAGACGAATATTTAGTAGCTGGAAGTTATTGGGATCAAGTGTTGTGGATGAAACATACACTCATTGACTATAGTATGAGTTTTTCCAAAACTAAAATACTATGTGATAATACTAGTTCTATATCACTTTGTAAAAACCTAACACATCACTCATGTGAAAATCATATAGATATTAGGCATCACATTATTTGGTATAACACACAAAAAATAGATATTATATTACATTTTATCAGAATGCAAGAACAACATGCTGACATTTTTACAAAACCATTGCCTTCCAATAGATTTGAATTTATTTAACAGAATCTTAGAAGAATTACAATAAAATAATCATTCACATCTAAATTTTGTTCTTAAATTTCTCCATACACTAAATAACTCCCCCTTAAATGGGGAGGACATTAGTTTTTTGTTCTTTGTTATACCAATTTTATATTATTTTGTTTCATATTTTTTTATTTTATCTTAATTATTTATGTTTATAGTTATATTTTCATTATTCTTTTTCCTTGGATTTTCCATTCTGTTTACTATTTTGACATTATGTTTATTGTTTTCATATTCTGTATACTATTTTGACATTGTGTGTCATGACTTGTCCCCTGTGGCCTGTGTCGTGACTACCCCAAGCCCCCCTTCCATAGGATAGGGGCTGGTGACTAGCACCAAAGGTGTATTATTTAAAACTGGGAAGGAATTTCCTTTATATTGTGTAATCACACACAACCAATCAAAAAGAAAGATAAAAACACATGTAAAATTAATAGTAAACTATGTGAGTATAGTAAGTAAAATGGGCCAAAATACAAGCCCAACTGGAAAGTACATGAAACTAAAGGTACAAGTAAATAGGACCAACTCATGTGATCACTCGATAAGGTTCTACCTGAAGGATAGATATAGCTATCTAATAGTCATCTCTATGGTCCACCTCATCTAAGGTCCACCTCAAAGCTACCTCCTATCTTGGTACTCTCGTCCTCAGTCAGCGTTGCCCATCGTCTGCATCAAACAAAACGAGGTGCGGTCATAGCCAGTGTAGGGGTGAGTATAACGATACTCAGTAGGGAACCTGAGACCCTCATGGTATCAAAAAATCCACAAAGGATAAACCACAAAGCATGAAATCAATTTACAAACCAACTTTTGTATATTCCCATACATTTACCTATGTTATCAAGTATACCCATCTTCATCATGAGGAAAACACAGAGTCAAACTCAAAGCCCGAAGCTCAACTGTTCCACAAATGATGGAATACCAAGAAGGAAAGTACCACACAGGTATGCCACACATATGAATAAATCCAAGGTTTTACCTTGAATGAAAGTACCACAGAGGTACGAACTCATCTCACACTAGCTATTTCATAGGGATAGAAGTTGAGATGATTAGATGTAACTAATGAATCATATTACTATGTTAAGAGGCCGACCCATGATGGATCCCTAAGTGCTGACCCACAGAGGATCACTTTGTGCTAACACACACAGGATCGCTCAATGCTATCCCACATAGTGTCGCTAAGTGATGACCCACACAAGATTGCTTCGTGCTGACCCACTTAGGATCGCTTGCTATTGACTAACACAGGATCACTCGGTGTGGGCCCACATTGGATCACTCTTCATCCTTCACATCACAACCAGCTACTGGGTTCCTACACATGGCTTGAATGTTCCCTGGAGGGTCCTCTCCTCAGTCCACTAGTCGATACTCAAACACCCATTATGTCCCATGATGATGTATCCCAAAGGACCGCTACATCATAAGGGTATCACCACAATAGACGGTGCATCAATCAGATGCACGGTCTGTGAGATATTATCCTTTTAGTTACGATGGCCTGGTTGGATTCATGATCGATCCAACCCAACCATTCAAAAACATGATACGTAAATACAATGTAGTATAATAAATGAATATTTTATCTCTAGGGATTTTTGGTGCCACATATGTTTCGTCAAATGGACGTCAGATGCCAATGTTACAGCCAAAAGTGCATAAATGGGTCGGCATGGGTTTGGGTCTAGTCTGACTCGGACGTACCATCCCGGCCCTGTGCGTTGTGGTCGCGGGGGTCGCATGTGGAAGTAGGGGCTGCGGGGCGGTGGGGGGCCGTGGAGGGCTGCGAGGGGGCTGAAAAGGGCGTTCGGTGGTAGGATTGACCACGATGCAACAAGGTGAGGAAGTAGGGCAGCGTGGCAAGGTTGTGGGGAGGTGGAGGCCGCGGGGCGGTGAGGCGAGGTCGTGGGGCGCAGAGGCCACAGAAGAAGGATCACTACGGGAAGCGGAGGCTGCGAGGTGGTGTGGAAAGGCCACGAGGTAGTGTAGTGAGGCTGCGGGGTAGCGCTGTGAGGCCATGGGCGGCAGAGCATAGTGGGGCACGGAGGCCACAGGCGGCGGAGTGTCGTGCCTTCACCGGCAGCCGGGATGACTAGTTTCCCTTCATTCATTGCCTTCATCGCAGTTCTCGAGTTCCACCTGTGCTAACCGCCAGTACCAGGCATTGTCACTATCACGAGGATCACACAATAGATCCATATGATTTACGGAGGGGTCGGGCCATGTTTTTTTGGCCCATCCCCTCCGCATTAGGGTGGTATCATATGGCTCAAAGAAGATGATTCAATGTGAGAGGGAATTTAACATTGATCAAATTATGACACACCCCTACCTCAAATATCTGTCGATGAAGGTCACGAGGGAAGAGATGAAATCGTTGGGGATAGATGGACTTCACTGACGTCTGCGTTTCCTTGATCATCAATTCATTGTCGTTGAATACATTCCTCATCGGTTTGAGTGTTCTTCATTGGGGAGAGCGCTCTTCATTGGAGAATGTGTGCTTCGTTGAAGAGTGTAATCCTCCCAATGGTTCTCCTCTCCCCCAAATCAACCAAAATAAAAAGTTTCCAATATAATAGAATAAGTTAAATATTATGTTTGTAGACATAATTTCAAATTAGATTAATTAATTGATTGACGAATTGGTATTATTAATTAATGTGGGTGGAATAAATAAAGTGGGGGAGTAATAAAAGTAATTCTCCCATAAAGAAGGGAGTTCAAGGTGGTTTTAGCCTCGGGTGGTCCCCACCACCATAACCCACATTGGAGGTTAATCATGGTGGATCCCACCTCAATAACCACACATGGGAGGTTTAGTTATGGTGGTCCCCACCTCTCAACATCCACAAGGGAGTTCCAAATAAAATAAAATGTTATGAAATTTTATTTTATTTTATTGTTTCACACAATACCTAAATTATGTCTTTCACCCTTGAACTACTATGGTCTTGGTGAAGGTCCCCTTTTGTGAATACTGGCACTGTGAGTTCAATGGTGCCCTTAGATTTCAACTTCGAGCACGGAATAAAAAGTTACAAAAAACCCGATCGCACATATACTGAACGTACCCGAGAAAATGTTCATAAATTCATTCTGGGCACACTGTTCCTTTGAATCACTCACCTTCTATTTTTACAGAATCGTAAAATTTCCATTTAATTAAAAAAAATTACATGGAATTATTTGTTATTTACATTTCCCCACCACATCACTTTGCGTCCCCAAAAGCAACCTCACAAAATTAGCAAATCAAATGGGGGTACTGAGCATCAATCTGAGCCTCCAACTCCCATGTGTTCACCCATAGGTACCATGCTACCACCAAATGCACACTAGAGGTATCGACTGCCCACGAAGGACCCACTATTGTCGTTCCTCAATCTCTACAGGGATCTCCATAATTTTATCCCCATCGTCGACGTCCAACTCATTGTGGTAGATGATGTGAGAATGGTCATCCACGTATCTCCTCAACTGGGATACATGGAATACATTGTGAACCCGGTGCAACTGAGGTGGAAGAGATAAGTGTTAAGCCACCTTGGCCACTATACTGAGGACATAAAAGGGTTGGATGATTCTTGGAGATAACTTGTCCTTAGGACAAATATCTAAAATCCTCATGAAGGTGAGACCCATATAATGATGTGTTTTCCATCCTCAAACTCCAGAGGTCTCTGTCTCCTATCAGAATATGACTTCTGCCTACTCTGTGAATTCTTCTTCGGCTCCTGGATGATCTACACCTTCTCTGTAGTAGCCCGTACCATCTCTTGTCCAACTAGTGCCGACTCACCTGGGTCAGTCCAACACAAAGGTGATCTGCAAGGTCTCATGTACAACACATCAAAATAAATCATCCCAATGGTGGTGTGATATATATTGTTTTGTGAAAAATCTACCTAAGGCAACAGATTTTCCAAGCTAATATCAAAGTCGAGGACGCAAGCACACAACATTTCATCAAGGGTCTGAATGGTCTACTCAATATGGCCATCCATCTGAGGATGGAAGGTGGTGCTCAAATGAAGCTGCATCCCGAAAGCCTCATGTAACCCATTACATAGCCAGAAAGTAAAATCTGTATCATGATCGGAGACAATTGTCAAAGGTACTCCATGTAACCGCACAATCTATTGCACATAGAGGCATCCCAATCTCTCTAATGAACCCTTCCCTCTGATCGGTAGGATTTGGGCGGAATTTGTTAGTCAGTCGACGATCACCCAAATAGAGTCATGACCTCTTGATGTACATGGAAGTCATGTCATGAAGTCCTTGGATATCCTATCCCACATCTACTCTGGGACCTCTATAGGCTGACCTAAGCTTGCTGGTACCTAATTCTCTTCCTTCACTTGCTGACAAGTGAGGCACCGGGAGACAAACTCTCCCACTGCATTCTTCATTCCAGGCCACTAGTTCAATCGTCGGTTTTCCTGGTACATCTTCGCTACACATGGATGTACCGCTTGAGGGGATGTGTGTAACTCCCTCAACAATTCCTCCCTTATTAACATTGGTACCATGGTAAAACCTCTGAAGTGGATGATGTGCTCCCAACATTCAGAAAATCCATCAGGTGCCTACCCTATGGATATCTCGACACGTCAAGCCTCATAGTAAGCATCCCCATGTTGCACCTTCCTGACATGATGAAGAAGCGGGGGAGTGACTGTATGAGACTGAATAAATGTTTCTCCATCCCGGTCCACAAAGGTTATCTACAAAGTGGAAATATTCTATGTCACCTTTCCTAGGAACTATATGCATGACCTCCTGCTAAGGGAATCTGCTACAACGTACCCCTTCCTATGAGTATAGACTATCTTGAAGTCATAGTCCTAGACGAACTCAAGCCAGTGTTTTTGTCTCAGGTTTTGGTACTTATGAGAGAATTTATACCTGAGACTATTGTGATCAGAGTACACTGTAAAACATTCACACATCAAGTAATGTCATCATATCATCAAGGAAAATACCATTGTTGATAACTCCAGGTCACGGGTAGCATAGTTCTTCTAATGCAGTCTCATCTATTGAGAACCATAAGCAATAACTGCTCACTCCGGCCATAGGACACAACCGATCCCAGTCCCTGATGCGTCAAAGTTGACTACATACCCTATTCCCTCCTCTGGTATCCTCAAGATGGGGCACATGTCCGCCTCTTCCTCTACTCTGGAAAAATATGTTGGCATCTCTCTGACAACATGATGGGTTTCCCCTTCTTCGTCAACACTGAAAGTGGTGCTGCAACTCTGGAGAAATCTATTACAAACCTTTGGTAGTATCTTTCCAAACCTAGGAAACTCCATAGATCTATCGCACTCCTATGTAGCTCCTATGAAAGTACCACCTCAATCTTCACTAGATCAACTACAACTCCAGTCTCTTAGATGATTTTTTTAAGAAAGTGAACCTATCATATCCAAAACTGCCACTTCGAGAGCTTACCATGAAGCTTGTTCTCTCATAGGGTGTCTAGTACTACCTGAAAATGATAGTAATTATCCTCCTTAGTATCCGAGTAGATCATATTGTTTTTGATGAATACTACTACAAAGCGATCAAGGTATGGTTGAAAGATATTGTCCCTGAGTCCCATGAACACTTCTTGAGCATTGGCTACACCAAATGGAATAACCGAAAACATATAATGGTCATACTGACTTCTGAAAGTTGTCTTATGCATATCCTTGTATCGTAAATTGAGCGGGTGATAGCCTGATCTGAGGTCTATCATCGAGAACTATCGTTCTCCCTTCAGCTCATCAAAGAGGTTTTTAATCCTCAGTTTTGGGTACTTGTTCTTCACGATCACCTGGTTCTAGAACTGATAGTCATGAAAAAGCCTCAAGCTCCCATCCACCTTCTTAGATAACAAAATCAAGGCTACCCAAGGAGAAACACGGGGTTGAATGAACCATTTCTTCTATAAGACCTCCAGCTGTACTCATAGCTCTCGATGGTCTGCAGGAGCCATCTAATACACTGGTGTAGATATCAGTGTCATCCCGGGGTACAAGTGAATGTAAAATTACACCTCTCTATGAGGAGGTAGACCCGGAACACCATTTGGGAAGACATCAGCATACTAGTCCACCACTACAGGATAACTCAGTCCCTCCACATCAAATACACTAAGGGTATGTCTAGCCCACTGATGATTGATCAGCTGTGCTCTCCTCCGGGTATGTCCATCCTGTGCTGCATAGGCTCCCTTCTCACCGGTGAAGGTAAACCTGGTCCCATCCTAGAAGACACACCACACATTGCACCTAATATAGTAAATATGATCATGGAATGTAGATAACCAGTACATACCAAAGATGACGTCATAAGGCAACGATGCTGCTCCTAAGAGATCCTATCTGAATATCTCACCTCCAAGAGTATGCTCGCACTACTGGCACCAGTGCTTAATCACTGAATCTACTCCCGCAGGAGTATCTAACTGTAATAATCAAGCCAAAGGCTCCATCAGAATCTTCGATCTCTGAATGAGGGCAGTGGAAATAAATAAATGAATGGAACCTGTGTCTATAAGTATTGTATCTAATGTGGTGTAGACATAGATCGTACCTTTTATCATCTCTGGGTTTCCATGATCATAAGCCTTAGTTTCCTAAGGCTGAGCTCGACCCTATCCGCTTACTTCCGGTGGTCTGGGTGGACCACATGGTGGTGGTGGTTGTAACATCTCTTATCGTCGCCCACCGCCACCTACACAGCTTGCTCCTCTACCACGACTGCCTAATCCCTGCAGACCTCCTTGGTCAAATCTCTGTATTTTCATAAGTGGTCCTTCGAACGTCTACTGATCATATGTATGGTAGGTTGGACGGTCACGATCCTTGTGACCCTACCCACTGAATTCTTAACACTGCCCACTTCTGACATAACTGGCTCTGCCTCGGCTTCCTCGCACAACTGATCCTGAATCCTGCGGTTGTCCACCTATAGATCTGATCCTTTTGGTATTCTGTGTCATGTATCTACTGCCAGTTGTATAAGACTCCGCTACACGATGAATGGTCATGGGCCTTGCTACTAGTGACTTCTCGGCATGGAAACTCTCCCCTAAGAGGTCTCTCTCTAACACCCCCGCCTGGGTCAGGATGCTGAGTGAGATCATCGACTTCCTGATCTCCTATATGAGTCCTTGCTCAAAGTTCCCGGCCCTGAAAGAATGGGTCACACACCATATCAGTGGAGTAGCGTGAGAGGTCGGTGAACCTCACTGAGTATAGAGCCACATTCATGCTACCCTACTGCAGATGAGGAAGCTAATGTATGTGAACTATGCAAAGAGTCACTAGACCAAACTCTTCCAGAAACATGCTCTCGAATTCTACCCAGAGAAGTGTCACCTCATCGTGAGCCTAGAGAAACATGCTCCACCATCTGCTTGTTGCTTCCTGTAGAAGACTTGCGTTGAGAATCACCCTGAGATCTGTTGGTGTCCCTACCAGTCAAAACACTCTCA
This sequence comes from Viscum album, assembly GCA_963277665.1. NCBI lineage: Eukaryota > Viridiplantae > Streptophyta > Magnoliopsida > Santalales > Viscaceae > Viscum > Viscum album. The sequence goes on along the minus strand of OY728148.1, from coordinate 1,880,719,075 downwards.
CCATGGCCTCTAGCCAATCCTCAACTGCATGTGGGTCCGTCTCTTCCTTAATCATGGGTGGCCTCGGGCATTGTAACTCATGAAATAGGATAAAGCACAATTCACCCTATACTACTGGGGCTAGTGGCATTGGTGTCCCAATGGGTAACGGTACCGATGGTGCCTTTGCTAGTGCCTATACTGGAAGAGGGCCATGCACCGAGGCCTCGTCGGAACCCTATCAGGCTATCTGTGTGGAGGAATCCTGAAAAGAAATAGGTGCACCATGGTCAAAAAGTTATATCTGGTGAGCTGACTCAAGACATCTCAATGAAAACTCTTGAAAACACACATGCAATCAGTGTTTTCGTGCACTGAGTTAGAAATCAGAAGTCAGGGTCCTTTCGTATGGATACGTCGGCCGCCGCACCAATACTAGATTTCCTAAACTGATAACCACACTAACTACACATAACATTATTGCCGTTAGAAAAATCAGAGTCTTATGTTCTATGGTATAACTGACTCCTCTGATATTAATTTGTCATTACCCGTCCCTCGTGACTCGTGTTGTGACTATACCAAGCCCGTCTTTCATAGGCTAGGGGCTGGCGACTAGTACCGAAGGCATATTCCCTAAAACTTGGAAGTAATTGTCTTTATAACTTGTAATCAAATTCATCCAAGAACACATAAAGATACGAACACAAGTAAAATTAATAGTAAACAGATTGAAAAGAGTAATTAAAAGGGGCCAGAATACAAGCCTAACTTAAAAGTACAAGAAACTGAAAGTACAAGTAAATTGGAATAGTTTCTGTGATCACCCACAAATGATCCTTCCTAATGGGTAGGTACAGCTCTTGAACGGTTATCTCTATGATACGCCACATCAAAAGTCCACCTCTTAGCTACCTCCTGTCCTAATACTCTCGTCCTCAGTCATCATTGTCCGTCGTCTACCCCAAACACAACAAGGTGAGGGCCCAGCCTATGTAGGGGTGAGTATAACAACACTATGTAGGGACCAAGAGACCCTCACGGTCTCACAAAATCCACAAAGATAATCCAAAACGCATTAAATCAACTGACAACCCAACTTAGGTATATTCTAATACATATACCTATGTTTTCATGTATACCAATCTCAATCATGAGGAAAGCACAGAGTCCAACTCAATGCCCAAAGAAAAATTGTTCAACAAAGGATAGAATACCATGAAGGTATGTACCACACAGGTACACCTCACATATGAATACATCCAAGGTATTACCTTGAAAGAAATTACCACACAGGTACGAACTCAACTCTCACTAGGTATTTCATAAATAAAGTAGTAGGGATGATTAGACGTAACTACTAATTCAACTTACTATGTTATGATGCAGACTCACAAAGGATCCCTAAGTTTTGACCCACACAGGATCGCTCTGTGTTGACCGACACAAGATCGCTCGGTGCTGACCCAAACAGGATCACTAGGTGCTGACCCACACAGGATCGCTCGGAGATGACCCACATCGGATCTCTTGGTACTGACCCACACAAGATTGGTCGATGCTGACCCACACAGGATTTATCTTCATTCTTCATGTCACATCCATCCATTGGGTTCCCACACTAGGGTTGCTCATTTATAGGAGGGTATGCTCCTCAAGACACTGATCAATACTCCAACTACCATGATGTCCCAAGAAGAAGTGTCCAAAAGGACCGCCACATCATTCGAGTCTCATCGCAATAGACGATGTGTAAATCAGGCTCTTGGTCTATGAGTTATTAGCATTTTAGTCTTGAGGGCCCATTTGGATTCATGCTCGATCCATCCCTAATGTTCTCCAACCTTATGTAAAACACTAGTGGGGTATACCAAAAAGACTTTTTCACTCCAAGGTTTCTGGATCTACAAACGGTTTGTCAAATGGATGTTTGGTGACAATTTTAAGGGGAAAAGGTGTAAATGGGTCGAAGTGGGTCCTGGCCCGGTCCGACCTGGTCAGACCGTGGGGCAGCCTGGCCCGCACTGGGCAGTCGAGCCTGGTGGCCCATCCTGGGTGGCGCGGTGTGGTCTTGGAGACTGCAAGGGCCGCAGGTTCCGCGAGATAGAGGAGGGTCGCAGATGGCCGTGAGGGGGCCGCGGAGGTCATGGGGAGGCGAGGTCGTGGGCCCACAGGGCAAGGCCATTGGGCAACGGTGGTAGCGGGCGCCAAGGCCACGGGCCTGCACGATGAGGCCGTAGGGTGCGGAGGAGTGGGTGGCTGAGTGACGCAGGGTGATGAGGCCACAGGGCGGCGCAACGAGGCCGCCTGGCATCCCGGAGAGACCACGAGGCGGCGCGGAGATGCCGCAGGGCGGAGATGCCGTGGTCGGCAAGGCATTGTGATTCATAGAGGAAGTGGGTGCTAGAGCCCTTCGGGGAATAGATGTCGTGGGTGGAGGAGAATCGTGCCTTTTCCAGCAGCTTTCTTTACCGGTCTCCCTTCGTTCATCACCGTCATCACGGTTCTTCTGTTCCACTGGTGCCAACCGCTGGCACCATTTGTCGTCACCATCGCGAAGATCACACAAAAGATCTACAAGATTTTCGGAGTGGTTGGTCCATGTTTTTTTAGACTATACCCTTCATATTAGTGAGGTATCTTATAGATCAAGGAATATGATTCAATTTAATAGGTAATTTAACATTGATCAAATTAAGACACACCCCTACCTCGATGATTTATCGACGGAGGTCACGAGGGAAGAGACGAAATCTTTGGGGATAGTCGGACGTCAGTGAAGTCTATGTTTCCTCGATCGTGAATTCATTGTCATTGAAGAAATTCCTTGTTGGTGTGAGTGTTCTTCGTTGGGGAGCACATTATTAGTTGGAGAACACATTATACATGGGAGAGAGTAATCATCCCAAATGTTCTCCTCTTCCCCAAATCCACAAAAATGAAAAGTATCCAATATAATACAACAAGTTATCTATTATGTTTTTTAGAATAAATTCATATTAGCTTAATTAATTAATTGATGACTTGGTATAATTAATTATGGGGGTGTTATAAATAAATTGGTGGAGTTCAAGAGGTTTTTCTCAAATAAAGAAGGGAGTTTAAGTGGGTTTTAGCCTCGTGTGGTCCCCACCACCATAACCCACATAGGAGGATAATCTTGGTGGTTTCCACCTCTATAACCACACATGGGAGGTTTAGTTCTTGTGGTCCCCACCTATAAACATCCACATGGGATTTCCTAATAAAATAAAATGTTACACATTTTTATTTTATTTTTTTCACAAAAAGCAAAAATTTGATCATGCACCCTCGACCTAATCTGGTTGAGGGGAAGGTCCCCTTATGCGATTTTTTGCACTGCATGTTCAAAAGTGCCATCAAATATCAATTCCAGGCACCAGTTCTATTGGTAATAAAACCCCACTCCCACATTTAATGAATTTACCCAAAAAATGACCGGAAATTCATTCGTGTCTCACTGGGCATCAGAATCATGCGTCGTCATTTTTCATGGACTCATAAAATTTCAATTTAATTAAAAAATATTTCATGTAATTTTTGGGTAATTACATTCGGTTTTTAGTTTTTACATTTTGTTTATTTGCCTGATAACCTATGGTAATGAATTTGTTTTCCATCAGCTTGACAACCTATGTTAATGACATTGTTTTCCATCAACTTGACAACCTATGGTAATGAAATTGTTTTCCAACATCTTGACATCCTATGATAATGAATTTGTTTTCCATAATATTAACAACCTATGTTAATGACTTTTTTATCCATCGGCATGATATCCTATGGTAATAACATTGTTTACCATCAACTTGACAACATATATTAATGCCTTTATTTTCCATCAGATTGAAAACCTATGGTAATGACATTTTTTTCCATTGGTCTAAAAACTGTTAACATTTACATTATTTTTCATTGTTTTGATGTTTTTTTTGTTTTTTTTCATTATTGTATTGTATTATGACTAATTTTGTAATACGATGAATCTATCAACATACATGAAATATCTGACCGGTATATTCCCTCTTCCTTTTTTATTGCCTTTATTTCATATCATTGTTTCTCATTTTTAAAAAAAAAATAAAATAAAACCGTCTTTGATTCTCCACCAGTGGATTCATTATCATCAAATCTCAACCATAGATGTCAAATGATAATCAAAATTCAACTATAAATAGAGGACCCCCCTCCTCAATCCCACACCAGTTTTTTAGAATACTCGGTGAAGCTCTTCTTCTACTTCTTAAGACTCAATACGATATTTTATTTTATTTTTAGATTTTTGTCTCAGTCTTATGCAAACAATCCTGCCAAAATGTATTCAAAGAATTTCTCAGAGAAATATTTCATTAGAGAAAGGTTAATTTCAAGGGATTTCGTTGATTTTTATGACTCAAAAATCAAGATTATTATTTTATTACAAAGATGGGAACATATGTGTGTTTAGAATTCAATATCTCAAAACCCTATTCTTTTTAAAGAGGTTAGAAATTTATACAATACCGTGTAATTTCGATAAGAATATGATGATTAGTTTTTTTGTGTAAGATAGAAAATTTTCAATATCTATAAAACAAGAATCACACTTTCTAAATGATCCCGCATAAGGTGATTCCTTTTTCCCATATCATATGATACTTGAGAAAGTTGGTACATTTAAAATGGAAAGAGACGAAAAGTCACAGTTTCATATCGATAAGGAGAAAAGAAAATTATCTCATAATTTTGCTGACAACCGGTTTTTTTCCTTTGGATGCAAGGGTTTCTAATTCCAAGGATATGGGATAGGTAATCTTTTAATGTTTCTGAAATTTTTATACTATATTATCTAGTAAACATGAGAAAAGTAAATCTCATGGGTTAAATTTTTGAAACTATCCAAAATGTGAGTCTAGAGCTATCAAGTCTCATCTAATCACGTATCCATCAATTCTCACAATGTTCATTCTTGAATAAATGAGTTATTGTAATATTCCTATGAAAGGGGAATTTGAAGTGTTAATTCCATTTTGGATATGTAAGAATATGGTGATGAAATTTTATAGTTGTTTTGATGAAGAATCAAAATAAAATCAAAGATGTGGAAGAAGAATTGACACCAAATTAATCAACAGCAAATAAATCGGCAACAATGCTAATAGAATCAATCCCAACAGTTGTTGATTCTCAATATTCAGATCCTCAAATCAGTACAAAGCCAAAGAATGAAACTAAATACAGTAAAGAGGTTATAGACAAGTGGATAATGGGGAAAGAATAATTATAATAAGGTGATCCTATTTTTGGTCTTGATCCAAATGAAGCTCTGGCTGATAAGAAAAATGTAGATGATTCTATAAAGGATGAGAAGAAAATGAAGACTATTTTAAAAAAGAAAATCTCAAGATTTTGTTGTTTCTAAAATTATAAAAGGGTCTGAGTTGGAAAGTGCTCAACTAACAGAAGAAGTTAAACAAGAACCTATCATATAGTATTTTCCAAAGATTGATAATGGGAAACAAATAGTGAAAGATGTAATGGAATGTGAAGAAGTGGAAGAAGAATTTATTTTGGAATTTTTTTGAGTTCTAAGAAGAGTATAGAATAATCTTCTCTTCAAAATCAAATTGAAGCAATAAAATTGAATTTTCAAGCCGATAAAGCACTTTCCCAATCTTTAGAGACACATTCAGAAAGAATTCCATCTCTAGTCAAGAAAGGGGCTCAAATTTTTCATTCCGATAAAGTAATTGTCATCAGTGAATAAGTTGAAGAGGTGAGACCTGAAAAAGAAGTAGAAAGGGTGGAAAAGGAAAAAGAGAAAGGAAACAGAAAACAACATGTTGAAGACTCTATTTCATCAAATGAACTGTAATTATATGATGATGATACTGATTCAGAACACACAATTTCATTGAATAAATGTGATTAAATTGATCATGTTTTGGGAAGAATTGAAAAGATAATTCCTTATTTTCCTAGAATTAAAGGAACAAAATTAATTTTTTTACAGAAAAAAGAAGGATGAAATTTGGTTCAATAAGGGATCTCAAAATGAGAGTTTTCTTAATAAAATATGATTTTAATGTTTTGAGTGATAGTTTGGCTACTCATATGAAGGCATTTAAAAAGATGAAAAAGTAGTCATATAAAACTAAAAGCTCAGTGAATTAACATGAGGAATAAATTAAATACTTTAGGATAATTTCAAATGATCTGGATATTGCATTTAATAATATTGATAATGAAAATATTAATAGGTTGAAACAGATCTCAAAAACCCATGGAGAGGATATTCCTTCGGTAAAAGAGTTGCAAGAATTAATGAATGTTTTCCTATTATATTTTTCAATGGTTTCATCATTTAGAGATGAATAAATTTTGTTGAAGAAACAAAATTCTCAGTTTACTCAAGTGATTAATATTTTTCAAGACAGAAATGATACAATTGAATAAGTAATCATAGTTCAAGAAGAGGATACCAAAAACTCGGATCAACTTTTTTTCTGACCAATAAGAGCTTCTCAAATGTTAGGGTGATTCTTTATCAGAAGACAAGAAAGGGATAATGAATATGAAGTATATTCTTCATGAGTTTATCTTAAAAGAGAATGAATGAGAAAAAAAATGAATAACTTGTTGTATATTTTTTCATGATAGTTGTTAATTTTTTACTTGTCAATGAAATTTTTGTCTTCATTTCAATTTTTCTGAATTTTTATTCTCTCTATCCTTTTCAGGAAACTCAGGATTACCCCCTTTTATTTCTAAATCACAAATGGGTTTAATGTTTTATAAAAAGGAGACAAAGTTTAACAATGGCTGAGAGTTTTTAATTTATTACCCAATTGTAATACATCTAAATAAAGGAAAATATATGAAAATAATCTTTAAGAAAGTCTATACCAAAGGGGGAGTTATTTTTATTAATTTTCTTATTCCAAACCTTTTTTAATAACTCAGAGGGTGATAAGTATTTCTTTTCACGTTTTACATTGTGTTTTGTGCTTTCCAAAAAGGGGAATATTTTTAAGTGAAAAGTTTTATTTTTACATTTATGTCTTTTGTTTTGGAAATCAAAAATCTCTTTATACTCATGTGTCAAATAATGTTCTTACTTTGAATATAGTATCTATGATTATGCTACTGACTTAGGTCAATCATACTGACTGTGTCAATTGTACTAATTATGTCAACCATACTGACTCAGTCAACCGTACTGACTCTATCAATTGTACTGAATCTACCAATCATTCTAACTTTGTTTATCATAATTACTCATTCTACCAAATTTAATATGATCATTGTACTCATATTATGCATCGTACTCACTTTTCCTCATATCAATACATTTCACTGAGTAATATTAATCGTACTCATGTTTTTATTTTTTCTCTTACATGCTTTTATTCTTATCAAAAAACTTATTCCTATCAATCATAATCATTTTATCATTTTCATATATATTATTTTTTTAACCAAAACAATGTCATGGACTTGGTTATAAAGTAATAAAAATGATGTTGTGTTTTTTATTTCAATATTATAGTTATAATGCCAGGTGTCCATGTCCCTTAGAGTTTTTTAGTGAAATAAGAACATTGGAGAAAATATGATCGTTGGAACCTACGGCTTATAAATAGGAGGAATTTTGAAACTGAGAAGAGAATTTTATCATCAGTTGATTTTATCAAGTTTTGGAGAGAGATGTTGCTATTTATCTCTTGATTCGTTCCAAAGCTTAGAAATTACAAAATGTGAGCATATTGTTCATTTGTTCTTTATTTTAGTAAGTTATTTGTTTATTTGTGTGTAACCAATCATGTCATAACAATCGAGGGCTTCTGGGGATAGGTAGACGATAAGAACGTTCTTCTTATCTAGGGATTTCAAGATTTTGAATGATAGAGGTACCGATTACCTGTAAAATCGAGGGCATGCATGGATAGCAAGATGGACGTACCGATCATCGTACCGAGGGATTACCAAGGGGGTGGTAAAATATACCTCTTATCCCAGGTGAAAGGATACCCTTCACTTTGGGATAATAGAATTTTAATATGTTTTATTTCAGCTACTGTGTGAATTATAATGGGAATTGTATGGTTTCCTCTTTATTTTCATATTCATTTTAATTGTAATTGTTTTAATTACAATTCTTGTAATACATATTGTATTAATAGATTCTATGCACTGTATGGTAGAATCTATTTCATTTTTATTACTCTGATCATTTTATATAATTAGAGTAAATTTTTTATATTCTGTATAGTATTACATCATATCATATCATATCTATTATATCTAAGACCATTACGGTTAATTCTATTGATTATGAATTGTATTATTTAAAGATCTCTTAAACTATTTACTTTAGTAGGTGTTTAAATACAATGTTTTAAACTTACAATTCACCCCTCTTTGAAATTGTTCCACATTATATACATATAAATCTATATTACAATCCAACATTACTGACTCTCTGTGAATTAAATGTCTAATGTCCCAAAATTTATTCTCATTGAAAAATGATTGATTTATGATTCATGGAATTTTATATAGGATGGAATACATTAACTTCGATGAATACAACATTCATGAGCCCATACTCAATACATCATACATGTGGTGGCTCATCACCAGAAAGAAGAAGTGATTTTTTTAAATTGGTGAAACATGATGAATTTTCAATAAAAAAAATATCACCCTGCTATATGTGCATGAAATCTTAGTCTGTTATGTTATTACTATCTGAGATAAAATTTAATTTTATAATGATATTTTCTATCCACCAAGAGCATGCAGCAATAATGATTAGCCTAGGTAATCACATCTTACTAGTTCTTAGAAGAATCACATAACATATAGGTGGAGAGGTTGAATATCCTATCTAGAGTTGTATCTAGATGCTTGTATATATACAAAACTGATTAAAGAAATGATTTGAAAATATTTTGACCGAAATCCCTTTAGAATAATGATGTATTTTTTGACTATGGATCAGGAGTTGGTTCAAGAATAATAGGTGTAGGTTGGGGAGCACCCTCCATATACTGTATCAGATATTGGAAACTCTCTTGGGGTAGATTTTCAGTTCCTAGTTCAGAAATAGAATGTGGTTCTATATATGGATAAAGAACCTTTGTGATGTTTATTTATTAACAATGTTTTTTATTTTTTGAAAAATTTCTTTTGTAAAATAATGGTATAAAAAAATAGGTAACTTTTTTTATTAATATTCAATCCCAAACAAAAAGGGTGATATTTTTTAAGATTTTTTCCAGTAAAATTTGACGGGATTGCTTAGAACCATAAAAAAGTATCGCAGTTCGGATCATATATCAAAAAAGAATTAAAAAATAAAATGTTTTTTATTGAGAACTTCGTTTGTTTTATTTCATCAGCATGATGTTCATGATTAGTCAGAATCAATGTTGTATAGAAAGTCATAAGTTTTCTATATATTTCTAATGAATAAAGTGATTTGAGGAGTTTTAATGTAATTTTATTTCAAACCATAAGTTAGATTATTCTTATTGGGTTATTATTTTTCAAATATCAAATATATTAACAAATTTGATGAAATCATTATGAAAAAATGTCCTGAATAGGTTAATACAACCATATCAACAATTTCTGGAAAATAATTAAGGTGTGAAAAAAAATGTAAGTCATAAAAAATTCCAATGAAAGACATAAGATTATTTACTGATCATGTTATTGTCCTTAATTATGATAATGACTCGTGATAAATTACATGGAGGAATGGATGGTAGTTATGGTGTCTTAATTTTTCATAGTTTAAGAAAATTGGACCCTGAAGATCATATCCAGATATACCAGACTCCACATTTTTCAAAAAAATTATGAGAAAATATGAAAAAAAATTGAAGTGTGCCTATGTGAAAATGACCTCGGATGTAGAACATTAGAGTAACCAGAGTATGATCTATCAAGCATATATGATTTATGAATATAAAAAGATTATAGATATTTTCTTTCATATGTGAAAATTAAAAAAATTAATTCATTTTTTATACTGACCCACCATACTAGAAAGTTATATTAATCCAATAGATAATATTTTTATACTGATAAATCATCCGGAGAAGTGGTTCTGAAAAACTAATTGGTATGAGAAATGGTTTGCAGCATTTAATCATAATTAAAAGATTATCAAGATAAGAATACTATCATAATGAGGATGTTTTTTAAAATTTTATAACTTATTGAGTAACTACATATATATGATGTCTGTATATGTTGAAACCATGTATATGGAAGAATAAATTCAGTTTTTTAGTTCATTGGATGAAGAAAACATACTGATAATCCATTAAACAAAGAATGTATAACAGATGTAGTTTTAGAATAAAATTTAATTTGGATGTGAGGAGGATGTTTCATCATAATGTGCTAAGGAATATTGATAAGACAAAGGAAAGGAAATGAAGTATAAAAAAGGATATTATTGAGAGGTATCAAGAAGATTCAATAAGGTGTGTGAAGAGTTGAAATAGTCAAACATGAAATTCAAATATATGTAGATCTCAGTTTTTTTGATTTTTATATAGTGAGGAATGTTTTTTAGTTCCCCGTAATTTCTATTTTGAGATGAGTATAAATTTTGGCATAGTAATTTTACACTATGAAACCTTTCCTGTGAGAATAAAATGAAAGGATCTCTAGAATTCATGCCATAGTTATCTTTACAGGATGATACCTCATTTGATGGTCAGACATCTAAATGTTTTTTTAACCCGATTCAGGATGTTCAAACTGTGAAATTGTGTAGAGTTTGAGTAATGTATATTCAAAATGGTATCAACATAAAGATTCTATCATATTGAATTCATTGGAATAGGTCCATTGGATCCATCCCCATCAGACTAATATATTTAGATCTAGACAGAATTTATTGAGTATTCTGGATAATGAATTATGGTAGAAGTTTTAACGAAGTCTTAATTAATTTCGTTTGGCTAAATTTTTATAATAAAACATTGAAAACATATAATGTCGGTATAATAATTCTTATATGGAGATGAAAGTTGTCTAATATGAGTTGGAAAATTTTTTATTCACTTATCCATTATAGTGAATAACCATAGACCAATTGGATTTTCAATGAAAGGGATGTAGGTTCCCACATTGAAATGATCATTATAATACTCTTGTTCATTATTTTTTTATTCTTTTTTAATTAACGAGTATTAAGTAATATATAAAAAGGTAATTAAAATTAATAGGTTTAAAGGTTTATGTTTCTTAATTTCATGAATCATGTAAAAAGAAAACAATTGATTCACCCCCACCCCTTTTTATTATTATTCTGTCTATTATAAAATTAATTCATATTATGAATAAGTCTCTCTTGTTGAATCATTATCATGGATAATATCAATTATTTAAATAGTATAAAAATTCATTCATTTTATGGAAAAGATTATTATGGATGAAAAAATAAGATAATTCCTTATCTCATATCTCTTTTCCTGTATATTTTTTATGCTACTATAATTTGGGTTTCACCTATTTAGAAAGATGCTCCTATGAAGATTGCTAATAAGTGAAATATTTTAGTTGATGGGAAATAAAAACATATTATTCTAATGTCTATATAAAAATTATTTTTTGAAGGTTACGGGTCTCAAAACATCGAAGTGTATATAGGAAAATTTGGAATTTAATTTAAAAGGGAATAATGTAGTGACGGTAGAAAAAATAGAAATCAAGTTCAGTATGTTAGAGGATGTAATAATGAAACATGAAGATAAAACTAAGGAATACTTCACTAGGGTAAATCAATTTTTTTCTATACAATAGTATTTGGAGAATTTCTAGAAGATTAAACAATATTGATGAAATATATGAGAATATTGCTAGACATGATTGATTCTAATATTCTCTCATTAGAATATAAAATGATCTGGCACTTGGTTGATTTCATAAAATTCATTTTTCATAACAAATTATAATATCTCCAATGATCTAAAATAATAATAAATGTAAAATAAACTTTGAGACTATGAGAAAGATTAAAATTTAATATGTTGATGATGTTGATTCATATGATTATAAGGATAAATATGATAATGATTTGAATGAAAAAATCATGTCTCTTTTCTCTAAGAACTAACATGGAAACAGTTGAATGAATGTAGGAAAACATAATATCAAATGTTTTGATTGTGGTGTAATTGATCACTTTTATATTAATTTTACTAAGAACACTAATAAATAATATCAAGATGATTCTGAGGAAAAAAATCATTGGATGATGTGGAACACAATTTTTAAATAAGTAAATTCAACCAAAAAACCAAAGTATAATTTTAATGGGAACAAGAAATGTATGTTTAGAATAAAAACTAAATTAAACTCAACTGAAAAAAATTATTAAGAAGTTGAATGATCATTAAAATTTGTAATTTTTATTGGAAATTTATGAGAATGAAATAATCATAAAATGGTGAATTAAAAGATGGTGAAGAATCATAAAATGAATAAAATATTATAACATAACATGTTACAAGCCTTGAGAAAACCAGGTCAGTCAAGGAAGAAAATATAATTATATATATATTTATTTTAAATGTTTTTGAAGGTGAAATAATGTTTCATGAATGAAGGAGAATTTTTTTTGGTGATATTATGTTACAAATATATAATTATTTAAATGAGAAATATGGTTGATGAAATCACTAAGAATTTAGAATATGAGTAAGTGGAAGGTAAAAAAATTTAATCAAGAACTGTAGTGGTACCAGCTCCTACTGTGCATCCAAAAGTCCCAGGATCAATTCTGGGTAGGGACTAATTTCTAGGTATTGAAGAAGCACTGTAGCAGTGGAGAAACTATAGTTGCGATGACACTATAACGGCATAGGCACTGTATCAGGAACTTTAGTGGTGGAATTACTGTAGAAGGTACTGCTACAACCCATGTACTGTAGCTGTACTATTAACCGAGGGGCCCATTGGGTGAAAAAAATGGGCTTTGAAGCCTAGTTTTCAGGTTTCATGGCCTTGTGCCTTTGGGCTCTGTAATGGGTATCCCTCTGTCTATTATAAAGAGGTCTTTTCATTAAATAATAAAATGAGGCTTCAGCCCCAACATTTAAAAAAACTTATAATCATGCTGAGAAATTTCAATTCAATATTATGGTGAAATTCCCTCCACCTAAAAATAATTTTCATTTATATTTTTTATCATTTTAGATGATAAGAAATGTGTTGTGAATGTTTGGTTGGAGAAAATATGTTAGAAAACTATCACACCGTCAAAATTTATAATCTCTCTTTGAAGGAAAGATGGTTCACACCCAGAGTATGTTAGATTTGGAAGAAGTTATTTACCTCAAAAAAGTTTTTATATAGAATGATATTAATTTAATTTAAGATAATGAGGTGACTATTTTTAGTGTCATAGAATCTATTGGAATAAGTATTTAATTATTATCATAACATATTACTTCCCAGAAGAAGGATTGAATAAATAAAAAGATATAGTGAGAAAAGATTTAGTAACATTACTATCCTATAAAAAGATTAAAAATAAACATATCAGGATATGGGAAACGTTTCAAAAATAATTAAATTTCTATCTAATGACAGTAGAATATGTGATTAGGATAGTCATCATATAGAATTTTGTATGAAGCTATTTCCATAAAATTTCTCTTTTGGTAGAAAAGAATAAGCAATTTGATTGAATAATATTAAGGAATGAGGTTGGTTTTATTAATATATATTTTACATAAATTAAAAATAAAAAACCATAAATTTTTGATAGTGTTTATACATAACACATGGAATGAGATATAAAAATATGGGAACATATTGTATATATTGATGGAGGTTCCATTACCATTGGAAAATATAGTTCTCCAAATATTAGAGGAATCATAACGGCTGAATATTCAAATTGATAAGTTTAAATTTAAGGATGATTTATTTTTTAATGGACTAAAACATAAATTTAATTACTTAAGACATATTTGTGATGATAGAAAAGTGGTTTTTTTAGAAAAATTATTGTATCATAAAAAGTGTGAATGATTGAAAAGTTATTATAAAATTATAATGAATTAGTTGGAATGTCCTTCAAAATTGAGTATTGAACAACTCCTATTGGTTAGGTTCTGAATATGATAATATGTTATGTTCCCATAAACTTGACCGTCATGGGATGAAAAATACGAACAAACATTCAAAATTTTGATTTTATATGAAACATGATAAAATTGAAAATAAGAGAAGAAGATGTGTGTGTTACCTGTTATAACGATATAATTAATAATAAAATTAATATGATGGTTGAGATTTTAACTATTAGGTTTCTAGAAATAATTCATTCTAATTTATGTGGGACAATGATACATCAATCAACCGGAATGGAATTTTAAATTTTATCTTTTATTGATGATTTCACTCAAATAACCAATGTAATGTTTATGATGGAAGACTTATTGGTTTTAGAAATGTTTAGATTCTTTATAAGAGGCCCCAAGAATAAGATAGGGGTTATTATAATGATGTAGAGATCATATAGTGGTTTATAATTCATATTAAATACTTCTTAATCATATATGAGAACGGATGGAATCAAACTTATCTATATTTTTCCATATATCCCATAATCAAATGGAAAAGAAAAAATAATGAATATAAGTATGTTTGAAATGAGTAGAAGCATTTAAGTAGAATACAAACATTCAATGTAATATTAGGGAAAATATTTTAGTACAATTTTACACGTTCTTAATATATGATTATTGATTCTAGAATACAAAATGAACCCATGTGAAATTTGGTATAAAAAATTACTTCATTGAAATAATTCAACTGATTTCAAAGTACATGATTTCAAAAACAATCCATATGATAGAACATTAGATAAGAAGAATTAAGAGCGAATATTTATGGTCTATTCACCCAATAGTTGATTTTAAAAATGTTAGAACACATTTTTACAAAATGAGGTGGATTTATATGTTGTGAATTTTGTTTAAAATATAAAAGAGTTATTGAGAATGTTGATATTTAAAAACTAATGGTTTCCAATGAAATAAATAATGATATAAAATAGACTTATCATGATTTTGAATAATTTCATAATGAGGAAAGTCATTCTATAAAAGAAACAATGAAATTTAATAGTTTAAAAATTGATGTCAAGTAAAAAACCCGTGGGAATGAGACGAATCCATTTCAGAAGAAAATAAAATTGATATTAGAGAATAATACATCACTCATCTCACAAGAAAACCCAGATTCGTTTTCAAAATCAATTCATCACAAATAATGGCAGGATGTTATGAAGTAAGAGTTGGATCAGATTAAAAAATATGAAACAAGGGAACTTTTACAACAATAAAAATGGAAACATATTATATAATCCAAATTGGATTATACAAACAAATTTAATGAACAAGGAGGAGTTTCAATTAAAAAAATTAAGGTTTCTTTCTAATAGTTATTATAGAAACCATCTCTTTTCATATGAAGACATTATGTAAAATTTGTGGAATACTTCAAAAATTATACAAAAAATATCCCAATGACCATATTATTTTAGGGCCTTTTAAAATATGGAACATAAATCTTCCAACTCATTGAAAGACCATTCCAGTTTCCCACAATGATCTTAACCCATAGTAATTATAATTAATAATATTCCCTCATAACCTACGGAATGGAAAAAAATTAAATGGGTGAGCGCAAATGAACAATATAGTTAAATAATGGAATTTTTTATTCATATCATGAACATAATGGTATAATAATGTGATCATGATAATTAGAAGATCATACCCAACATATCAAATAACATAAACATGAATCATGGAATAAATATTTGTAGTTCATAAGACATGAATCAAATGAGAATCAAGATCATAATCCATGATATCACAATAGAGGAATAATAAATGGAATAGTGGTATACAAATCAATTTTTTATATAGTGAACATCTATAAGTATAAGAAACATCACACATTTTGTTAAGAACATGAAATTATTCACAGTCATATACTTATGATCATGTAACCAAGTCCATGCATATTTATGTGAACATGAAATTATGTTCACCCATAACATTATGAACATGAAATCATATTCACACATAACATTAGGTCCATAAAATAGGTCTCGCTGATAATATTGAGAGCATGTAATCAGGTTCATATATAAACAAATAGAAATGAAACATGGTTTAGAAATAACATTGTGAACAATTAATACGGTTAATGCATAACATATATACTCATGATTCACCCATAATTACCCAATACATTGGAGGTATTTATAGGTCCCACCCATCACATAATAAAATAATACATACATGGTGCAAAAAACAATCTTCATATCATGATAGATGAAAAGGGATGGGTTTATAAACATCAAATCATAATCCATGAAATGAAATTGATTTCATTAAAATTTCATCATTTCATTACCAATGGAAAATATATAGGTGTCACAAATATTTCATCAACGAATAACCCATGAAAAGAAGCGGGTTTCATATACATATAACCCATGAAAGAGAAACGAGTTTCATAAACATATAACCCATAAAATAGAAATTGGTTTAATAATCGTAATTCCATCAAAACATAAACAATTAATGAATGGATATGAATAGAACCTTTGGATAATTTCCTAGAATGGAATGAGTAACATCAATATATGTCAACTTAAATTTAAAATAATGTTGGATGATATTTTTAAAATATTTCATGAGGAAAATATCAATTCTTCTTTGAAAATAGATTTTTAAAACATAAAAACTTTTTAAATACATTTTATTGAAAATAAATATTAAAGATTATAAATAAATCATTTAAAACCATATGTTAAAAAATATCTCTGAAAACATATAAATATATATTGAAAATGTTTTGAAATACATTTCATTGAAAATAATTTTCAAACTTATAAATATGTCTTGAAATTCATTTGAAACCAATTTTCCATGAAAACATATAAAGAGGATAAAATTTTGTTGAAATCCATTTCTATAAATATTAATTTTAAAAGAATTTCATAAAAATTAACATTTTAAACATGTAGATAAATATTTATAGAAATGATGATAGGTAAATTTGTACATGTCATACGAGGTAAGAAGAACATTCCTTTTGCATTGTAAAAGGTAATAAAAATGACATGCCCATAAAGTGACAAGAATATTCCTTTGAAAAAAAGGTAAAACAAAAAAATTTGAAATTTTAATTTAATGATAATTGGAGAGTAATAGATTATTCGTGGATACCCTTTTTAGAGATAATATTTTTGAAGGAACACAGATTTCAGGCCAAAGATAAGGTAATATAGGAATTTCTTAAAAACACTTTCCTAACTATATAATGTAACAAATTGTATAAAAATGGAACCAATAAATTAATAAATCAGGAATAACAATAGGATAAGAATATTCAATAATTTTCCTAAGATATGGATCAAAATAATTAATTAAAGGAAGCATAAGCATAACAAAACTCGAACAGAGATGAGATTGTTTCAATAAACTCTTTACAATTGGTAACTTAGATGTATATTTCATGTGTAATAAAGTCAAATAACATGAAACTTAAAATATAATGAAAATAATTATAGTAGTTATATAATATTTCAAAGGTATTATATACACCTAATGAAAAAATATAGGTTCATAAAATGACAAGTGTCTCAAAGAAGAAAAATATAGACAAATTTATTTTTATCTATTTGGTAAATTTCGAAACACAAATAACATGATATAAATTTCATAAAATGGATATATAAATAGTCATAAATTTAAGTATAAAAATAATAAAATACATCTATGGTTATTATACACACCACTCAAAAGGAATGGGTGGTTAATAAAGCATGTATCTCACGAAAATAAATAGTGAGATAAAAGTGTGTTACCCATTAGATGGATGTGTGTAACTGTAGGTTAAAACCATAGCCTAAAAAATCCTACTATATTAATTATACAGGTTTTGTAATAAAATTATTGAATAATATAAATCGAGATTCTATAGAATGAAAATAAAAGAAAGGATCTTGAGGGAGGGTGTTACCTCTTAGTCGAGTAACTTCTTTTGGTTTGATAACAATTGATTCGTAGGAAAGATTTTTGTCCAAAATTATTCCTCAAGGTAGATGTGGGGGAACTTTGGTATCTATTTCGAAAGATATTTTTCAAAACATTGTACATTATAGTTTTTTGGAAGTGGGGTAAAGGATCCCTTTTAATTATGGAGGAGGACAGGCAGTCGGGTAAATATTTTAATAAAGAATTCAAACAACTTTTTTCTTATTGATTGTAGATCCAATAATGGTCTAATTTCAATCCGAGTGATTATATGGTCTATATATGTCAATTAAATTTATTATGAACTATTTTATAGTTCATTTAGGCCTATATTTTTAACTCTTATTCTTTAGTAAAGCATTATTTTACCTTAATCGATATAATTAATTTTTATTACATTTACTAATATTTTTGGTAAAAACAAAAATGAAGTTAATAGTAATTAAGTAGTATTCTGATTCCAAATATGTAATCCATTTTTTCAAATTAAAATCACAAATGTGGCATAAGTCAGGTCGACATTGAGGGTTTATAAAGTAAAAATGTTCAAAAAAATTCTATGTTTTAATAGAAATTTCAATGTAAAATTATTTACAATGACCGAAATTGGATTAAATGATAAAAATATTACTTAATTAATCTTTTAAACCATTTTAAAATATAATTTCACATTAAAAATAATTTATATGAAAAATCAGTTTGGAAAAAAATTCAGTATTTTAACTTTTCAAAATAAAATCAAACCTTACAGATAAATGAAAAAAAATTATTACAACATAAATTTTATGTATATATTTATTCTTATTGTTTATTTTTAAATATTAACTAAATAATACTTCCAAAAAATGTATTTAAAATTGTTTCACCATTTTAATCCCCAAAACTACTTTTTTAAAAACATTTTTTTTTCAGAAAATTGGGGTTGTTGGTATCTTTTGTTAATAAACATTATTTTATGAATATAAAAAATAATTCAATGAATTTTTAACATATATATAACATTAAAATTAATCATTAACTGTTATTAATTTAATTTCAAAGGTAAAAATAGCTTTTTGACCATCAAAACTATACTAGTTTTCTTTATATTTAATCTATTTTCATATTCATTTCTAATTAATTTATATCCTATAAATTCATATTATATTTTTATGAATAATATATTTTCATAAATTATTTCATACTACTCATAACCCTTAATTTAACTATTATAATATATCTTATTATAATAAATAATTTTATTTTAATAATATAATATTATTCGGTAAAACTCGTTATTGTGTGTTATGCATGCCATCAAGGAAAGTAATTATTTCTAGTAGAGGATGATAACATCAATGTTAACTACAGCGAATGATGAAATTTATGTTTATTTTATTTATCAATTTATATAGTGTTTAATATAACATAATCCAACCATAGTTATTTAATATAAAATTAACTACTTTCACTGTTTCCTAAAAATAAAAAAATATCAAAAATGATAAATTAATATAAATAAAAAATTCTAAATATCTCGAGGTATTAAATTCTACCCCCATTAAATTAATTTTACTTCAAAATTCATCTGGGTTATCAATGTTTTAATACTTGAAAGTTCTATTCATAGAACCCCACATTATTAAAATGAATTATAATACTTCAATTAAAAAGGGAATGTTGGAACCATAATGGTTACCCAAAGTAACATATATATAGTTTTTCACATTTTAGAATATAATTGGGAAGTGAAATCATGGATATGGATGAGAAATATAAGTATCATGTTCTGATGGAGAGTGATAGAGAACTTGGTTAGGATAATGTTAAAAATCGCAATTCCATAAATCTGGGATAATATAATGGAAGATTTGATTCATAAAAAAATGGTACTATGAATTGTTTTGGATTCACCGTCCTTTTTCCTAAAGTTGAATAATTTTCATGAAAATATATACGTTAATGATTTCAACACAACATAACCCATTTTTGTTTGTTGATCCATTTACCCTCTTTCTCTAAAAATGAAGGTGCCTTTTTCATTCCGAATGTACTAACAGATCATAATATCCATGATATTCCATCCCATTAGTCATCAATTATCATCAACAAAAAGTAGTTTGAATTGGATATAAAATATGAATAAATTCTCATATAGAGAGATAATAATTTAATCTAATTTGATTCTTCTAAATTTTAACTTAAACATACCCAAAATATTTTACCATATAACACTTATTAAATTTGAAAAATCAAATAATTATAAATAATTTCATGAAAGAATCTTAACATTGATCCCCCATGGATCACAATTTATCACATTTTTGTCACATTACAATCATGTGAAAACCATTACTGTATATTCCCATGAAACATAGTAAAAACATTAATTACCATAAATCCTATTTGAAAACATCAATGCTTCTTCATTCTAATGATTAATGGATATATTCTTTAAATAAAATAATTTTTTAATTTTATCCTTGAAAACATAAATAATTTTTTCAATAATCTGTTCTAGGGTAAACTATATCATCAAATTTACTTATTCATATCCTTAAAATCTTTTTCCTAACATCATTTTCTCAACAGAAGACATTAATTAAGGGTTACCTTCCCTTAATCAAAATATCATCTTTCCGTGAAATAATTTTTCTATGTCTTCATAACCAGTCAACATTTCATTTTCAATATATAAAAAAATCTTTTAATAAAAATAGTTATATATTTCTTGAATCATATAACATAATATTTTAATTTCAAAACATAAATAAGTCATTCATCCAACATTATTCTTAAATCATTACTCATGCTTCATCACCTTATTCTTTAATACCAAATTCCATGAATTTTATATATGAATCACGTATAAAGGTTCCTCAACTTCAACCTAATCATGATTATAATTTTTAATATTAAACATACTTTAGGAACATCACATTACTTTTATATTTTATTTTCGGTCACTTTAACTTCAGAAGTATAACCAATACATGTACCACCTTCATGATTTTCATTATGAAATTTCTACTTGGGAAATCGATTCTCATAATTAAAATAATTTACACATATTAATCATTAACTATTAACAATGTTATTTTTAGTTCTATCCACTGACTAAAACCATAAATAATAGGTTGAAAAACATTTATCATTTAGGGATAGAAAATAATCATGCAAAAAATACTTATGGGGTTTCCAAATAAGGTATCCTGTTAATTTAATCTACGACACCTTAGGTTTAACATAGGATATTCATAATCATCCTCTATTTAAATACTTCATGATGGTTCATAAAGAGTTTTTGAATAACCATATCAAAAACCCCAGAAGAGTCAAACTAGGTGTGCAGTAAGGTCAATTTTGGTGCACCAGATTACACCGAGTCTGGCCCATACATATTTTTGGAGTTGTTAACCCCAGGTACATATATTATAGAGACACATACACATGTAGTGTCCACACATAGATGAATTTCTCGGAAACCACTCACTACATCCTTTACTAAAATTCCAGTACATTTTCTTAAATGTTAACATATCTTTATAATTATTCTTAGAGACATACCCTGGCATTTCCTTCAAAATATAAATAGGGATCTCAATAAAGTGTTTTGATCCTTATTTCTAAAGGGTGACTAAACCTTCATTCTAATTCAAACTATGGAAACCCACTCTTTTCATACATATGTTGGATCTGAATCTACGGATTACACACAAGAGGGGGGTTGAATTGTGTCTTTTCAAAATTATTACAATCTCTTCAATTTAGACAAATTCTGTCCACTATGCTTTAGCACGATTAAATATGCAGCGGAAAAAGTAAAAGCATGAACACACGGATGTATAGTGGTTCGGGGAACAGAAGGCCCCTAGTCCACTCCACCAACGCTCAAATCCATGAGCTTGGCGATTTTCCCTATCTGGTCCTCGTTTCCACAGACCTGTTCACAACTGAGTACAGGCAGTTGACACCTTTACAAGTTTCAGGCAAACACAGCCTTCCTGGTTCAAACACGAACCCACACAGCTTAGAATGAGAAGCTGATCACTCAAAAATAAAAAGGGTTTCGATAAAGAAAACACTTCTCCAGTTGTTCTTCACAATTGCAACAGAATGCAATTGACAGTAGATAGATCGTCGTCTTCATAAAATAAAGATCTGTAATCAAAACAGTTCTGAGTCGATCTAGTTGCAATAGATATTACAAGAAACTTCACAACTTCAGCAGCAGTAGATTCACAACAGATAGTCGATGTAGAACACGTGAATCTGCTATCAAGATCATCCTTCGGTAATAAAGGTTTTACACTTCTTCTCGATCACCAGAAAAGAACGCCTTCACACAGTCTCTGTTTCTTCCTCGTTAAAAGATCAATCTATATATTTCATACACTTTCCTGTGTATATATATATATATCCGAAGTATCCAAGATAGAACATATATATTCAAATCTGAGAAAATCTT
The DNA here is from genome assembly GCA_963277665.1 of Viscum album. NCBI lineage: Eukaryota > Viridiplantae > Streptophyta > Magnoliopsida > Santalales > Viscaceae > Viscum > Viscum album. Next base: position 1,880,696,560 of record OY728148.1, on the reverse strand, counting down.
CCGCATAAATAGATCCATGAAAATCTCCTTTAGATTCGCGATATTAAATGAAATAACAGAGCCGTTGTAACTCCCATGAAGAATCGGCATAAAAAGCTCTGTTTAAATCATTCATTAATCCGTTGAAAATCGTCTTTGATTCAGTCAAAGTCGTGCTTAAGAATCGGCTCGAAATCCTCTTTATAATCCGCCTGTTTGACCAATGCAAAAGGAAATATCGTCTGTCAAAAATATCCCGACGCCAAACGTAGGGTTGATGACGTGGCTCCAAACGTAGGGTTCACAAACGTAAGGTTCACAAACGTAAGGTTCAGAACGTAAGGTTGAACATACATACTTTCTCTTCAGCATTCAAATGTAGGGTTGATCATCTATACTTTGTCTTGCTTCAACTCTCCAAAGAACGTACGGTTGATTATAAAAGTAAGGTTTATGATCCATACTTTTGAGAAACAAACTCAACACTGAAAACTAACGTACGGTTTCTCTTCCATACTTGTCCAACAACAAAAACGTAAGGTTCCTTCCAAACGTAATGTTATTCTTCCATACTTTTCAACAACGTAAGGTTCATTAACCATACGTTTCAAAATAACGTAAGGTTCCTTAACCATACGTTTCTTTTAACATAAAAAGTAAACTTTTCATCCATACGTTACGTTCATCAACGTAGGGTATGAACAGTGATTCCAGTACGCGCTAAAACTGATCTCACACTACAGTGATTCCAGAACGCGCTAAAACTGATCTCGCGCTACAGTGATTCCAGAACGCGCTAAAATTGATCTCGCGCTACAGTGATTCCAGAACGCGCTAAAATTGATCTTGGAATAAATGAAGTATGAAATCTCGTTATATGAAATAAATAAATAAAATAAATTCCTGCAAAATACTCAACGAAATAATTAGTAAATAATTAAGGGTATTTGTGAGCATCAAAATCATCATAAAGAGACAGAGTATTATTTAAAATAATCTCCCCCTTTAAAAAACATTATTTTGAATTGTTTGAAAACAATACATTGCTCAACAATCTCCCCCTTTTTGATGATCACAAAACCCATAAAATAATAGAACTAATTTAATTGCAATCTTTATTGAAAAATTAGTTTTATAAAATTTTAGAATTTTGAAAGGATTAAAACAATATTTAACTATAATAAAATTTCTCCCCCATAAAAATAAATTTTCAGCTAAAAATAGATAAAAGATAAATGTCGTATATATACAAATTCTCCCATATATCTAAATTTCTTCATAGGAAACAAATGAATTTAAATGTTGTGTTTATCCAAATTCTCCCCCTTTTTGTGATATCAAAAAGAATTAAAAATTACGGATTTGAACACATTCAATATTGCACTGAACTATAAGTAAATGCTATAATTAACTGTGTATGAATAAGTGAATTTGTTATACTGGCTAACTCAATCATAAATCAATAAACAACAAAACAAAAAAAAGTAAGAAAAGAATTTTCATTCACAAGCTGTTATATATAAACGATTTTGATATACAGAGGAATCAAGGTTCATAGATAAGACAGGGAAAAAGGTGTCTATCTCCTTTGAATCGCGGTCTTTATCTCTGTAAACTGTTCTCTGAGCCTCTTCATCATCCCATCTCCTAACTTGATGATAAGATATCTATTCTCTTGAGTCATATGAACATCTTTAATAAAATTAACTCTGAAAAACTCATGCATTCTTTCTTCTTTGTCAACAAAAAGAGCCAGTTTTTCTGATAACTGATTCAAAAGAATCCTAATCGGTTGCTCTCCAGATGTCAACTGATCCACTAAAAATCTCTGATTATCTAGGAAAACTGACAAAGGGGCACTATTACACTGAAGATCGTGTAATCTGTCACTCATATTGCTCATTGCTCCAGTAATTGCTTGAAATTTCCGAATCAAATCAGGTGAAGAGCCTGATCCACTCACAGCACTGTTTGCAACAGACTCAAATTTATTCTCCATGTAAATCTTCAACTCAGACAAATCATCTTTCTTTACCATCTCTGATTTTAACTGATCAACAGCATGCAGCATATCAGTCTTAAACAAATCTACTTCCTGTCTTGAAACAGTACATTCTTTCAGCTTCTGAAACTTCAACTTCTCTAAGTTCAGAGAATTTCTGAGACTAACATTCTCATATTCTAACTGAGAGATACGCTTGTACAACTCAACAACTTCTTCTTTTCTCGAATCAGGGGCACCCTGTGCTCGATTCTCATGTCCAGAATTAGGTTGATGAAGCAGGGCAAGTGGTAAGGAATCTGCATCTGACTGTTCTTTGTCCTTGTCCTGACAAGGTTGATCCACTAAACTATCTTGTGAAGCCTGAAACTCTTCCACTGAAAAATCTTCCTGAAGTACCTCTGTATTAGCTTCAGAAGTATGTTCATCACGAACAGTAGTCTCTCTGACTTCTTCTGATTGGTCAAGAATAATATTTTCATGTAAATCTTGAGGTCGGGCCACTTCTTCACCAGGCACTGCCTCCATAAGTTGTTCTTGTTGAATTACTTTTTCAACAGCCACAGCAGCAGATTGAGGTTCTTTTTGAGTTTCTGTTTGAGCTGCTGGTTCCTCTATCGGTGCAGTCTTCTCCACAACAGCTTCTCTCACAAATGAATAAGAAATTAACAGTTCAGAGGATTTCAAGGCAGGAGAGATAATTTCTTCATCAATTGACCTCTTCCTTCTAGATTTAAGTCCTTCTTGGCTTCTCTCTTCCTCAACTTCCTCCATCTCAAAACGAATTCTCCTTGCCACTGTACTAACTCTTGATTCTGCTTGTCCCTCCTTGGACTTAGCCGGTTGAGCCTGAGCACTCTCCGAGTTTTCCTCAGCTCCAACAGGTAAGAGTTTTCCTTTAATTGTGCTCCAGAAGTATCCTACTTTCCTCAAAGTTCCAGCATTAAAAACATTACTGTGGTGACATTTCACCCCAGCATCTACCAATCTGATCATTCCTCTTTTAAACAAAAACAAAGAAATGAACCTTCCATAAGGGAAAAAGGTCATTCTTGCTTCACTCTGACAGCAGTAACTCAGATATCTTATCATAAACCGAGGAAAATTAAACTTAATATCACACATCAGAAGATACATTATGTACATGTCAGGGTATATGATTTTCTCCATCTCAGCCATTCTTGGTGCTAAACCAGTCTGAACAAATTTTACCAAAATTTTATGATCGGGCTCCAAATCCTTAATAAACATCTTCTTTATCACTCTGTTTCCAAACAGAAAAGACATAATGTCTTCAGACTTATGTACAGAATCTCCAATATTCTGTAAATCGAAATGAAAAACTCCTTCATGAGGGCAGTTAAGAATTTGACTTATCTCTACAAATGATATTGAAAAGTCCTTATCCTCTATTTGAGCCAATAAACTATCCTATGTATCTCCAAGGCTAAACTGAACAGTTCTAAAGAAATGTCTCATTTCTGCCTCATATAGAAACTCAGAATTTTCACTATTAAAAGCTTGCTCAAGGCTTTGAAACGACAACGCTTGCTTCAACAGTAAATTAGTTTCAAACAGCCACTCTAAATCTATGACTTTACCTTGCAGTATTTTCCGACTAACTACCTTAGGTTTCTTTGCAGCACTGCTCTCGGCTTCATCTGGACGCTTAGTCTTTGCCATTCCAACAATGATTTCTGAAGGTTCGTAAGTTTAGGGTTTGAATATTCAGAAAAGGGTTTTGGAGCAGATGTGCGGTTTTAGGTTTTCGAAAGGGTTTCCGAAAAAGGTGAAGCAGTTTAGAAGGTGAAACGGTTCTGACAGCCTTGATTCCCGTGTAATCACTAATTATTACTTTTATTTAAAACAAAATAAAATTACTTATAGCGGGAAACAGAAATTAAGCAGAATTCGAAAACAGAATAAGATTTTAAAAAAAAAACCATTTAAAATTAAATAAACCTAACTCCCCCTTAATAAATTCAAACCTTGCCGTGGGAAGTGGTTTAGTAAAAATATCTGCTAATTGATTTTCTGTATTTACAAATTCTAAAAATATATCCTTTTTAAACACATGATCTCTTAAAAAGTGATTTCTTATATCAATGTGCTTAGTTCTAGAATGACTAATAGGATTTTTTTGAAATATTAATTGCACTAGTATTATCACATAAAATATGTGTATTATTGAAATTTAATCCAAAGTCCATAAGAGTGTTTTTCATCCACAACACCTGTGCACAACAACTACCTGCAGACACATATTCTGCCTCGACTGTTGACAGGGCAACTGAGTGTTGTTTCTTACTAGACCATGATACTAAAGACTTCCCTAAAAAGTGACATGTTCCTGAAGTACTCTTCCTATCTAATCTACAGCTTCCAAAGTCAGCATCTGAATATGAAATTAAATTAAAATCAGAGGTTTTTGGATAAAGCAGAGATTGATAAATAGTACCTTTTAAATATCTAAAAATTCTTTTAACAGCAGTTAAATGGGATTCATTGGGATTTGATTGAAATCGAGCACAAAGACATACTGAATACATTATATCTGGTCTACTAGCAGTAAGATATAACAAACTACCAATCATACCTCTATATAACTTGTTGTCCACTGATTTTCCAGTTTCATCCAAATCAAGTTTTATATTAGTACACATAGGAGTTGTAAATGGCTTGCTGTTTTCAAGTCCAAATTTCTTAAGTAAATCAGTAATGTATTTGCATTGATTTAAAACATTTCCAAAATCTTTTTGAAATATTTGAAGACCCAAAAAGAAATTTAATTCTCCCATCATACTCATTTCAAATTCTTTTTGCATTAATTCTGAAAATTCATGACAAAGAATTTTATTGGTTGATCCAAAAATTACATCATCAACATAAATTTGAACCAACAAAACATTATTTTTCACAGTTTTCTTAAAGAGTGTTGGATCTGCCAGTCCAACAGTAAAATCATTTTTCAAAAGAAAAGAACTTAGTCTTTCATACCAAGCTCTAGGTGCTTGTTTAAGGCCATAAAGAGCTTTAGTAAGTTTGAAAACAGAATCTGGTTTTTGAGAATTTTCAAAACCAGGAGGTTGCTCAACATAAACTTCCTCCATTAAATAACCATTTAAAAAGGCAGATTTAACATCCATCTGAAATAATTTAAAATTCATATAAGATGCATAGGCTAAAAGGATTCTAATGGCTTCTAACCTGGCTACAGGTGCAAAGGTCTCATCATAATCTATTCCTTCTTCTTGATTATATCCTTTAGCTACTAATCTTGCTTTATTTCTAGTTATTATCCCTTGATCATCCTGTTTATTCCTAATGACCCATTTAGTTCCTATTACTGGATAATCATGTGGTCTTTCAACTAATTCCCAAACCTTATTTCTCTTGAACTGGTTCAATTCATCCTGCATTTCTATTACCCAGCTCTCATCATCTAAGGCTTCTTCTATGGTCTTAGGTTCTTGTTGGGATAGGAAAGCAGAGAATTCAACTATGTTTCCAAGGTTTCTTCTAGTTTGAATACCAGTCTCTAAGTCACCTATCACAGATTCTAAAGGGTGATTATTTAAGGTTCTAGACTGTCTAGACATTACATTCAAAGGTTATTCAGTGTCATGTTCTTCTGAACTGGACTGAATTTCTTTTATATAATTTTCAAAATCATTCTTTAAATTCTCAAGTCTCATGTTTTCATTAGAATCAGGTTCATCTATTTGTTCTATCCTTTTCTCAAAAGGATCAGATTCATCAAATTTCACATGAACTGATTCTTCAACCATCCTTGAATTTTTATTATAGACTCTATAATCTTTGGAGGTTGCAGAATATCCTAAAAAAATACCTTTATCAGATTTTGGATCAAATTTACCAATATTATCTTTGGTATTCAAGATGTAAACCTTGCATCCAAAAACTTTAAAGTAATTTACTTTAGGTTTTCTGTTATTCCATAGTTCATAGGGTGTTTTTTTCAAAATATGTCTTATTAAAATTCTATTAATTATATAACAAGCTGTATTAACAGGTTCTGCCCAGAAATATATAGGTAGGCTATATTCATTTAACATAGTTCTAGCCATTTCTTGAATAGTTCTATTTCTTCTTTCTACAATCCCATTCTGTTGAGGTGTTCTTGGAGCAGAGAAGGTGTGTTTAATACCCATGTTTGAGCAAAAGGAATTAAATTCCTGGTTCTCAAATTCTCCACCATGATCACTTCTCAATGAGATTATATTAAAACCTTTTTCATTTTGAATAGATTTACAAAAACCTTCAAATAAACTAAAAGCTTCACTTTTAAATTTCAAAAAGAAAATCCAAGTAAATCTAGAACAATCATCAACTAATACATAAACATATAATTTACCAGCTAAACTTGCTACTCTTGAAGGTCCAAACAAATCCATATGGATAAGTTCTAGAGGTTTAGTTGTAGCAACTTTATTAACAGATTTGAATGATGATTTGTGTTGCTTGCCAAGCTGACATGCATCACAGAATCTGTCATTTTCAAATTTGAGACTAGGCAAATCAGAAACTAGATGTTTCTTAGATAATTTATGTAAAGCATATATATTACAATGACCAAGTCTTCTATGCCAGATCCAGGATTCACTTATATTAGCAGTTAAGCAGTTTACTTGTTGTTTACACAAGGAATACAAATCCAAAGTATAAACATTATCAGTTCTGGGTGATCTAAACATAAACAGTTTACCTTTAGAAATAGTACAACTATTGTTAGTAAAATCAACAGTGTATCCATCATCACAGAGTTGAGAGATACTTATCAGATCGTGGTTTAACCCTTGTACATAAAGTACTTTGTTGATTGAGACTGTCTTTGGATCTCCAACTGTTCCAATACCAATAATCTTTCCTTTGGCATTATCACCAAAGGTGACAAGTCCTCCTTCCTTTCAAGTAAGAGAAGAGAAATTAGCTGAAGTTCCACTCATGTGTCTTGAGCAGCCACTGTCCATATACCATATTTCTTTCTGTATTTGGTGACCTGCTACCTGCAAAGACATTCAAACAAATTGCTTTGGTACCCATATTTTGTTTGGTCCAGGAGTGTTAGCAAGCAGTGATCTGGGTATCCAGATTTGCTTTGTTTTCTTAAAATTGATTGAATCATATAGATCATTGGAAATATAAGCTTTCTTAATTCCACATATTTGAGGTTGTCTTAGAAAACAGTTTTTAGCTATATGACCTTTTGTTCCACAGAAGTTACAAATAACCTGTTTAGTGCTAGGAACAAAATAATTTTTGTATAAATTAGGTTTTTTCCTTTACTTCCAATTCCAAACCTTTCCTTTTTAATTACAGTTTTTCCAAGTATCTCATTTAAGGCGTTTTCTCCTTTTGTAAAAACTAATGCAGCCTTTTTATAAGATTCTACTTCATCCTGTAGAGTTTTTATTTTTGATTCAAAATTAATCTTATTTGAGTCAGCAGAGTTGTATTTGTCAATTAATTCCTTATGTTGTTTTAGCAAAGTATTTCTCTCATCTGAAATAGCTTTATTCAAGTTCTTTATAGATTTATATTTTTTAAATAATGAGTCATACCTTTATTCAAGCATATTGCAGTAAGCTGCAAGTTTTTTATTTGAGAAGCTTGTTTCAGAGTTTGATTCATTATTTGAGTCAGAGGAGTAGTATGAGTGTACCTCATCTGTTTCAGCCATGAAACACATATTTGCTTTTAAATTGGCTTCCTCCTTCTCTGAGCTTGATTCAGAAGAATTACTTGAGTCTTCAGAAACACTCCAAGTAGCTTTCATAGCTTTCTTCTCTTTCTGCTCATAATCATCTATTTTGAAGAATTTCTTCTTCTTTGCATCTTTCAATTTTGGGCAATCTGGTCTGATATGTCCCATATTTTTGCATTCATAACATCTCACTTCCTTGCTATCCTTCTTGAAGGATTTCTTGAAGTCTTTCTTCTTACTATAGAACTTTCTGAATTTTCTGGCTAGCTGAGCCAGTTCTTCATCCGAATTTGAAGAATCAAAGCTTTCTGATTTAGCACTTACTTCTCTGTTCTTCATCTTTCTATCCTTTTGTTGAGAAGTCACTTTCAAAGCAGTATTTTTCCTTTTTAGGTAGACTTTATGCTCATTTACCTCATCTTGCATTTCATCCTCGTACATCATCAATGTACCAATCAGCTCTCTCATAGTTAGATCTTTAACAGAAGTTGATTGTCTGATTGCTGCAGAGATTCCATTCCATCGAGTAGGAAGTACTCTCAGTACCTTTAATGCTTGATCAGCCTGCTTGATTGGTTCTCCTAGAGCTGTTATATTATTGAAAATTTATGTCAATCTTCCATTCATCTGAGTGATTCTCTCTCCTTCAATCATTCTGAAAGTATCGAATTTTAATTTAGCAGTTGCATATCTCATCTGTCTTACATTATCTGTTCCTTCATAAGCAACAGCTATTGTTTGCCACATTTCATATGCAGTCGGGCATTGAGATACTCTGTTAAATTCATCCGGTCCTAGACCACAGATGATTGCATTCATAGCTTTTGAATTCATATCATACTCAGCCTCTGTAGCAGCACTCCATGTATCGGGATTTTCAGGAATTTCATAGGGAGTCAGAATCTTTGAATAGACTTTGTAACCAAGATTTTTCAGATAAATAATCATACGTGATTTCCAGCAGCCATAATTATCTTCATTAAAGTAAGGTGCTCCGACCATTGACATTCCCTCTCTCGTATCAGCCATGATACACTATGTATAATCTTTAAATACTTCTAGCTTGATAAGACTTTAAAAATAAGAAGCTCCTCCTCTGATACCAATTGTTGGATCTGAATCTACGGATTACACACAAGAGGGGGGGTGAATTGTGTCTTTTCAAAATTATTACAATCTCTTCAATTTAGACAAATTTTGTCCACTATGCTTTAGCACGATTAAATATGCAGCGGAAAAAGTAAAATCATGAACACACGGATGTATAGTGGTTCGGGGAACAGAAGGCCCCTAGTCCACTCCACCAATGCTCAAATCCACGAGCTTGGCGATTTTCACTATCTGGTCCTCGTTTCCACAGACCTGTTCACAACTGAGTACATGCAGTTGACACCTTTACAAGTTTCAGGAAAACACAGCCTTCCTGGTTCAAACACGAACCCACACAGCTTAGAACGAGAAGTTGATCACTCAAAAATAAAAACGGTTTCGATAAAGAAAACACTTCTCCAGTTGTTCTTCACAATTGCAACAGAATGCAATTGACAGTAGATAAATCGTCGTCTTCAGAAAATAAAGATCTGTAATCAAAACAGTTCTGAGTCGATCCAGTTGCAATAGATATTACAAGAAACTTCACAACTTCAGCAGCAGTAGATTCACAACAGATAGTCGATGTAGAACACGTGAATATGCTATCAAGATCTTCCTTCGGTAATAAAGGTTTTACACTTCTTCTCGATCACCAGAAAAGAACGCCTTCACACAGTCTCTGTTTCTTGCTCGTTAAAAGATCAATCTATATATTTCATACACTTTCCTGTGTATATATATATATCCGAAGTTTCCAAGATAGAACATATATATTCAAATCTGAGAAAATCATCCGCATAAATAGATCCATGAAAATCTCCTTTAGATTCGCGATATTAAATGAAATAACAGAGCCGTTGTAACTCCCCTGAATAATCGGCATAAAAAGTTCTGTTTAAATCAATCATTAATCCGTTGAAAATCGTCTTTGATTCAGTCAAAGTCGTGCTTAAGAATCGGCTCGAAATCCGCTTAATAATCCGCCTGTTTGACCAATGCAAAAGGAAATATCGTCTGTCAAAAATATCCCGACGCCAAACGTAGGGTTGATGACGTGGCTCCAAACATAGGGTTCACAAACGTAAGGTTCACAAACGTAAGGTTCAGAACGTAAGGTTGAACATACATACTTTCTCTTCAGTATTCAAACGTAGGGTTGATCATCCATACTTTGTCTTGCTTCAACTCTCCAAAGAACGTACGGTTGATTATAAAAGTAAGGTTGATGATCCATACTTTTGAGAAACAAACTCAACACTGAAAACTAACGTACGGTTTCTCTTCCATACTTGTCCAACAACAAAAACGTAAGGTTTCTTCCAAACGTAATGTTCTTCTTCCATACTTTTCAACAACGTAAGGTTCATTAACCATACGTTTCAAAATAACGTAAGGTTCCTTAACCATACGTTTCTTTTAACATAAAAAGTAAACTTTTCATCCATACGTTACGTTCATCAATGTAGGGTATGAACAGTGATTCCAGTACGTGCTAAAACTGATCTTGCGCTACAGTGATTCCAGAACGCGCTAAAACTGATCTCGCGCTACAGTGATTCCAGAACGCGCTAAAATTGATCTTGGAATAAATGAAGTATGAAATATCGTTATATGAAATAAATAAATAAAATAAATTCCTGCAAAATACTCAACGAAATAATTAGTAAATAATTAAGGGTATTTGTGAGCATCAAAATCGTCATAAAGAGACAGAGTGTTATTTAAAATAATCCGCCCCTTTAAAAAACATTATTTTGAATTGTTTGAAAACAATACATTGCTCAACAACATATACATTTCATAACATTTATGTAATACTTAAAACACATTATACAAATAAACACACATAGACCATAATAGTTCGAAAAAATGGAAAAAATATTCTTCCTCATTAAAAGAACCTAAATATTTCCCAGAATGATCTACCCATTAGTGGAACTAAGTAAAAACCATTCTTCATAACATGGGGAAAGGAAACAAAATAAAGGGGTGGAATGAAATTCTCAATTAGGGTAAATAAATGAAATGTGTATGAATATCATTAACATATGGGTATAAGAACACAATTATGATCATTGGGAGATCATACCCTAAATATGAAATATTATAAACATTACTCATGGAATAAATATTAGTAGTTTAGAAGACATTAATCATGAGGGAATCAAGAGAAGATTCCATGAAAATATAACATCGGAACAAGACATTGAATGATGTCTTACACATCAATGTTTATCATATTGAACTTTTATAAGTACAAATAGGTTCACAAATTAATTTAAGGGTATGAAATTAATCCCTCTCCAAGACTTATGAAAATCAATCCAGGACCATGAGAAATATTGTGAACATGAAATTATGTACATGGATAATATTTTGAACATGAAATTAGGTTCATGCATAACATTATCAACAAATAATATGGTTTACTAATATCATTGTGAACATATAATTAGATTCATGAATAAACTTATGAACATGTATCCAAGTTCATGAATTGCATTGTAAAAATTTCTTCAGATTCATGCATAATATTTATACTCTTGATTCATCAATCATTACCCAATTCACTAAATGGAGACAGAGGTCCCATTGGTAACATAATAAAATATCATATACATGTGCCATAAAAAATCATTATTTAATAACCCATTAAAATAGATGTGGTTTACAAAAATCAAATCATAACCCATGAAATGAAATGGGTAACATTTACATTTAATCACATCATAACATATGTAATATAGACTTCTTTCATAAACTTTTTATTAAATCGTAATAAATAAAAATAAATAGGTTTTGTAAACATATAACCTATAACATTGAAACAAGTTTCATAAACATATAACCTGTAGAGGAGAAACAAGTTTTATAATCAGCATGCAATCAAAACATAAACCATTCATGAAAGGATATTAATGTAACCTTTGGAAAATTTCATATATGGGAATTAGTAACATCAATAGATGTCATAGTAGATGAAAAATAACATGGAAATATATTTTGAAAACATTTGATGAGGAAAATATCATTTCTTCTTTTATAAAGGCTCTTTAAACCATAAAACATTTTTAAAAACCAATTTCATGAAAATAAACTTGAAATATTATAAATATTGTTTTTAAAACTTTTTTCATACCTTTTTCTTTGAAAACATATAAATATTTCTTAAAACAATGTTAGAAACCAGTTCATTAAAAAAATTAAATACATTTAAATAACACTTGAAAATCATTTTAAAAACACATTCCATGAAAAATTATAAAAAATATTTAAATCATTTTAAAAATTGTTTCTTTGAAAATTAATTTCAAAAAAAAATTACAAAAAAATTACCCTTTTAAACATGTAACATAATATTCACGAAAATAAAAGTTACTAAATCCATAGAGCCGCACGAGTTAAGAAGAATGTTAATTTTTCATGGTAAAAGGTTTAAAAATGATCTATTTAGAAAGAGACAATAATATTTCATTGAAAACATTGGTAAAAGGCAAAAAAAGTGATTTTTTTATTATTGGAGTGTATTAAAATATTCTTTGAGACATTTTTTGTAATGAATGGTTTTGAGGGAACATATATTTCCAACTGAAGAGAGGGTAATAATGGGCAATCTTAAAATCAATTTACAAACTATCTTATGTACTAAGGAGTTGAAAATGTTAAAAATACCTTAATAAATCCTGAATAACTAGAGGACAAGAAAATTCGTGAATGTTCTTGGAGATATAGATCCTAAAGTTTTATCAAAGGTAGAATAAAAATAAATGAATCCTAAAATATAATTAAAAAATTATTTTCCTTATATAATACTTAAAAGTCAATATATACACCTAAGGGTAAAATATATGTTCATAACATGTCATGTGCCTCAAAGAAGGAAAATAAAGAGAAAATAATATTAAAAATTTGGTAAATTTCGAAACATAAATAACATGAATGAAATGTCATAACATGGATATTTTAATACCCATAAATTTATTTATAATAATCAAATAATCCATCCATTAGTAGTATACACACTACTCAAATGGAATGGGTAGTGAATAATACATGTATCTCACAGAAATAAAAAGCGAGATTAAATGTGCATATAGTGGGTCATTACTCTCATAGTACTCCTAAAACACATATATAATTAATATAAATATATTATAAATATATCATTGAGCCAAATTCTTATATGTTATGTAATAACATATAAGGTATTATTATGACATTATATGACTCATTTGTTAATTCTTTCATTTTAAGGTTACGCTTAAGAAATACTATCTTTGTTTTTCACACTTTCCTAAATTTATTATTTATTTGGAATTTATACCAATATAATGATTTATAAAATATAAAACATGGAATAAATATTTTTTATATTCAGTATATATGTATTATCATAATCTATATTAAATTGAATTTTGTAATGGAACGCATAGTTAATGAAGACGGTTTGTCATATGTACGCATGAAAGGTGTTTATATATATATATTGTTGTATCAAAAGAAATAAAAAAAAGAAATAAATGTATATAATTATATATTATAATTATAATATCATTATAATTTCATATATATCATATAACTTCAGTAAAGGTATCCTTAATACATTCTATTTATGGTGTGAATGAATCGTGTAACTTTGAGGGGTGGTAGTCCGCACTTCCTTAAATGAAATTATTGTATTTACACCAAATGGAAACTATAAAAAGATTTTTGGTATGATGATTAATGTAGAAAAAATACCTAATAAATATAATATATAAATATATATAGTTTCAATAATAATTTCTACCATGATAAGTAGTAAAGGGAAAATGGACAATCATCATTCAGTGAGGTTGTAGTTCATTATACACATTAACAATGTGTTCATTTCCCATTTGATGGATTTGTATGTATATGTAGGTAGAAACATAAGAATAAAAAAATACAATATTATTTTGGATATTAGTGTTTTTATAATATCATTTAAGAAGATTAATTGAGGTGGTGGTGGAAGAAAATAATATAAATGAGCTTGGGGGAGGATGTTACCTCTAAATTGGGTAACTCCTTTTTGGTTTTCACCTAAGGGATTTTTTTGGAAGGATTTAAACCCAAAGGGTTGCTTTAATGGATAAGGGTGGGAGTGTGGGGAGCTATTTTGGATGATCTTTTACAATAAAAGGGGCTTGAGAAGTTTGATTAAGTGGGAGTAATGGGTCCCTTTTTATATTGGAGGCGGTGTGACACTCTTGTAAATATTTAAAGAGATAATTAGACCAACAGTTTTCATTTTTCATATAGATACAATAATGGTACAATGTCAGAAAACATGACTATAAGGTTAAAATATTGCTAGAAAAAAAATTGGACAAGTTTCTAGGTCATTTTGGTCCTTCATTTTATGGTGTAATCTTTACTTAAGAATAATTTTACATTAATCAATATAATTTATTTTAATTTCATTCACGAATATATATTTTTTTGAAAATATAATTTGAAATAATTATATATTATAAATTATCTTTATTCAAAATATTTAATCCTTTTTTCCAAATTCCAATCAAATAAGTGTAACAAATTAAGTTAAATTTAATCTTGTATTAGGGTTGATAATTTGGGTTTTCAAGTAAAAATGTTCGAAATATTGCTATGTTTTTATATCATATTTCAATTTGAAATTGGTTACAATAACCTCAATTGGACTAATTGATAAAAATATTAACTAATTAAACTTTTAAACAAATTTAGAAATTTATTTTATCCTTAAAAATAAATTATATGAAAGAGCAATTTTGAACTAAAATTCAATATTTTTAACCGTTCATTAAAAAATTAAACTATATAGAAGAATGAACAAAATTGATCCTATCCTAATTTTTATGTTTCACATTAAAAGTTGATATTGATATTTACATATTAAAATTATAAATTTTTGAATAATTAGATTTAAAATTGACTCACCATTAAAATACGGGAAAACTACTTTAATAAAAATATATGTTTATATGCATAAAATTGGGATTGTTCCTATCTTGAGACTTTAAAATCTATTGGATGAATATAAATTTTTTTATTAAATATGTATCATATATATTACATTAATATCACACATTAATTTTAAATAATTTTATTCATTATGATAGAATATCTTTATGACAATAAGAACTGTAATATTATATTTTATATTAAATCATATTTTATATTAATTTATAATTAATTATTAAACTATGAATTAATATTATATTTCTATAAATAATTAAATCTTATAAATTATTTAATAATATTAATAATTTAAAATTTAACAGTTAGGTTATAAACTATTATAATAACAAAAATATTTTAACAATATATTATTATTCGGTAAAACTCAGTCTTGTGTGTTACACAGGACATTAAGGAAATTAATTGTTGTTTTTAATGAAAATGAACATCAGTATTCCTTATAAAGAAAGAAAAAAATTAATGTTGGTGTAGTATAAAATTAACATGGTGTTGTGTATAATGAAATCCAAACATACTGATTTAGTAAAAAAAATAAACTAATTTAAGTGTTGCATGAAATAAAAAATATCAAAAATGATAAATTAATTTGAAAAAAAATATAATTCAAAATATCATAGTGTGTAACTGTTATGCACAAGTCTAAGGTGTAGATTTTGAAGAAACATTTTCCCTTGGTTAATTTTTATAGACTATTAGAATGTATATATTAGTGGATACAATTTGAAATTACAAGTTTTTTCAAATTAATGTAAGGTCACCTTTATAAATTAGAGAGATTGTGGAATAATATGACATAAACGAAAATATGTTTTTCTACTTGATAATGATGAAAACTATGTTTTTAAATTGAATAAATCCTTTTATGGGTTTAAATAACCCCCCTATGCATGATATTCAAATAATGGTAGTTTTTTAAATACTTTTAATTTTCTAATGGAAAAGTTGACAGTAAATTGTAATTGAATGATCTTATCTCAAGGAAAATAAATGTAATTATGTATGTAGATGATATATATTTTTTCTATGGATGGTGAAAATATTTTTATTTTATTTGATGAAGAAATGAATAATTGTATTGAAATGTCATAATTTTTAGAATTAAATTTGGATTAAAATTTCAAAAAAAAATTATATATTTTAATTTCAAGAAAAGTATGCAGTTAATTGTTTTAGGAAATTTGGAATTAAATAATATAAATAAGTCTTTACATCTATTTTAGGGTGTATAATGATGATTAATTATGAATCCAGAAAAGATGTGAACCATAAAGAATTTCAGAAGCAGATTAGAATTTTTCATCTTTTCATGGCCTCAAGATTGGATATTGTTTATGAAATAAAATTATGTGTCACATACCAATGTGAAATGAAAGAGAATCATTAGTTGGAGGAAAATATAATTTTTATATTTTTAAAAATATGCATGTGACATGGGATGATATAAAAATGAATTTTTAATATGAACAATCATGGTTATAATGATGCTGATTGGTCTCAAGATTATAATGATATAAAATCCACATCATGAGGATCATTTTTCTTTGGTGAAATTTGTGTAAGTTGGGTCAATAAGAAACAAATTTCAGTAAAGTTAACCATAGTGCAATGAGAATTTTTTTCAGATACTCAGGCTTGTAGTCAAATGTTGTTTATGAATGCGTAGCTGAATGATTTGAATTTAATTTTTTCTAAACAATTTAAGATTCTTTTGGATAATCAAAATTATATTGATATTTAAAAAAATATTTTCCACCATTCAAGATCAAAAAAATTGATATAATGTTTAATTTTATATAATATAATGTTTCTAATTGATATTTTTTGCTGAAATATATCTCAAAACTGTATTAATTTGCGAGTATCATTACAAAATAAGTTGGAATATAAATATCTACAGATTTGATTATCCATATTTATGTTCAGCCTCCTCCAGCTATTTCATAAAACTCATAAGGATGTCCCCTAATGAGCATTATATTATGTTGAAAATGGGTAATTTAATGTAAAAACATTTTACTTTATAATTTGTTTTTAATTATTTTTAATTTATGAATCTAAATTATTGGTTATCAGTTTATATGGAAGAGAAAATGGAAAAGTGAAATGAAAAAATAAATGTGAGGGTGAGTTTATCTCAACGTGTACTCAAAATTTTATTGTCACTAAGGGATGGAATTCCTTTAATAATATTACATTATCACATAGTTTAGTGATAGTCCCCTCACTTTTTAAAAAGTATATTTTTTTCTTAAAATCAAAATACATGAGTGGTTTACAAAAGTTGAATTGTGAAATTTTTGGACCGATTAAAAACATGTTATTGAGTGTTTTCTATAAATCTAATGAAGGTGATTGAAAAACCATTTTGATGTTTTTTTTAAAGTTTATTGAATTTATTAACAAATAATCTTCAGTAAAATAATGTTTTTTATAAAATTTAAAAAAAAAGATAAATATTAAAAACCAATCAAAATAGTGGATAATAGTTGTTGTCATGACCCCGTTACTCCATAGATACACCTCCTAGGATGGAAATGAAAAAAGGGAGATAATGAACACCGAGTCCCACCTCTTTTTGGCCCTAGGTTGGTGACTAGGACCATGGGTGTACAAATATCACAATACAGGAGTAATTACAAATAGAAAACAAGATTGGTTTATATGATGAGTTATATAAAATAAAAATCCATGACACAATGTAGAAATAATTATCTAACCCACCACCATGCATGTTGAAATAGGATTATTAAAATAAAAAAATTCTCCAAAGTAAATACCAAAATTTAAGCTAAGTAGCGACACGAAAACTGTTAGGATTTGAGCTAGTAAGGTCCAGCACAACCCAAGAAATCATCCTAAAAACCTGAAAATATTTTTATATACATTCAGTGGGCATACAAGTATTCTCAAGAGAAAAACTAAACTATATTATTCACAAGTTAAATAATCATACTAATTCCCCTGTGAGAAAAAAAATAACCAAACAGAACCTAAGAAGGTATACTAACCACCCCAACCTCACCATGTCATGCACATAAAGTAATGAAATCCATGTAATATAACATAAATCATATTGTTGATAGGGGACATTGCAGCACTTTCCCACTGGTATTCCATTATTTCCCAACATTTAAAATTCTTACATTCTCATCCCTTTCATACACCATAATACATTATAATTGTACATACCTGGGCCAAAAAACCACAACACACCCCACTCGAACACACCTTGTCCTCAGAACTCAAACCACCTATAACCACTTGGGCCTCACAAAAAATAAAATCTCAATTCAAAGACACCTGGTCAATACCATTATATCTCATACCAAAGACACCTAGGAAAGCACCCCACAATGCCCACAAACACATGGGAATTTATATCTCATCTGAATACACCTTGTCCATCAAAAACACCATATAAGACACACACAAAACTCTGACCATCACAACATATTCCATTACTACCTTTACTTGAATAGAGTGTGGAAGAGATAAGGTAACCATGCATCCATACTCCTCACTGTATGTTGCGAAAGACACCCTCCCCCATGACAATGGGGGCTATTCGGAAAATAGTTCTCAACTATGGTGGTATGTGAATAGAAATCACAAGATAACTACATGTATATATAAAAATAATTCCAAACACTCAATAACAACCTATCGGTATAAAAAAATCTATTCAACTCATAACACCTACACTTTTACAGCCACTTTTAAATTCACAACACCACACAACAAGCCATAAACTCTATTTCACATTTCCAACAAATTTATTTAATCATTTCTATTTTTTTAACCAAATTAACCCAAGCCATTCAAAAAAAATTAATATTTATTTATTCATTCCACAACTCCATAGGAAACTATAAAATATGACACATCAAACAACATAGTGACATTCATGGTAAATTTATGCACATCACATTAAAAACACATCCCTCCAAGACCTCTAGATACATATTGAATCATTATTCATGTTATTAGTGAAAAATACCCATACAAATCATTAATATCCCTATTCTATGTCATATACCTCAAACCACAATACCCATAAAAAAACCCCAAACTCAAAACCACATCTAGAAACATTCTATAGCACAACTTGTTGCGTAGCCCTGCCACATCACTACATAGTGCCCATATTTCCATATCAATAGAACCACCCCCTATGCACATCTGTTCCCATGACCACATCACCACACCAAAAAAATAAAAACATATTCATATTTAACAAGTCATTCTTTATTTAATTCCACATCACCACATCTAGCAACATTCCATAGCATAAATAGTTGCGTAGCCCTACCACATCATCACAAAATGCCCATATTTCCATATCAATATAACCACCCCCTTTGCACATCTATTCCCATGACCACATCACCAAGCCAAAAAAATTAAAACAAGTTCATATTTAACAAGGCATTCTTTATTTAGATACAATTTTCATTTTCCAATAAATGCAGATCTAGTCAAGACTATGTGTTTGGACTAACCAAACACTCCCAGACTGTTATGAATGTAATGATAGGATTTATGAGATCTTAATATTTCTATAATCCATTAAAATATTGGATTTAAATTATTTTACATCAATAAATTCATTAAAAGGGGAAAACTAGAAGAATCCAGTAACATTGTACATGAGTTAATATAAAATAAGGCACCACTTTACGAGGCACAACTCAGAATCCATTGCTAGGAAAGGTACATATTGATGATGCACTATTCATGAGAAACCATTAAGAGAGGCATTGCTTGATGATGTACCAACAGATGAAATGACCACCACCATCAATGAGTCATCGTAAGGTGACACAACATTAGACAAGGCACTGCTGGACAAGTGACTACTAGTGAGCCACCCCCCACGAGCGACCACCAATGAGCCAATGCCTGTGAGCGATCTCTCATGAGACACTTCCAAAGAGAAACCAATATTGAGCCACCTTTAGTGAGAAACCTCCAGGACGACCCAACTCTTGGGTGAACCACTATTGAAAAATTTGGAATACATGGAAAACTATGAATTTAGAAAAGTGATGAAATGGGTCACATTTACCACCTATAACACTTTAATCCCCATATATCCACAAACTAATAGACTAGAGTGGTCTGGGACATTACATCAGATACCTCACAAACCATTATCACCATCTATATTTCAAGTCCAACTCTGAAGGAATGATAAGATGGGTCTAAACAACCATCCCTCAAGATACCTTCCAAGGATCTCGCAACACTTGAAATACATCTATACACCCCAAATTTAAATCATAAACCACAAAATGTTGTTAGAATGTGGGAGTGGTAATCCTCCACATATATGAATGCCGCATCCTATATATGAAAACTATTTCTCGTCACATCAACCAAAATGACCCAACACACACTACACAATCACCACCACACCATCTTTAACACATGAATATGGGAGCTCCATCATCAATGTTATGATACTATCCACTATGTGAGGAACTACCTCACTAACACAAGTTTAATCACATCACAGTTAATGTGTCTCTATTAAGATTATGGTCTTATCTTATTCATATGTCATGAAATTATCACACATCACACCACACACATCAAAAACAAGGGAAAAAAGATCTTTTCATAAAAAATGTTAAAACATCAAAATTCAATGAAAAAAAGATCAAGAGAAACATTAAACAAGTCTGGGTATTATTCATGCATCTGTGTCTATCTCTCCCAAGTACACTCCTTATGACCACCATTCCTCCACAACACATGAACCAAGGGAATAGTCCCCCAAAAAATCCTTATCCAGATAATCCTAGATCTCTATTGACCACTTAAAAAATGTCACACAATCCTCAATATAAAATTCTCCCAATTCAATGATGTAGGAGTCACTGTGATGACACCGATTAAGCTAAGAGACTTGTAATATATCGTGGATCCTCTCCAACAATAGAGAAAATGGCAGCCAGTATTCCACTATGCCAACTCACCCCTACTCCCCAAAGGGTCCAAAATTTTTTGGTGAAATATTATTCCCTCTACCAAACCTCTACAACACATTTTGAGGATAATCCTTAATGAACACATGGTCCCAAAAATAAAACTCTAATGGCCTCCTCCTACAATCGACAAAAGACTTATTTCTGTCCTACACTGGTTTCATCATCTCACAAATGAGCTAAAAATTCTCTATCATGCATTGGACCATATTGGGACCAAGAACATCTATCTCCCCATCCTCCATCCAGCACAAAATAGAATGACACGGTCTCCCATAAAGATCCTCAAACAGATCCATTCTAATGGAAGAGTGATAGATATTATAATAGGAAATATACGCTAAAAGAAAGTGACAATCCCAATGATAATAAATGTATAAGATTCATGGTCACAGTATATACTGATACATCTGGATATTATGTTCCATATGATCATCTTTCTAGGGGTGGAAAGTATTTTTGAGGCATAAGTGAGTGCCAAAAACATTCTATAATTCTCTCAAGACTAGTGAGGTAAACTATGTCTCCTGGTCTGAGACAATGAACCTCAAAACACAAGGAATATATAATAATTCATACACATAATATTAGCCAAAGTATATACTATTCCCAACACCTTGATTTTTAAGAAGTGGGATGATTTTTGTAATCTGATTCACTATTTCACAGATATTATCAAAACCTATTTGAGATCTAGGTAACCCTGTGATGAAATCAATTAACATTACATCCCATTTATACTCGATAACATCCAAGGGAATTTAAAATCAGTAGGGAAATGATTCTCTACTATAACTTTCTGGAAAACCAATAACTTCACCAGAAACTCCACCACAGACAGTTTAATCTTGGGCCACCAAAAATGCACCCTCAAGACATGATGCATATTGGAAGTTCCAAGATTCATTTCAAAATTTTACCTATAAAACAAAAAAATTATTAGATCATGTATTAAAACCATAACAAAAAGACATCACACAAAACAACATATAATTCCAACCATCCTCTAACCATCCATCCAAAGCATCACCATGGCCAACATGATCACAAATCTCCTCATCCTCTGTGTCTCACCACAGATACTCCTCCACCTACTATATTATTGAAGACTGTATTTTAATCTAAAAAAACAACCTCTACCACCATCCACTCATACTTTTAAGTTCAAGGCTTCCATACCCACCATCTCTCTCCAAGAATCCATAGACTCTTGAACAACATCCTTCTACAAATTTCTTCTCAAAGAATCATTTGCTTCATTTCCCATTAATTATATATAAGAGATCTCAAAATCATAGTCCTAAAAAATATCAACCCACCTCAACTATGATAAATGAAGAACACGCTGAGAAAATATATACCTAAAACTATTTTAATTCATTAATAACACAAATTTCTCCCCAATAAGATAATGCTACTATGAGTTCAGCACAAACACAATGACTTCTATCACTAGATCATGGGTGGAGTAGTTACGCCGATGAGAACATAACTTCCTAGAAACAGAAGAGATCCCTGCTTACTACTGCATTAGAGTGAATCCAAATCCTAAACTGGAAGTGTCACAAAAACCCCTCAAACGTAACTCCTTTCACTGGAAACAAGAGAACTAAAGCAATAACAATGTTCCCCTTCATGTAACCAAATACTTCCTTACACTGATTATGCTAAAAAATCATGGTTTTTTCATTGAAATATGTTAATGGGGATGAAACATAAGAGGAATTATGTATAGTCCTCTAATAATAGCCTAATATACCAAAGAAACTACAATCCTCTACAACTTTCCTGGGTCATTACCGAGAAACAACTGGTTTAAATATCATTGGGTATACTAAAATACCATACTAGGACACCAAATGGCCAATTATTTGCACCACCTATGTCCAAAACATACACTAGGACAAAATTCCATAGAGATGGTGGTGTCGAGGAACCTGGAATATAGTTATGAGATGCTCAGATCCTCTTCCGACTTCAAATATTCAAATATTTCATCAATGAATATGGTGAATAACTAGTCCATGATCTCACAAAAAATGGATTTCATAAGTCCCATTAATTGAGCTAGTGAATTTGGAACACTGAATGGAAAGAATAAAAAATCTATGTTCCCATACCTGCATCTTAATTCATACTTTGGTATATCTCCCTACATCACCCTTAACTATTGTTATCATGGCTAAAAATAGATCCTAGGAAACCAACATGACTCTCTTAGTTTGTAAAAAATATATCTTATCATTAAAAGAGGGTAACAGTTCTTAACTGTCACTTAACTCAACCTCTGATACTCTATACACAACCTCAGACTACTATTTTCCTTTTCGCAAACAAAAATGGAGAACCATAAGAAGACACACTGGGACAGATAAGTCCCTTTAACATTATATCATCTATCTTAATGCATAACTACCACAAATTAGAGGGTTTCATCTAATAAAGAGAAATCAAACTCAGAGAATATTTGGGCTACAAATCAATCCATAAATCAATATCATGTCGAGTGGTTAGCATCACAACCTCTTCAAGGAAAATATTTAGGAACTCCCCAAATACCCAAGGAACATCTTCCATCATAGTGTACAATGACTCCACTGATATCTCATCCAGAAAAGAAAAAGGATGCTTCACATGCTGACAACCCACCTGTAAATGCCTATCTCTAATGAAAATCACACCTTCTACAACCACATCTAAAAACAAAAATATCCTCTAGAAGTATTAAATAACATCACATATGGAATAAATCTTGATGGTGATGAGTATGAAATTGTATGGTTTCATATATAACATGAATAGATCCCTATGGGACTGATGTGGTTCCATCATCAGTCTGCACCCCTATCACACATCAAACAAGCCATTGTGGCCTCTGATTGGTGTATTCAACACCAATGGAACATGAATCCTTTAAATGTATAATATCCGAGAATGGGATGGGGAAGTTGAAAAATTGTTTTTTTAATATAATTAATCAAAAAATCACATGAAAGTGTACAGAATAAACTAATTATACCTCTCAAGATCTCTGGACTCACTAGAACTACTGGCTTAATTATGTGCAACTGAGCATACCCATCTTCTCTAAATAAATTTTGATAAACAAATATATATATATATATATATATATATATAAATGACCATATTTTTGGCCTTGAACATGAGGAACATCCTCAAGTAATCATATATAATCCTTTTCTCCCCTGGACGGAGAAAAATCTTTCCACACCTGCTACTGAAATGGTCTCACTAGAAACTGCTGATGAGGGTGAAAATGAACTTGTCCACCTCCACCAAATTGAGCTCGGGGAAACACTGGTAAATAACTCTATAATTGATCATGAAACAAAAAACCCAAAAAACAAAAATATAAATCATCTCCCATGAAATAAAATAAAAGCCCCAAAAAATAGGAGGCCAGAAAGGAAACTACTGAGTTCAACACCATTCTAGTCGAAACCACAATGGTCTTGGCACCTGAAAACATCTACTAATAACTATTCCTCTCAAATAAAAGAATTGGATCTATTCTCTTGATAGTTCTAATAATGATTACATCTTCTTGATCACATCCTCCTTTATTTGAACCATTGGAAACATTGGCAACATAAAAGGAGCAATAACATACTGGATAAAATGATAGAGTGCCTTCTCAAGAAAGGTCACATGAAACCCCTCATCTATAAAGAGATATGGGGGAAATGTAAAAGATCATTGAACATTATCCCAATCTCCCAAACTATTATACTCTCTTACAGAAGAGATATTAGCTCTAGTCTCTTATCGTCCTCTATGGTTGATGAAAGGAACTCTTCTCAGAATGCCTTCTGGAATTCGACACACAAAATGTCTACCCCCTTACAGTTCCCCATATACAATGACCACCACTGACACACTTCTCCTCACATCAAGAATGACCTCCAATGTGACCCATTATCATGTGAGTGCCCAAATAAAACTGAATTAGATCTCAAGATCCACTAACCAGCTTTTTGCCTCCATATCTCAAACTCAAAACTCGTACTTTCCGAAATCATTCCGCAATAATGAACCAAACATCCTCTTCCACTCGTCATCCTATTTTTACAAATAAATCATATAAGGATAAATCAAAATAGCCTAATAATTCTATACTACTTGATCCACACGCAGATGATGGACATGAGACATATCTTGAAGGGAAACAAATTTCCTTTTCCTGGGTAGTATGGAATTTTATCAAGGTTTTTCATAATTAATTTTACATAGTTACCCCTTTTAACCTTCTTAAAACAACCCAATTCAATCATGAAAACAATTAATTATGATTCATATACCTTTATTGGGTCTTTAAACTATAATAAGGTCTATATAAAATGGCCATTAAATATACTCAGTGTCCATTCACTAGATTATAGGGGACCCTAAAATCCTATTTCCTATCTAGTCTCCCTAGCCTATGTCATACAGCAAGGTCAACTTGATTTGTTTTTTGACCATCCAAAGAAATCTTCCTTATTCCAAACTCAAAACTCCATCCTATCACTCATCCATCATCCTCTGCTAAAAAATTTTCATGACCCCATTCCTCCAAAGATAACCTTACTGAGTTGGAAATGAAGAAAGGGAGACAATGACCCCCTAAGTCCAATCCTCCAGTAGACCTCGGGTTGGAAACTAGAACCAATGGTGTACAAATCTCACAATATGGAAGACATTACCATTTTATGAAAAAATAAATATCTGGAGATATGATGAGTCATCCACATTGAAAATCCATGACATAATAAAAAAATACATCCAATATCCATCCCAAATTAATGTGTAAAATAGAATTGTTACAATATAAAAATATCTAATGTAAATACAAAATGTAAATATAATCCCTGACAAAAATCTGTCAAGATTCGAGCTAGTAAGGTCCAGAACAACCTGTGAAATCCTCTTGGAAATGTACAAACAGTTTTATATTCTTAATAAATGTATAATCAGTATTAAAACCAAAGTATCTCATGTATATGTAAAATCAGTATACTAATTCCCCTATGAGAAAACAAAAGAACCAAACAAAACCTAAGAAGATATATTAACCACCCCAACCTCACCAAAGAACTCTCATTAAGTAATGAAAACCAAGTAATATAATATAAATTAAATAGATTATAGGATACCATGTATCTCATTCCCAATGGTATGCTTCTCTTTCCCAACGTTGAATGTCCAAGTGCTTCTATCCCATCCGTACACCACTACACATTCCGCCCACACGCACCAGGGCCAAAAAGCACAACAAAGCATGCTCGAACATACCTGGTCCTCACAACACATCAATATAGTACACACTTAGGCCTCACAACACATCACAAATCATCTTGAAGACACCTGGGAAAGCACACCATATCTCATTTTGAAGACACCTGGGAAATCACACCACCTCACACTCAAACACCTAGGCCATTAAATCTCACCCAAAAACACATGGGATATCACAAACACCATATTAGACAATAGAATACCTCAATACATCTGATACCTTTCCTTAATATCCTCTCCTACAAGTGAGAGTTGAAAATAAAGAGTACCCAACCATCTGTACTGCTCAATGGATGTTAGGAAATACACTCTCCCCCGAGACAATGGTGGTGTTGGGGACATACTTCTCAAATAGGGTTGGTTATGAATAGAAATAAAAATTAAAATTAAAAAATATATATATATAATGAAAAAAACTAAATCCAATAATATGGGTTTACAAAAAACTATCCAACTCACAACACCATCACTTTTTCTTCCACTTCTAAATGAACAACCACACACAACGAGTATCAAAACCCATTTATCATTTCAATACAATTTATATATCCATCTATATTTCATTAAAAAACTAACCCAACCCCTTAAAAACTTTATTAAATAGTTATTTATTCATTCCATCACTACCCAAACAACTATCAATCATGACACAGATCAAATACAATATCAACATTCATTGTAAATTAACACACTTTACATTGAAGACCCATCACAACACAAACTCTATATACATGGGAAAGATTTATTCATGTTATAAATGGAGAATCAACTATAAAAAATCAATACTTTCCTTATTCAAAGTCATACATCCCAAAAAACCTGACCATCAAAAATAAATCCCCAAACTCATAACCGCATCCTGATAGATAACATATCACAACTAGTTTCACATCCCTACTCCATCATCCCACCATGAAAGGATATCCATATAAACATAATAAGCACCCTATGCACAACCATACCCATAAACACATCACCACACAAAAAAATGAAAAACATGGTCATATTTAACAGTTCATCCCTCTTTTAATTCCAATTTTTAATTTTGGGGTTATCCTAGAAACAGTATGATCCCGGGGAATCCATTCATTAGCCGAATATACATGGCTAACCATTTATTAATTATGTAATTTTTCAATGGAAATAAAAAAAATTATTTCTAGAATATATTTTGTGAGCAAACAAGGTTCCCCAACAGACATTATTTTATGTGGGTAGTTGGATCGTACTAATCAAAATATTAAAAATACAATACAACAAAAACATGCATCAATTTCCCCAGCCCCTATATAATGATCTCAAATAGATTCAATTATCATTATTTACCAGTATTTATCCATATTAAAAATGGGAAAAATCCATCTACACACCTAGTATGATGAAACGTTAATAAATATGAAGGAAAACAAATTAGATAAAAAGACTATCGGCACTTTTTAGCTGCAGAAAAGGTAGGGCACACATGCAGCTGGAAAAGCACAATGGAAAAAAAAGATACATCCTAACCACACGAATCCTATGGGATGAAGAAATATAGAAATACAATATCAATAGAAAACAAGAACTATGAATCATGGGAGGAGGTATCTCTACTTTTGGAAGATCTAAACAAAGTCATAGGTTTTGATACTTTTTTTATTTTCAAATAAAGGCAGATCTGATCAATACCATTTGTTTCGACCAAACAAAAGCACCTGGAATCATAGGAATTTAATGATAAGAATAAATGGATTTTAATTAGTATCAATTCCTTTCAAATAATAAAATAAAATAATTTTATGTCAAGAATATATCAAAAGTGAAAACTAGAAGAAGCTGGAAAAATTGTACGCGAGTCACTGTTAAATGAGGTACCTATTAAAGAGACACCACAGAAAAGAAATCATTAGGTTGGTCACCACTCATTGAGGAACCATTTGTGAGAAATATTTAGGAATGGAACTTCTCGAAGCGGAACCAAAAAATGAAAATACTACCCTATAAGTGAGTCACCACAAGGCAAGACACTTCTAAGGCATGGCTGGACGAGAGACCTCCAGTGAGCCATCGCCAGTTAGGGACTACCATCAAGACATTTCCAATGAGCGACGAATAGTGAGCCACTACCAGTGATACACCACTAGTGATCGACCAGTATTGAGACACCTCTAGTGAGTGACTTCTAGGGTGAGCCACTGCTAGGGTGATCCACCACTAGAAAACAAGAAAAACTAGGAATTTAAAGTGTTTAAATTAGTCATTTGACCTCCCAAAACTCCTCAAACACTGGATTATCAAAAATTAATGCACAGTAGAGGTACTAGACATTATTATTTTGTTTTTGAGAATGTTTTTCTATAGAAATTAAGGATCATACTAAGAAGAAATAGATACAGAGTATCTGAATAAGAATCACTAGTGACAAAAGATTCCAGAAATATAATTTTCCTAATCATACACTCCATCGGTTTCAGGTCCCGTGGCATGGAATTCAAATTTCATCAGACTCAGTGTTGGTTATAAAGTAGTAATGATGATAAAAAGGTTGAATTAAGACAGTGAATTTAGGAGTTATAAATATCTCTACTTTCTAACCATAATACATCTTATTCTTTTTCAGTTTTCAATTATCAAATATCATATATTTTTTATAAAACTTGTGATGCAAGCCTTGTGAAGAAGCGCGGGAGAATTGGTCCATCAAAATGTTATAAGTTTTTCTTTTGGAATTAATGATTCTTGTTAAGGTATTATAATTCATAAAACTTTATTATGTAAGTTAAAAAGTTATTTTATTATCACAGAGTTGTCGTAAATAATAATAAAGTCTCATGATAAATATCTTTGAAGAACAGAGGATATTAAAGTTGTCTTAATAGTTTATATCAATTCTAGAGACCTGGACATGGAAGATCATATCTAGAAGTATGTGACTCAAAATTTGTTGAAACTCAGTATGAGTAATGCTAAAAAATATTCAAGTGTTTCTGATTGATTTCTCATTCAAATTTAGAGCATTAGAGTAACTAATGATTGATCTATTTTAATGAGATGATTTCAAAAAGATAAATTATTCTAATGAAGTTTATTTAATTTATAAAATGTAAAATACTAATGTTAATTTTTATATCGATCCACTAGACTAGGAACAATTTTAGATCCAATCGATGATGTCTCCATACTAGAAAACCATTATGAGAAGTTCTTAAGGAAATATAATTGTTATGAAATGATATTATCATAATGTGAGCATCATCATGATGATAATACTACTATAATGAGAAAGTGTTTGATAATGTGAGAAGTGATTGAGTTTTTACTTTTATAACAATTATTTACATGTTTCATCAATGTTTATGGATGACTCACTTTATTTGGTTAGTTGATTGAATAAAGAAAACATATTGATATTTCATCTAATACATAAATTTCATCAGATGTTTTTTTATAAATAAGTTTATTTAGAATGAGGTGATAATTCGTCATGATAATGATCAAATGTGGATCCATCAGACTAAAGAAAGGATAGGGAGTCTAAGAATTCTAGTTATGGAGTAGGCTTAATAATATGCTTGAGGGTGTAAAAATAGTTAAATTTTAAAACATGAAATACAAAAATTCAATTATCTCAGATTATTTTAAATTTAGATCGAGGATAATGTATTCAGGTTTCCCACTATTAAAATTATGATATCCCTATAAACAAATTCACAATAAATTAATATTATATAACCATTTGCATGGTAAAATAATGAATATCACTATATAATTAATTTGAAAGTTATATTTCTAGACTGGGACCTTATTAGAAGGTCAAATAATGAATGATTTTTTACTGGACTGACTAAGATCAGACTGTTAAATTGAGAAATATTTGAGTAATGATGATTTATAATGGGTTCATTATACTGATAACATAAGACTAAATTCATTGTGGTGAGTCTATTAGACCTATACCGATTAGATGGAGGGAATCTAAACCGACCACATTAGTCTAAGTGTAACGCCCCGACCCTAGTTACCCAGAGTCGGTGCATTATTTTAATACATTGGAATGATTACAAGGAATCATGTCCTGAAGGACCGATAAATTTAGCAGTCTTGGAAAAATAGATCACGTACATGAATGTTACATTTTCACTTTATGATGTAAAAAACAACACAAATAATCTTTATGAACGCCATTATTCCCTTGGATTAAACATGTATATCAATCACATTACACTTCTTGGAATCCTGGGAAAAATAAAACATAGGAAGGGGTGAGATCAAATGCTCAGTAAGGGTAATACATACGGATGAAACTTTCAAAAATAAGCATAAACATTTAATGAAATGTATAAAACTATAACAAAATCCTTTTAAACTTGAACTTCAACATAATATGGCAGAAATAAAATGAAATAATTCCATTTACTTATTCACATGGATATTCTACTAATAAAATAATCACATGAAATATCACTAACTACTTTCATAATTATGGAATGCATAATTCCGAACTTTAATTTCCATGTCAAGGCCTCATGCCAAGACCTAAGGGATAACTGTAACCGGAACCCAACCTGCAGAGCCTTTGTAACCGAACTCCAACCTGAAGTGCCTCTGATAACCGGACACCAACCCTGAGTGCCTCTCATAACCGGACACCAACCCGGAGTGCCTCTAATAACTGGACACCAACCCGGAGTGCCTCTAATAACCGGACACCAACCCGGAGGGTCTACTGTAACCGGACCCCAACCCGGAGGGCTTACATTTACCGGTCCCCAACCCAGAACATACTAGTCCAACACATTCATCTCAAAAAGAGGATGAAATATAACATAACCATTCATATTAAAACTAACATAAGAAATTCCAAAACATTAATCATAAACTATTAATTCCATAAAGATAACTCATCCATAGTCAAACATATCACAAAACCTTAAATACAATATGGAAGATTTGTATCATAATAAATCAACTTCAAACAAGTGTAATATTTATCAAAGGATGTTAACATAAATGAAATCAAAACTATTTGAGAGAAATATCTCTATTTCATGAAAACATTTAAATGTCACACAATTTGGAAAAGAATTCATTTAAAGAAATTTTTGAATCAAAGTGTCCCATACCACTTTGAAACTTTTGAATGGAATTAACATTTTAATAACATTCATGTCCATATAAATAAATCCTTAAAACTCATGTTGAAGACATGTATATTAATGATAAAGATTTAGAAGAATAAATATTTAAAACGTTTGAAATGATGTTTTAGTAAAAAGTCCCTTAAAATAATCCCTTTGAAAACTCTTTCATAATACATGGATATGGATAATAAATATGTCCCAGTTGATACTTACATAAAAACAACCTCATATAATAAAGAGGTTGTGAAATTAACCCTTACCAATTTGGTAACTTAAAAAACATACAATCCATGAAAGAGGTACCATACAATGTATATGTAAATACACATAAATTAAAGTGTATTACAAAAAGAATAAAATTATGGGCAGTACATACACCACACAAAAGGTAATAGTGGCAATATGGCATGAATCTCAAGGAAATAAGGAGTAAGATGAAAACCCCTTACCTTGCACTTTCCTTTAGTCGAGGGTACGTTTAACCTCCTATACAAATATCATAGTATGTTATTAAATTATACCAGAACCATATTAATATTTATGATATCATACATGATTCATTTATGATTTTATATTACCCATTAAATAATAATTTCCATGTTAAGTTAACATTTCAGGTAATAATCACTTTCTTTATCGTATGTGTTTTAACTTGTCACACTTGGTTGTATCACATAGATCATGATTTAAATACTTCCATAATATAAAACATGATAAATATATCAGATATATTTAGAATATAAATATTTATAATAGACATATATATGAAATGGAAAACATCGTTTATGGAGACGGTAGTCCATACTTACGCATAAACGTTGTTTCTGTTTTCATATAGTATTGAACGGAAGTAAGTGAATAAGATATATGTAAGTACATAAATCCTTATATATATATATATCTCTCCAGTATCATTATTATTTCATATATTACATACCTATTAGTAATATATATTTTTATAATCTTCTATGAATGGTGAACTTGGAAATGAATCTCATCGCGTCATGGAGACGGTAATCCGTACGTACGCACGAGCGAAAATATCATTCTTTTGATATAAAAATAATATATAATTGGATGGTATATAATATATACAGAATCATTATAATTTTATATATATTATTTAAATGAATTAAAAATCATTATTATACCCATCCAAATAATAATATATTGAATAACAATTACACCACGACGTGGAGATGGTAAGCCGTACGTACGCACGTATGGTGACATGTCATTCAAAGGATAGATAGAATAATGAATAAGGTTGTCCCACTTTTATAATAATATTAAAGTATATAGGAGATACTGGATTAATTATTTTAGAATGGTAATAACAAATAAAGAAGAAGTGGAAGAAGAAAGGAACATGAAAAAGGGTGGTGAAATCATTACCTCTTCTTCGGGTTTTTCATTTTGATTTGATGAAAAGGGATCCTTAAGAAGTATTTATGACCAAAGGACGGCATCTAGGATTAAGTGAGAGAATTTGAGATAGTATTTGGGCAGGGTTTGGCCGAACCAAAAGGCTTTGATGGTGGGAATTAATGATAAGGGGGAGTGTCCTTTTATAAGAGGGGTGAGGGGCACCTTTGGAAAAGCTCGAAATATTATTTTATAATAAATTCATATTCGGTTTCTAATGGATCCAAAGTAGATTATTTAAAGTTTAAGGTGGGTATGGGTCGAAAACAACTCAAACAATATAATTTAGAGAGGTTTGGGTCATTATATTAACCATATCTTTTAGTTTTAACTCTTAGTTAATTAGTTTGACACTTACCATGTCACTTTGTATTTTTATATTATATAGTTAATAAACATACTATATACATACAAGAGACCCCAAAATGGTCCATTAATGATAAAAATATCATGATATAAGTCTCTTTGTAGAACCTTAGATTTTTAGGAATTTAATATCAATTAATAATATAATATCTCTTTTAAAAACTCTTTTATGTCAATTTTTACACTATTCAATAATTGACTTTTGTAAAAATCATAACAGAATGATTACATAAAAAAAAAATTAATTAAATCAATCCTAAAATGTCATAGTATCCTAGAAAATTAGTTTAATTCATTAAAATCCTCAAATTATATTAATTTGGGTATTTATAATATCAATTATGTTAATTTTTCACTATTATGGTAATTACTTCATCATCATTGTGTCATAAATAAATTAAATTATTTAATGTCTAAAAATTATAAATAAAATATTAATATGTATTAAATCGTTTTATCTTTCTAAAGAATATTTATAGTTTAAAATACAACATATATTACCCTATGTAAAAATTGTTTTTCTAAACGATATATGCTTATGTCATTTTTGTATTTATTTTAACTTAATTAAAATAAAGTGTCCCTATCACCTACATGTGGCTCCATGGGGTCCCAAAATCGACCCAAAGATGCCCATGGTCGTAAATTTATCCACCAATAAGGTTAGGATACATTTTGGTGTAATTTAGTATTATTATAATATTAGTTTTTAACCCTTATTTACCAGATTTACCTTTTAACCATGGAAAATGAAATATTTACCGAAGTAATTATTCAAAATGGCTAAAAATAAAAGTTACTTATTTACACAATTTGGATATCCTGATTAAAAATATGGAATCCATTATTTCAAATTCAAAACACAGAAGTGGCAGAAATTAATTTAAAATTAATTCCCGCTGTCAAAACAAAAAGCATGTTTTTAAGATATAATAACTATCCAAAGATTGATACTTTTTTATGTCAGGTTTAATTGTGAAATTATATCCAATGACCAACATTGTATTAAATGGTAAAAATATATTCTAAATATACTTTAAAACCACTCAAATTCCTAATTTATCACTACTAATTATTTTTATTTAAAAAGTTTTTTTTAATTAAAATTTAGTAATTTTCACTATTCATCAAAATATTAATGTTATCTGAAAATCACCAAAATTTCTCCTTAGGATAAATTTGATACTCCGAATCCAAAAATGAAGTCCATTTTGAGAGATAAAATTTCTAAAATTTTAAAAAGTAGGTATTACTATTCATAACGGCTACTTTGATTGGTCGTGGTGTGTGTTAGAACTAAAAGTTGCATACACCACATGATACTGTATTATTCAAAGAGAAGCATACCGTGGAAGCTTGGGGTGTTACATTCTCCCCTCCTTCAATAAACTACGTCCTCGCAATTCGATATTGTTCTTTGAAAATAAATGTTGAAAATAGAAAATATCTTTGTGGAAAAACCCACATCGGAAATTTGGTTAATAAACTTTAGTCTTAACAAGATGAAAAGAGAAATGAAAGGGTCACCACAAAATTATGATATCTATTAGGAGGACATTAGTGGAAATTATAGACATGTAATTAGAGGAAAACGTAAATATTTATAGGTAGTGATTGAGGTCATCAATCACAAACAAGTTTAAAATTGAGGTCCTTAAATTCATCAATCTATGATGATTTAAAATACCATTGGTTCAACAAAACATAAGGTATTAGGATAACACATTTTTGACATTTCAAAATATCTTAGTTGAAATCCCACATCGAAAAATGAATTAATGAGGCCGCTATTTAAAATAAATAGTGTAAAGTATGAAGATTACCGAAAATAACACATACTAAGGTTCCTTATAAGAAAATATAGATATGGAAGATAAATATAACCATCAATTATCTGATGGAGAGTGGTAGAGAACATGGCTATGAAAAGGTCAACAATCCCAAAGCCATAAATTAGTGATGATCTAAGGTACCATCTAGGACAACATTTTTGTTCTAAGTTCCGTTTCATAATGTTGAGGAATTTATTTATGAGATTGGCTAAGATCATAAGGAGATATACTTACTTTATAATTATAGTTTTATCCATTAATAAATTTCTACCACAAACTCATATTTCACCCAAAAACATAATACAACTCAAAAATACTCTATTTATCCTAATAGTATAGGGTTCCAAATATAATGAATTTATAATTCATATATCAGACCCTTTATGTAAAGAAACTACATTATACCATCTAGGAACTTCATGTAGCACAATGGTAGGCGATAAATCCCAACTTCACTATGGTTGTGGGTTCGATTCCCGCCAGCTTTGTCCGACACAACGGGTCGTCCCACGGTCTGCGTGTTGTCCTTTCATAAAAATCCAAAAAATAACCTTTCAAACTTAATCCATTCCGACCATTAGACTTATCCAAAATACTATTATCCAAAATCACAGTCCAAAATTTACAAAGAAGTTAAACATTATGAGGATCATTTTTTCTAGGTAATAACATGTGAACGCCTTCCACATATATTATTTTACAACACCGCAACATCCTGAATTACCAAAATCATCCATCTCTTATTCCAAAATCACTACCTCAATATTAGGATCATATTAAGGTTTATCTTTCCTTCAACCATGTAATTTCCAAAAAAATTTAACTCGCTGTAGAGTCACTTTTCATAGTACCATAAAATATCAATTCCTTAATTAAATAGTACTGTAGTACAATCCTTATTTATTTCCAGAACATCATTGATACAACACTTAAATGAAATAATTCTAAAATAACAACATAAGAACACTAGTCATTTCTCGTCATTTGTGGTAGTATCATAACTTGATTATTATCCAATAGCATTATTTGCGGCATAGTCTGATGACTGAGGCATTGGTTCGCGTAGTGTCCAAACTCCTTGCAAATGAAGAATTGTACATTTGAAACCATTTTCTTACCCTTGCAGTTACATACTTTGTGCCCTTTTCCTCCACACTTATAACAAACTCACATTACTTTCATGCAAGTTCCAGGGTGTTTCTTACCACAGTTATCACATATGAGAAAATTCTTCTCTTCCCTATTCCCTTTATCCATCTTTCTCTCTTCCATACTTTTCTTCTC
Source organism: Viscum album (assembly GCA_963277665.1). Lineage (NCBI taxonomy): Eukaryota > Viridiplantae > Streptophyta > Magnoliopsida > Santalales > Viscaceae > Viscum > Viscum album. The sequence goes on along the minus strand of OY728148.1, from coordinate 1,880,660,468 downwards.
TTGCCTCCCTTCAAAGACATAGGACCCCGAGAATTCTTTGCTCATCTTATCATCACATGTTATTATTTTTTCATATGATGATAATACATGGGAAAGTATTTCCCTTCTAAATTATAGCTTAGGACCACGAAAGATATGATCCTTCTTACTCTTTGGATCATACGTATTACAGGAGTTCACATTCCTTCTTCTGGGTGCCATTTTTATATAATAGCATAAACTAGTTCAGTTTAGGAATTGGAATGAATATTTACCAAACTTGTAAAATACATAACACAAATTGTACAGTTTATGGATATAATCCATAATCATAAAAATGTTTTCTTTGAGTAAGTATATACTCATAAGCCCTTAATAATGGTTTGTAAAGAAAATGAGAATTATCCTAAGCATACTCCCTAGAAGTGTCGTAACCAAGAGTGAAGCAAGGCCCGTTGTCGTGCACCAGTTCTCGTTCGAGTCAAGCTCAAAGCGGTGTTTTTGGGTTTTACCCCTAGGTACATCTGTGCCAGAGCCGCCTCTACTTGCTCGTATCCATACGGGAATGTATTGCTTGGAAAACTGAAAAAATCTCTATAATACCAAAATTCAAGGAAGTTATTCTATACTAATCCTAAAATTCTACCTTAGGGCTATGTGTTCTAATCAGAGTTTATCTAAATCCAGTTTCCAAGGTTATTGCTAAACTTCCTCTGATACCAAATGTAATGCCCCGACCCTAGTTACCCAGAGTCGGTGCATTATTTTAATACATTGGCATGATTACAAGGAATCAAGTCCCGAAGGACCGATAAGTTTAGCAGTCTTGAAAAAATAGATCACATACATGAATGTTACATTTTCACTTTAAGACGTACAAAACAACATAAATAATCTTTATGAATGCCATTATTCCCTTGGATTAACCCTGCATATCAATCACATTACACTTCTTGGAATCCTGGGAAACATAAAACATAGAAAGGGGTGAGCTCAAATGCTCAGTAAGGGTAAGAAATACAGTAGAAACTTTCAAAAATAAGCATAAACATTTAAGACAATGTATAAAACTAAAACAAAAGCCTTTTAAACTTGAACTTCAGCATAATATGGATAAAATAAAATGAAATAATGCCATTTAATTATTCACATGGATATTCTAATAATCAAATAATAACATGAAATATCACTAACCACTTTCATAATGATGGAATGCGTAATGTCGAACATTAATTTATGTGTCAAGGCCTCGTGCCAAGACCTAAGGTATAACTGTAACCGGAACCCAACTCGGAGAGCCTCTGTAATCGGAATCCAACCCGGAGTGCCTCTGATAACTGGACGCCAACCCGGAGTGCCTCTCATAATCGGACACCAACCCGGAGTGCCTCTAATAACCGGACACCAACCCGGAGTGCCTCTAATAACCGTACACCAACCCGGAGGGTCTGCTGTAACCGGACCCCAACCCGGAGGGCTTACTTTTTCTGGTCCCCAACCCGGAACATACTATTCTAACACATTCATCTCAAAAAGAGGATGAAATATAACATAAACATTCGTATTAAAACTAACATAAGAAATGCCAAAACATTAATCATAAAATATTAATTACATAAAGATAACTCATCCATATTCAAACATATCACAAAACCTTAAATACAATATGGAATATTTTTATCATAATAATTCAACTTCAAACACGAGTAAAATTTATCAAATGATGTTGACATAGATGAAATCAAAACTATTTGAGAGAAATATATCTATTTCAGGAAAACATTTAAATGTCACAAAATTTGGAAAAGAATTCATTTAAAGACATTTTTGAATCAAAGTGTCCCATACCACTTTGAAACTTTTCAAAGGAATTAACATTTTAAAAACATTCATGTCCATATAAATAAATCCTTAAAAACCTTGTTGAAGACATGGACATTAATGAGAAAGATTTAGAAGAATAAATATTTAAAATGTTTGAAATGATGTTTTAGTAAAAAGTCCCTTAAAATAATCCCTTTGAAAACTCTTTCATAATACATGGATATGGATAATAAATATGTCCCAGTTTATACTTATGTAAAAACAACCTCGGATAATAAAGAGGTTGTGAAATTAACCCTTACCAATTTGGTAACTTACGACACATACAACCCATGAAAGAGGTACCATACAATGAATATTTAAATACACATAAATTAAAGTGTATTACAAAAAGAATACAATTATGGGAAGTACATACACCACACAAAAGGTAATAGTGGCAATATGACATGAATCTCACGGAAATAAGGAGTGAGAAGAAAACCCCTTACTTTGCACTTTCCTTTAGTCGAGGGTACGTTTAACCTCCTGTACGAAGATCATAGTATGTTATTAAATTATACCAGAACCACATTAATATTTATGATATCATACATGATTCATTTTTGACTTTATATTACCCATTTAATAATAATTTCCATGTTAAGTTAACATTTCGGGTAATAATCACTTTCATTATCGTACGTGTTTTAACTTGTCACTCATGGTTGTATCACATAGATCATGATTTAAATACTTCCAGAATATAAAACATGATAAATAAATCATATATATTTAGAATATAAATATGTATAATAGACATATATATGAAATGGAAAACACCATTTATGGAGACGTTAGTCCGTACGTACGCATAAACGTTGTTTCTGTTTTCATATAGTATTGAACGGAAGTAAGTAAATAAGATATATATAAGGACATAAATCCTTACATATATATATATATCTCTCCAGTAGCATTATTATTTCATATATTACATACTTATTAGTAATATATATTTTTATAATCGTAGATAAATGGTGAACTTGGAAATAAATCTCATCACGTCGTGGAGACGGTAATCCGTACGTATGCACGAGCAAAAATATCATTATTTTGATATAAAAATAATATATAATTGGATGTCATAACATATATACATAATCATTATCATGTTATATTTATTATTTAAATTAATTAAAAATCATTATTATACCCATCCAAATAATAATATATTGAATAACAATTACACCACGACGTGGAGACGGTAAGCTGTACGTACGCACGTATGGTGACATGGCATTCAAAGGATGGATAAAATACTTAATATGGTTGTCCCATTTTCATAATAATATTACAGTGTATAGGAGATACTGGATTCAGTATTTTATAATGGCAATAAAAAATAAAGAACATGTGGAAGAAGAAAGAAACTTGAAAAAGGGTGGGGAAATCATTACCTCTTCTTCGGGTTATTCCTTTTTATTTGATCAAAAGGGATCCTTAGGATGGATTTATGACTAAAAAAAGGCCTCTATGATTAAGTGAGGGAAGTTGACAGAGTATTTGGGTAGGTTTTTGCCGAACCAAAAGGCTTTTAAGGTGTGAATTAATGAGAAGGGGGAGTGTCCTTTTATAAGAGGGGTGAGGGGCACCTTTGGAAAAGCTAGAAATATTGTTTTATAATAAATTCATATTCCGTTTCTAATGGCTCCAAAGTAGATTATTTAAAGGTTAAGGTGGGGATGGTTCTAAAACCACCCAACCAATATAATTTATACAGGTTTGGGTCATTATATTAACCTTATCGTTTAATTTTAACTCTTAGTTAATTAGTTTGACACTTACCATGTCACTTTGTATTTTAATATTATATAGTTTATAAACATACTATATACATCCAAGAGACCCCCAAATGTTCTATTAATGATACCACTATCATGATATAAGTCTCTTTGCCGAACCTTAGATTTTTAGGAATTTAATATCAATTAATAATATAATATTTGTTTTAAAAACTCTTTTATGTCAATTTTGACACTATTCAATAATTGACTTTTGTAAAACTCCTAAAAGAATGATTACTTTGAACAAAGTAAATTAAATCAATCCTAATATGTCATATTATCCTATAAAATTAGTTTAATTCATTAAAAGTCTCAAATTATATTTATTTGGGTATTTATAATATCAATTATTTTAATTTTTCACTATTATGATAATTACTGCATCATCATTATGTCATAAATAAATTAAATTATTTAATGTCTATAATTATAAATAAAATATCAATATGTAGTAGATCTTTTTTTCTTTCAAAATAATATTTATAGTCGAAAATCAAACATATATTACCCTATGTAAAAATTCTTTATCTAAACAATATATGCTTATGTCATTTTTGTATTTATTTTAACTTAATTAAAATAAAGTGTCCCTATCACCTACAAGTGGCTCAATGGGGTCCCAAAATCGACCCAAAGATGCACATGGTCGGAAATGTATCCACAAATAAGGTTAGGGAATGTTTTAGGGTAATTTAGTATTATTATAATATTATGTTTTAACCCTTGTTTACCAGATTTACCCTTTAACCACCGTAAATGAAATATTTACCGAAATAATTATTCAAAATTTCTAAAAATAAAAGTTACCTATTTACACAATTTGGACCTCCTGATTCCAAATATGGAATCCATTTTTCCAAATTAAAAACATAGAAGTGGCAGAAATTAATTTAAAATAAATTCCCGTTGTCAAAACAAAAAGCGTTTTTTTAAGATATAATAACTATCAAAAGATTGATACTTGTTTATGTCCGGTTTAATTGTGAAATTATGTCCAATTACCAACATTGTATTAAATGGTAAAACTATATTCTAAATATACTATATAACCACTAAAATTCATAACTTATCACTACTAAATATTTTTATTAAAAAAGTTGTTTTTAATTAAAATTTAGTAATTTTCACTATTCATCAAAATATTAAAGTTATCTGAAAAGTACCAAAATTTCACCTTAGGATAAATTAGATACTCCAAATACAAATATGAAGTCCATTATGAGAGATAAATTTTCTAGAATTTTAAAAAGTAGGTATTACTATTCATAACTGCTACTTTGATTGGTCGTGGTGTGTGTTAGAACCCGAAGTTGCGTACAACACACGCTACTGTATTATTCAAAGAGAAGCATATCGTGGAAGCTAGGGGTGTTACACTAAGTATTTTGGATATATCATGTGTGGTGAAGTTTTAACAATATCAGTATTCTTTTGTTTTGGAAATTTTTTTTGTAAGAAATAACAAGAAGGAGTTGGCATAATTATACCTATCAAGAGATAGAAGGTGTCTTAAGGGAGTTTTAAAATGTTATATTCCTTTCATAATTATATTTAATTTCCATAAAACGTAAGGAGTTTCTATGGAAGGGATTTAGGTTCTCACATTGAGGAAAAACAGTGTAAATCTATGGTTCTTTACATTATTTCCTTATTTTCATTGTTGATTATTTAATAAATGAAGATAATGTAAATAAAATTAATTTCATTCATGGGTAATGATTTATAAATCACGGTAAATATTTAAAAGTTAACAACATATTTAACCCCTCCTTTCCATTTTTATTAGAATAATTAAAACTTTAGTGGAACTATTGGAGATAGAACTGGGGGATAATCGACCACCACCTCTATATCATGGTCATTACCACCAACCTAGAGTATGTCTTGAGGATTTAGTAGTGGTATAGCTATAAAATATCTAAGAGCACACCTAAAAAAAGATACCAAATAAGACAGGATTTCTGATTGAAACAAAACTAATGGAATGGGTTTACTACCAAACAACCCACATCAGAGGTCAAGGGATAGAAAGTAATCATTTTTATATTTATAGTGTTTCTTATATATGGATTTTTAATTTCAAATTAAGAAGGAAAAAAATCATTAAATTTCACCAGGAATTCTGATTTATAGGAATCCATTTTACAGATAATTAAAAATTTATATATTAATTTTAAAATTGAGATTAAACATAATATAAGGATCTATTAAAAGGATTTTTATTCTGAGTTTATAAAGGAATATACTTTTTGTAAATCAAAATTTACGCCCATTTGAATCTAAATAAATCCCTTATATTTGGTCTCAAAATATAATAGGTAAAATACGATGTTTAGATTCAATTAATTAATATTTTCCATTATTAAAGGCACGTATAAATTATAAATTGAAATTGGTAGGCGCATAATCTTAGACAACATCATCCTCATGTAATAAGGGTTATATTGCTTACATTGATCAAAATTAGCTATTTAAGATACCTCAATTAATATGTATTGGAAAAAATCAATTAAGTTTATGCTTACATTTTTAAATTCCGATTTTTTTTATGCATAAGTCATTAGTGTCAGCATCACATCCAAGGAACACTCAATAATCACAGTAAACACATAAAATGTAGGTAATAAAATAAACATATATAGAAAGGAATATGTATGGAATATACTTAACAAGGTTCTTATAATGATTAATGTTACAATATTACATTCCATATATTTTCAAGGTAGAATATCTATAATGAATAAAAAATTAAAATTTTCATTTTAATAACTAAATAGTAAATGTATATCAACATTAATATGAGAAATACTGAATAAAAATTTCTTTTTCCAGGGAAACTCAGTGTTTAACCATAGTGTGAGTTAGATACTCTATGGAATAGTATATAAACAACTTCCCACTTACTCTTAGCCTCTGATCTATATTCCAAATCAGTAAGAATATAAAAGGACTTCCTCTGATTACAAATTATGAATTCTCGAATGTGGATCCCTCATAAGAAGCCAAAACTATTTGGACACATTTCCTCAAGTTCCCCTCCTCATATTACAGGTTCTAATGAATAGTATAAATGTACAATGGTGTAAAAGTGAAGAGACTATTCTCTCATGTTATGGTGGAGAAAAATATAAAACTTTATAGATAAATAACGAAAGTGTAAAAATTATGAATATGTATAAGGATACAAAATCAAACATTAGCATAAAATAAATAACTAATAAACCCAAAAGATGATTAATATCATAAAAAAATAATTTAATTTATACATGTAAATAAAAATAATCCTTGCATTTAATGATGAATAGAGAAAATTAAATGATTTTTAAATGAATCAAAAATGAAAAAAAAAATTAAACAATCCCAAGCATTACCCTTGTAATCTGTTAACAATCACATAATCTAAATAAATAAACCAAAGTGTGAAATGATGGATGCTTTAATTTTCCACACCTATAATCATATAATCTTTATGGATACCAATGGTGGCCTAGATAAGGTGTGATATAAATTTCATTAGGCCACTACCAACAGTGTTCACACAATCCACTCTAGGAATTTAAACTGAAATAGTGTGATGGTATTTATAAATGTAATGAAGTGAAAAAAAATATTGGATAATTCTTCAGCCACTATTAGAAGTTTCTATGAATATGTGATAATTTAATTAATTTGTATTTATTTTATAATAAATAGATCATGAGTATAATGTATCATAAATCATTTAAATGAAAATAATAGTAGATGGTTTGTGGTCTATCAAGGGAATACTTGGCCTCATTGTTCAGGCCAAATTATTGTTGTAACTCATTCAGTTTGACTATATGGTTTCTTTGTGTAACCATGGGGGAAACCGATGGAATTCTATTGTAAAATAGTATAACTCTATCCATATATCTTATCCATAGTAATCAAGTGTTATGCATGATGTGGCCAAACAGAATGAAATCGGGTCGTTATTTATCCAAAGACATTAAGTTGAATTTGAGGAGCATATCCAAGGAATTATAATATCCAAAAAAGTAAAGTGAATCACCAATAAAATTCTAAGGCATTCAAATAATAATACAAAGACCAACTTCTTTTTTGGTTAAATCCTATGATAATCAACTCAATTAACCAGAATGTCATCATTTGACTATTCATGGCATTCATCTAGGAAACCAAGGTGGTCCCAATTCTGACCATTCCTATAAAGATGAAAAATTTCTAAACATATAACTAACCTTATAAAAATTTCAAATATATATATGTCATTATAATCTATGTAATATGAATTCCAAAATTAAATTATTAGGTACATTCTATTATATCTAATCCAAAATGATAATATAAAATAAAAAATGCAACCAATTATCAATTCAATTATTTTTTAAAGGCTATGTAATATTCATATATATATATATATATATATATTACATTTAACGTTTTAATGTTTCATTTTTTTTGTGATCGAACACTTACCTAATAAAAGGACAATTAGTGAACTTCATAACAATGTCCTATGTAAATAAAAACAATAGAGACTATGTTGGGAAGATCACACCTATATTAATCCATTAAGGAAATTGATGGTCGATTTAGATGTTCGACAAATATATTTTTGATGAAACTCAGTGGAGAGGCTTGAAGAGATTCAACATGAGAAAATAGATGCTCTTGTTCATTAAAAATATAAAATTAATAATGAGGTTCAAGATATAAAAATTTATGTTCAAATATTAATTTTAACCCTCCATTAATGAATGTGTAGTTTGGATTCATGTGTGTTGAAAACGCACACTAAAATTGGATCGCTTATTTCCCAAGGGTATGCATGTTTTATGCACAGTATTTGGGAAATATTGTTTCAACCATTTAATTTTCGTATGTTATTTTCTTTAGTTTTCATGCACATATGTGTGGACACGGTCAAATAGTTAGGGAAAACCATGTGTCATTATTTACACTAAAAACACCTCACAGTTTGATCAAATTTTTCACACTGGGATCTATGGTTTCTACTAACTATCTGTTTCAGTAGTTTCTTCAACTGGTCATGGTTTTAAGATCTAAAAAATCCTTAAAACTCAATTTCCATTTATTAATTATTGATTAATCTCTATTAAAATAACAAAATAGAAATAAACTGAAAATCAAAGGATCAATACCGCAATGAAAAACTAGGTTCTTTCAGAATAAATCTCATGAAGGGCCATATTACCTCAATAATGTGGTGTCATTTTACCAATAACATTAAATAATAGGTAGAATTTGAACTAATGTCTTTTTAAATGATTAATATGATATGGATCACAAATCCCATTATAGTTCATTAATATTGAAAAATTAATTATTAGGCAATAATCCAATATTATCAATGTTGATAATGTGGACAACAATAAATCTATATCCTAAAAATAGATGTATTATATAAAAACCCTTAACATAATTCTTGAAATCCAAAAATGTTATTGAATCTCCAGAAAGAATAACTACCACATCAATATATTAATGAAATATATTTATTAATATTCAAATTTTATAAACATAATATATAATAGTTTTGTATATCTATATTAGCATGTAATTTTCAATTTCTATTATCACGTGTGATAAATATTGATTGTTTTATAGTATTTTAGTAATGTCATATTTTTTCTACATTATTCTTTCCCATATAATCATTCGAATATGATAAACTATACTGAAATTGATTAATTATAATTTTTTATAATTTTTTATTATCATTTTATGTTTTTATTTTTGATGATTCAAAAAAATAAATTTGAGGAATATCATGTTTCAAATATTATTAAGACATCATTACTTGTAACATAAATAATGATTTTAATGAAATTTGTACCATTATAGAACCAAAATAATATAATTATTTTATTATTTATATAATATTGTATCACTAATTGAGTTCTCAATGTAATCTCTGACAATATCATATAATATTATTCACATACGTATCTTGACCAAACAAAATATAAAAATACAGCAAATAATGGATGATTATAACATTGAAAATGATTTATTTATGGATAATATCATTCTTAGAAAATAATATTTATATAATTTATATATGGATAAAGAGGTGACTAAAATTTATATATATTCACATTAATAACTAAATTTGATAAAAAAAATAGACCCATTGCTTTGTGGATGTGGTAGTACATATAATCCATAGTTTATATTTACATTTAATGGATATCAAATGTAATGGACGATGGATTTTAATTTTACTCACCAATAATATAACATATATATATATATATATATATTACTTTTATTCCTCAATTTCACCATTATAGTAAGTGAATATTGATAGTGGTGAGAAAAAGGTTTTTCATTATAGATATAGTATTCTAAATAAGTCAACAATTACTATTATGTTTTTATTAATATCAAATGGTAAGGTTATTTAATTGTAAATCCTTTATAATAATAAAATATTGTATACAAACAATATTAATTTAAATTTAAATGAATTAAAAAAATATGTTTTTGAATGAAACAATGAAACAAAATGTTATTGGGAATAAAATGTACTCATTTTGATGACTTGGGATTTCTATTAAAACAATCCATTGAAATATAAGGCTTTAATAAATATATTTTGATAGAAGTATCAAGGAATTTAAATAAAATTTAAATGGAAAAAAAATTATTTCTATTTGGAAAACAAATTTGTTGAGATGTCTCAAGGGGTGATGAGTGTCCTATATATGAATGGTGATAAAGAATTTAATGTAGATTTTAAACAGTTATTATAAAGGGTCCAATGATCAAATATCTAATCTAGAACAATGTATTTTAAATAATAGATTTGTGGATGCGATAAGGTCCCTTGTCTATTAAAAATACATTTTTAATCATGTTTTTTTTCTATTTTACTAATATATATTTCACTTTTATATTTTTTTTACAAATCTAAATAAATTCTAATTAAGTAATTAATTTTTGGTAAATAAAAAATTTCCATAATATAATACATATTATGGAATATTTTCAAATAACATATTTATGTTTTTTATAAAATCTGTAGTTTTATTAAAAATTAATTTAATAAAGATCCCATGTAATATAAGAAAACCTGATTTTTGATAAAATATGTTTCTAAGAAAACAATATTCCAGAAGGATAAAATTATCAATGTATTTTATTTCAAAAAAATTTCCTGGTTGATTAAAATACTGATAAACATTTTAATTATTTAAAATAAACCAATTTTTAAAAAAACTAACATTATATTAATTAAATAATAAAAATTATTCGAAAATATATTTTATGTTATTAAAAATATATTTTCTATATTCAAAAATGTATCTTGAATGATATATATTTACAAGATAAAAAATTTTGGATCTTGTGAAAAGATTAATATTTTATAATGTGGTACGTACTTTTTTTCTTAAATGATATATTTTTAGTTAAATTTATATTTTAATTATAAATGTAAAAATAATATATTCCATAAATATATACAAATTAACCATAACAAAATATTTATATATAATGTTCATAATGAACTTAATTTTATAATATTTTAATTCTAAAATTATTTATTTTTTATTTTTCCTCAAGTAGATAATTATAAATTAATATTTTTTTGTATTCTCAAAACATTTGAAATTTTAATTTGTTATTATATTTATTCTACTAGTGTTTTTATTCCACATAAAATTTATTAATCATGATTGTATAATATATCTCAACATGATTTAGTTTCATGTTGCATGTGGAGAATTCTATTTACCATTGTATAATAAATAAATATCTTCCAAAATCAAGGGGTGTTAAATTCTTCACCCTTAAATAAATTTCATCGTCATATTTTTAATTATAACCTTATTTTTAAAATATTTATGTGTATCTAAATTATACATATCTGAAAATAAAATTTCTATAAAAATATCATCATCCCAATCATAGGAAAACATATCATTTTCCATAGAATAGGTTTATCCCCTATATTGGGGTTTTCACCAACCATTTGAGTAAGGACTCTATATGTATTTGGTATTATGACCAAAATTTAATAATTTTCATCAAAATGTTTATTTAAATTACAATAACATTGATAGGCTATAGTAGGTTGATAAGATATGTCATTCCCATTTTACAAATAATTGTTCCATTAATTATGAAGGATAATTGCAACACATTAAATACATTTATGGGTGGATAATATGTTTTTAAATTTCAATTTTCCAAAATTATTAAATATGGTATAAAAAACATAAATAAGTTATCTTTGACAACTAAATAATCAAGGTGGATATTTGATATTTTTAAGAAGAATTTTTATTACAATGTAGTTGGCTGATGATTTATCAAATATGTCCCTCTTGTTTCTTTAGGGGATTATTCGTGTGACATAATATATTTTATTTTTTGAACACATATTTATTATTTTGATTGAATAGTATATATATTGTTATATTTTTGGAGGATTTTTATAATGTGTATTATTTCTATAAGAACATGAATTGGAGAAATAACTGAAAGAAGTATCACAGTCCTCACAATTTAAGCACTAGGATGTGCGTGGTGCAATACATGGAATCCTATTTCCAATGTTTTTCTTACTATTAATTTTATACCCATTTGAAAATAATAAAATTAATTGACACACTTTCTAAATTTGAATCCCTTTCAATACCTTCATTGAAATATTCGTGGTGAAACCCCCAATAATGTTGGATTGAAGGTAGCATTTTTTTATTCACCCTATATGACTTTTCATTTGTGTATCCAATAGATTTTTCAATCTTGTTTTCGTCTATAGAATAATGAGACTCTCCTAAGTAAATATACTCTTCATGTGTACATTGTGATACCTCTTAAATTATATTAAATAAACTTATAAATAATTTCATTCGATGTATTGTTTTACAGAATACTAAATAATAAATCAATCATACTTTTGGTTGATATAATAAAAAATGATTCATTCATTGATAGTATTGTGATGTTAACCTCTTAAATTAAAACTAATTCTTCCCCCTTTTGTTACAATAGTATAATTTTTTCCCTCATTTACAATTATAGAATTTATATAAAATACTTACTGAAAAATATGTTCATAAACTCCACTTATTCCATTTATTATACACTTCTTTTACAATAGAATCCATAATGAGATCTTACCACTAGCTAGAAAATCCATAAAAATAATAAATTGTAAGAACTACTATCTAATGTTATGGTCACGGGAGAATATAAAATATCATTTTAGTCAAATTTACCCTTACTCAATATTTAATGTATTACAATTCTAACTAAAAGAGGGTGTAGGATTTATCATGAATGTCTCAAAATTGTGCCACTCCATCATTTGTTTTCTCAATAACTCAACAAAATTACTATTTTAAAATATATATTGAAACGACTAGATAATCCTTAATAAGAGTTTTTTTATCCTATCCATATACACATTAGGTTTCTCATTTTATTAATCTCTACAATATCTATCACAAAAAAATTATAAATCATTTCATCCATGTTCCTACCATTACCGTTATAAAATTATAATTTCGAATGTGTATACTATATTTAGTGAAATTTCATATAAGTTAAATGTATTCATATAAGGGGGATTTAATATATGAGAAGAATATGTTATCTAATGTATCTATATGTTTTAATATACATTATCAATGGATAGTATTGTAATTTAATTTTTACATTTTAAAATGAATCACAATGGGTAATAAAGATAATGAGAATCATAAAATGTATATCATTTTTTGGTTTCAATCAATGAGTAATATTATGATTAATTATCATGCAATTGGATAAAATTGAGATATTAGAAAATATTCCCTATTCTATTTTACTACCTCTACGTATATCTGTTCTAGATGAAATATTAACATGTAAAATCCATTAAATGGTTTTTTCTCGAAAAACCAAAAAATTACACTCTTCCAAAATATCATTATAGTATCCAATACAAATTAATATAAACTAGAAATATCCAATTTTGTTTTACAAATGATTAATGATATATTCTGAAAGAAAACTAAATCTTCAATTGATACAATCTAAAGATATCATAGATTAATAAAAAAAATTATTTAATTATTTTAAATAAATAATTATTTCATAACATAAATAATTTTACATACTAATGATACTATTATTTAGTGTCATGTATGAATACCTTCATAAATAATATATTTCATAATAGTCAACAACATTTACTCATAACCACTCAATTCTAAACCCCCGTCTAAATAACTCACTTGTGATACACACTATTTATCTAAGGGAAAGAGTATATAAAAAAGGGGGAGACTCATAGTATGGGAAACATAATATATACCCAATGAGGATAAAATGTGAAAAAATGATAAGTATATGGGTATGAAATGACAGTTAAGATCCATGAATATTATATTATAAAGACATACCCATATATATCATGGAGAAAATACAAGTAAAATTTTATCAAAAATATGTTTAAAGGGACATAAATAAAGAAACACATTACCATATTAACAATAACATAATTGATCATGAATAATAATTTATTTACCATAGTTTATCAGGATTCAGATACCTTTTTCCAGTGATTGATCAAGAATCAATAACCTATTATGCCTAGTAAATTATTCATCACATCATGATTTTAATTATCCAATGATATATAAAGTATTACTGAATTCATTGTAATTTTATATATGTCATAAAAATTAATTAATGAAAAACCAAGAATTTGTGTTTCATATGATATTAACAACTAATCATATAAATAATTCCCATGGAATAAAATTGGTTTCATTCATTCTATTATTATGAACCCATGGAATGAGGAATGTGTTTCACATCATTTCTAGATAGTAAATAAAATTTTCCTCAATAATATAAGTGGATTATACCCTCAAATACTTTACTGCGCAATATTTTTTTATAAGGACATGTAGATGGTTATTGGTAAAAATATATTTAATTGAAAAACGATTTGAAGAATAAATATGAAATGATCGAGAAATTGTAAAAGTGTTTTTTAAAAAACCCATTATAATTACCATAATTGGAGAAGTTACTGAAAAATTGAAATTCTATTATAGGTGTTATCAATTCAAAAAAATCAAAAGTCTGAATTTTAAGAATCCATAATATTAATTAAATCTAAAATATATCTTTAAAAAGATATATATGTAACAAAATGGTCAAGTTAAGGAAGTTTGAATAATTTTAATTTTGAAATATAATATTATAAGATGGATCACATAAAGACACAACCATGTTCCAAAATTAAAATTTACATAATTAGAAAAAACAAACATGTGAAAATTTAAAATCAATAATATATCCATAAAATGATAAAAAATTATATCAAAATAAATTTTTATATGAAGATAAATAATTTTATTTTGAAATAATATAAACTTATTTTAAAAAACCATTTTTGAAAATCCATATATTTAAAATATTTACAAAACATCCTTGTGAAATGTGTAGAAATGAAATATGATGTTCACATGAAATAAATTATAAATTTTTATCTACATATAGAGAAGTAAATTTGTAGTAAATGAAAATATTTACATGGTGGGGATTTAGTTTAAATGGATTAGTTTAAATATTCTCATCAATAACATGATATTTATTGTGAATAAATTCATCATCGAGGATTATTTTCATCCAAATTGTCCATTTCCCACAAAGAAGAAGATATATACCTATAAATAAAGTCTTTGTGATGAAACAAATAATATTAAATGAAATTAAATCATGATTAAGGACTCAATCTCGATGTATAAAATTTAGATTACAAAAAAGAATGTGACAATAGAATCCATTTAATAGAAATCCATTTAAGTAATGAACATTAATGGATCCTCTAACTCGATGAATTACATAAATGGTGTAATATCAATTCATTGTGATGTAATGAAACCTTTTCAAGGGTGTCAAGGTTCAAAATAAGCAATAATACACATGAAATTAAATTTGAGATAAAGAACCCCATACCATAATCATGACTCCCACTAAGCAATATATATCTATAATAAAAATGATAAATATCATAATAACATATTTTAAATTATTATTTATATATAAAATAATTTGATAATCGTAATTTATAACTATTTAAAAAATATAAATTTGTTTTTATTTTTCAAATTTTGATTTCAATTTTAAATATTTTTTTGAAATAACATTATAATAGTAGTTGTTTTATTCATTATTCATTTGTTTTCTATTATTGTCATACCATAAATGTTTCTTGAATTCATTCTTCATAATTATTTATAATGTAACATTTTTTTCCAATAGGATTTTTTTATGATTCATAATGATTAAATTGATGAATAAGATGTTTGAGAGATTTTTAATTAACTAACAATGGTATCATATATAATGATTCTAATATTATTGATACATTTTTATAACATTCATATAAATATTTTCTTATTTAAAAAATATCTTATTTTTAATTATATTCACTTATTCATCCATGGAATTATTTTTCATACAATGGCCCGAATGTATTCACATTTTTTTATAACACACCTTTCAAGGGGAGAGGTGGATCCCTTACAAGGCTCGTAGGTGTATGTATTACATGGCCCATAGTTCTTATAGGATTCATTTCTCGTAGGCTTCAAACCATACATACAACCCAAACTAACAACTAGGAACTGCTCCTCCCCATCATCTTCCTCGTGAATCAGCTCTCCACCTTCACATGGCTATTCAGTTAGGGTATCTCGAGCATAGACAAGCTTGTCCCAATGACAGGTGTCATACACTCTCATTCTTCCAATCCTTGTATCTTCTGTTGTGGTAAATGATTCTTGGTCATCCTGTTTAAAGAGATTTTTCCTTGTAGGTTGTCTGGTTTGCATCTTCACTTAACGTGCCTGAATTACTTGAGGTGGCCCGAAGGCCTTACTGGCCCAATGGACTGGGTGGACCGAAGGCCTTAAAGGACTTAGGGACCAAATTGATGGCCCGAGGCCCCAAATGGGGGAAAATTCTTGGATGCTACAGTTCTGCACAGCTCTCGCTGCCGTACCTACTGCAGTAATTCTACATTACCGAGAAATTTTTCCTCCACCTGGATTTGATCCCAGGTCACCTATATGCACTTAAGAGTCCTCGCCAATTAGGATGAGGGTCATTTTCATCCATGTAATTATCTAATTTTATTGTTCATGTTGGTAGTTACACTAATTCAAATACGTACATACCATAATTAATTGATTTTTATGATTGTGAAATAGGTTTTATTAGTAAATATATAATTATTAAATATGCATAATGTAATTGTTTATATAATTTTAAAATTTTCCATTATATTTATATAGTTTTAAAATTATTTATAATGAAACTATATAGACAATATTATATGATAGATTGTGGAGGAATTAGTCAGCATAATATATAGTTCATGTTTTCATTTCTCAATCAATTAGAGGGAAATATGTTGAATTATTATTTGTACCATTAATATAATAACTATATAATAAGACTCATATTTTATTCTTTAATTAAACAATTATAATCAGTGAAGGGATACAGTTATGAAAAACATGCATCATCACTTCATAGAGACGGTAGTCTATACAATGAACTAACAACCGTTTTTTTCTTAACCTAAAATGGCAATTCAGATTAGTAAATTTTTCAATATAATATATAATTAATGTATGAAAAATATTTAATTTATTATCTATTAATTATAAAATTAGTTTTTTCAATGTAAATATGAAAACAAATATGTTATGAAAAAGGTACTACTATTGAGATCTTTGGATTTATCTTAGAAGACATAATAAAAATGTATATCTCAAGTAACCTATTAATATTTTATGCACAAAAAAATATAATAGGTTTATAAAGGATATAAAATTATTAGTGTTTATATTTTAACTTTCTTCATTGATTGCTTTTTAGTTGTTGTTGAGAGGTCCCTTTTATAGGTTGTGTGAATTACATTTTTGAAATTATAATCAATTATAATATAATTGGTTTGCATGATAAAAGTATCTTATTGATACTAAAATGAACATTATTAGATAGAGGAATTGAATATGGATTTTAATTCATCAAAATTTTATTTTTATAAATTTTAAACATGTTTTAAGAGTTTTTTCTTATGATTTTCTCTTTTATATTTTTTTGTTTTACTATTGTATTAAACTATTACCTAAGTTACTTTAATTTTCTAAAAATGATATGGCCATTATTAAATAATTTTAAAATACTAATTCCAATTCTAAAAACTATTTAATATTATCAATTTTTTCTTCATATGAAAATTTTATTTCACCATTATAGTTTATATTGCATAAAAATCTCATTCATATAAGATGTAAATTCTTAGGACCAAAACATTTTTCTATTATAAAATTATCATTTTAATTGATTTACATGATACAATTTCTTTTATTTTATGAAAAGAAAATTTTATTTATCCATAAATAACTATAAAAATATTAATTTTCAAAAGATATATTAAAATGAACTACTATAAATATTATATTTTATTAGAATTTATTTTATATTAATAAAAATTGATTTTTAAAATTCATAATAGTATTTAAAAATGTATATATTTAATGATAAATAATATTTTACAACGATAATTTTTAATAAGTCATTAATTGACACATAATTCTTAATACATGAAAAACTCAATACATTATAGAAATAATTTATTTTTCATTATTCACGTGAAAATAAACTTTTTTAGAAAAATTTCAATAACTAACATTGGGTAAATATTAATTTTTTTATTAAAAATGATTTATTTGAAAATTAAAATTTAGAAAAATTAAAATATATATTTTATATTAATATCTAAAATATAATAAAAAATTATTTTATTAGGAATTAATGTTTTTATTAAATAGGTGTTTATAATATTTGCATAAAATAATTTTTTATTTAAATAATGTATATACATTAGTTCATTTTTTAATATCATTTATTTTCATCATAATAATTAAAATGTTGTTTATTGAATTTATTAACAATTTAAACATTTATTTGAGATTAAAAAATACTCAATATTAATTATCTAACCTATTTTTTTAAATGTTAATTAATTTTAATATATTTAATTACTAGATAATCTATTCGTTATAAAATTTTATAATATTTTGCATCATGCATTTAATAGAACATTTTTGTTTCGCATTATTCATAGAGAAAACTGTCAAACCTTGTATTATTTAAAAATACATATATTAAAAAATCTCTAGGGATTATAGATATTTTTTATTTAATTCCTCATGATATTATATAATTTTGTCATTGGATTTTATGTTCTTAAATATAGGGACTTCATAATTAAATTATATTTCAGGATCTAACCATGCCATGATCATTTCTATTTGGTATGCATTACAGAATAAGGATTTTGATGTGAATCCATGTAGGAAATGAGGAATAGTGAGACTAACAAGTCACTAACTAGGGGTCAAGTAATTAATAATATTTCTTGCACCCCTCAAAGATAAATGCAGAAATCATTTATTAGAATGGACGGAATAACCACCTGGTAGGGTGAATATTCCACTTTTCTTTATTTTTCAATCCTATACTAAAATAATAATGAAAATATAGATATTCGAAATAAAAAAGGATTCCCACCATTACATCCAATTAGCGATACATTTATTATACTCTTTTTTTTAATATTAGGGAATACATTAAGGATCCCTTGACTATGTGAAAATATAAACAACCACTTATTCTTAATATTCTCTCCATCTCCTTTATATCATTTTTACCTATAGTTTTTTCTACTAAATAATTTATTCTCTACAAAACCCATTTTCTATTGTATTATGTCATGTTTAAATTGGAAATTTACTTCACTAAATTATTTCAACTCCTCTTTCAAACTCATGAGTTGGATATTAAATCAAAAGATCATGATCATACAATTTGAAATTGGTAGTTATTATGAATTGAAATAGAAACCATACTCATTAAATGAATCATGGTTAACATTCATTATTAAAATATATGAAATTTAATTTTTATTTCTTGTCCTAGGTCATTATTAAATAAAAAATTTATTTTTAGATGTTTCCAAAAAAGTGTCATGCTAAATTAAGATGTGTCCATGGAAAAACATCATGGAGGCCAAGAGATATATAGAATAACTAAAATATATTTATCTCAACCCTCATAAATTGATATATCATTGTACAATATTCCTTTACCCATTCACTCCACTACGATGTTGAAAATCAATAATAGTGTGGTTGTCCAAAAATTTCGAACTCCCTCGTAATACTTCATCACAATATTTTTATCGTGAATAAGATACTACAACATAAGGGTCAAAAAAATCTCCAGAGAAAAATAAATACAATTGAATCCTCTAAATTGATTGTTATTATTAATAATGTTTTTAAATGTTCTGTACTCATGAATATGACATTTCATTAGGGGTTTTTGGGTGGAGGTCACCAAAATTATAGAACCAGAAAAATTATTCAATCTGAATTCTTTGTTGAGGACCTTAACTACACCATGGATAAATCTAGTTGAATTATCTTCTATATAATTGGATCTTGTGATGTTTTTTTATTATAATGTTTTGTAGTATATGTCATATGGATTGGAATCCTATTGTACATCATAAATATGTTCCCTTCAATTATTTTTTTCATTATGAAATCCATTCATGATATATAGACACGAGGAACAGTTCACATGGAATCACCTTATTTAAAAACATTTATTATGATTTATGTATTGGAAATAATCTAGAGAACTTAATCATTTTCACAACCCATCCTAGTGGGTCCCATTCCATGACTACCCCAAACTTTCCTCTAATAGGTTCGGGGAAGATGACTAGCACAAAGTAGGAATATCCCAAAAAATGGAGTTGTTGGCCTAAATTACATGTACAAACACACACACACACATTTCCTAGCCCCAAAATTATGACAAGTAAAATAATTAAAAGGATTCAAGAATTTATATAATATTCTACATTAGATTATGAAATAGAATGTACTATAAAGTAAACTTGACAAAAAACAATCCCACTACAAATAGTATGTAACCATATGTCCAACACAAATGAAAAGGGTAATGAGAATGATAACTGAAAACCGTCGGAAAACACCTCATCCTTTTCGGTATCACCAAGAACCATCTAGTTTGGGTCTACCGAGGACTTTGTCAAAAGGTCAATCTTCTACACAAGACATGAAACATGTGACAAGACCCATGATGGGTTGGGTATAACAATACTCAATAGGAAACACAGAAAAATTTAATCAATAAAATAAATAAATTAGAGTCATCTTTACATAAATAGATGTCTAAAAACATATGAAAAGGATATCTAGGTATTTTCAAGATAGACACCACACTATCAGGCATTCATAACCTACTATCATCCATAGGATTCTATATCATGCATGATCATTTCAGGATAACTCACTCCCTGAGCCATTATATCATTGGAGACACTCAACAAATAGTTCTATCTCGAATTGATTTTTTTAAATAGAACACATTAGTCATGAATGATTATGATACATAGAAAGGGGATCATGCCAAAAACCATTGGGGGATACCATGAACTGAATATGGATCAACCCACTATGTAGGGGATCACAAGCTATTGATTCCACAAACCCTAATGATGAGAACCTTAGAGGGAGGATCAATTCCTAACTGATTGATATTATGCTGATCCCACATACTAACCTATGAGTGATAGAGTATCTCACTCTATTCTCATGAAGGAACACCATATCTCTATCTAAGAATCGGTATCGTCATGGGATTATAATCAAGTGAGGTAAATGTAATTAAATACTGAACCATCGAGGAATGGACAAGAGGAATTCTCTCAAAATATACTGGTCTAATCTAAAACCAACCATTGGTCTCAAATTTTTTGTCTCAATGTTTGGGTCTCATCGCTGCAGATAGCTCATTGATTAGACATTCAGTTTAGGAGTTATGTCTTTTGCACAAAGTGGCCCACACACCTGCCTGCATAGACGGACATACAACCACAGTTGTTCCCCAAACTGTTGTGATTCACCTCAATGTTTGGTCCCCCCATCTCTTGTGTGATGAACCCAAGGTCTACCATTAGGTTCGACCGTTGTGGTTAGTGCACCCACGGTAGCACAAGCTATAGTTGCTCCACGATCGACCATCGTAATCGACCACAGGGGCAGCCGCAAACAGGATCAACCCTGGTTTTCCTAGATCTGACTTGAGTCTGATATGGGTTTGACATTACCCTCCAAATGGACCCGACCCACCATTCCAGAAATCCTTTCTGTCTGACTACGGCCTCTGGGCCTGGCCCACTCCATATCACTACCACCTCTCCATGTCCAACATTCACACTGCTCCACTTCCGCTGCTTCAACATATACAAACTCAAAAAATTCCTTGTAAAACTCCTTCATTATCAAATATATGTGTATCCACAACCCATATGCACTCTTCCACTGAATTTCACCTTCGACTGTCGATCATCGACACCACAACGGTGCTCACATTCACAGAACATCGTGCCTCCTAGGATGCCTAAAAATAAAAACAGTTCTAGATCTAAGCACCTTCGTTACTAATCTCCATAGATCTAGTTTCTGTTTTAATTTCAGCTTGAATATGAGTGTCAAATCATGTTCAGAACCACCCATTAGCATCGATCTGGGATTCATGGGGTTCTTATAGCTATGAACATGAATAATGGAGAGAGTAAATCACAATCAAATTGAAAAGGATGATCCTAGAAAAATGTTCATGTTGATCATGGTTCGTCTCCACTAGAAAGGATTAATGAAATAAAAAATCAATAAAAAAATCTTGATAATACCAAAAAATAAACCATACTGCAAACATGATCAATTTCCAAGATAATCTATTCAAGGAATGGTCGACGTTCAATAGGGGATTCAATAATTGGGAACATCTCGAATGATCACACAGATGGAATTGTGAACATTGACATATGCGGTAAACCCATTAATAATTACATCAATATCCCATACAAATTCCTTTTTATCCCCTCATAGAGTTGAGATAAACTCTCTAGAATCTGGTGCTCATCCTTTATTTTCTTACAAGTAAGTCATCAAGAGAAAAACTATGCAACTCCTTTCATCATTCTTGGCCACCAAAACTGATGTCGGAGGTTATGGTATATCTTTAGCATAGTAGGATATACCACTATAGTTGAAATATAAATCAACCTCAGAAAATACTCCTGTAATACCATTTGTACTATTGTCTTCCCTCTAAAAAACAATGTGGTCACCACCATTCGAATATTAAACAGGTGCATGCCCTATAGACAATTGAGCATGTAATGTCTCCCAATCAGAATCCCCAGGTTATACCTCCCAAACTATTTCTATTATTGGAGAAGAGAAAACCATATAATGGAGGTAAGATCCTCTATATGCACCCATAATGGACATCTGCACTCTAAGGCTAACTACTATAATTCTTTTTTCAACAACTGCGAATTAGATCTCTTAGTCAGATCATCTGCCACCACCTTCACCTTCCCATGAGTATAGAAAATCACAAAGTATTTTTCTAGGAGGAACGCTTGATATATCCTCTTCATGATGTTCATATCCTTCTAAGAGAATATATAAATGAGCCTCTTGTAATCAAAGTAGATGATAAACCAATCTCTCTTCAGGTAGTGTTTCCATATCTTTAATGCGATGACTACCGGTACTAACTCAGGATCACAGGTCACGTAATTATGCTTCTATGGTCTCTACTGGTTTGGAACATAGACAATAAAACCATTACTCTACATCAGGACACGATCAATATTGACCCATGATTTATCACAGAACACCACATACTCGACATCTTCCTCCAGTAACTAAAAGATGGGAGTGATCCCAAACCTCATCCTTAGCTTACGAAAGAACTTCTAGAAATTTTTTGTCCACAAAAAGGTTACCCGTTCATGCTGTAGATTTCATGGGTGCTTCTGATCTAGAAAAGTTAGGTAAGAACCTATGATAGTACCCATACAATCCAAGGTATCTCTGCACCTCAGTAACACTCCTAGATGGTTCCTAAAAAAGAACTACCTCAACCTCTTCATGATCCACTACAACTCTAGCCTCCAAAATTACATGTCCTATAAAATAAACCTCTTGAATCTAGAACTAAAACCTTGGGAGCTTCCAGTTTTTTTGGTGCTCTTAGAGTCTGTCCAGGACTATACTCATGTGTCTCGCATGCTCCTCCTCATATTCTGAGTACTCAAGGATGTATTAAATGAAGAAAATTATGATACGGTTGATGTTACGATAAAATATCATATTCATGAGTCCCATGAACACCTTTGGGGAGTTATCCATTCCACAAAGAGTCACCAAGTACTCATACTAACCTTAATGACATATTAAGGCCATATTTGGTATATACTCATCATGTACTCATAGTTAGTGATAGAAAAATATAAGTATAAAATTTGATAACCATCATGCCGCATTAAAATGATCAAATAGATCATCGATCCTTGATAGTGAATACTTACTTTCATGGTCATCTAGTTTAAACACTGGTAATCCACACATAACCTCAAGATCCCGTATGAATTCTTAGCAAACCAAACTTGGGATTCTCATAGTGAATGATTGGATCCCGTTAAGCATATTCTCAACAATTCCTCCAATTGTATCCTCATCTCATGATGATCTGTGACAGACATCCATCATATAGGTGTAGATATCGGTGTCGTCCCGGGGTGTAGATCAATGAAAAAATACATGTCACGATGTGGATGTACAACTTGAACACCTTCAGGAAATAGATCCTCCTACTCTACTGCCACAATAGAAAATGAGGACTCATATCTTCTTCTACACCATGGGTGAGGCCATCCAACTAATGGGTAATCGACTGCACGCTATAATGTGTGAGTCCAACTTATGCTTTCTATTTTTACTTCTCACCAAAAAATAAAAACTATATTCCATCACTACTGAAACACAAAACACTTCGCCTAAAATAAGCAATATGGGAATGAATTGTTCATAGCTAGTCTATACCAAGAATGAATTTGTATGTCCTCAACACCACTACCATGAGATCCCAACCAAAACTCTAACCTCCAAGAGTCAGGTCACACTATTTTCACCGATGTTTGATCATCGAGTCTCCTCAATTACAAGTCTCCAAGTATAAGTGTCATGTATACTATTCAACCAGATTCTCAGAGTCTCGAACAAGATTCATGGAAAGAAAGGAATGACTAGAAACTATATCTATAAAAAAAACAATGGTGGAAAAAAATATATAACATTATATGTGAAAGTAGTATATTTTTAATAAAATATATATGTAATTATTTAAAACTATAAATATAAATATTTGTATTTATTAATCAATAATTCCATATGTTTATAATTATATTTATTTAATTATATATAACATTATATGTGAAAGTAATAAATATTTTTTAAAAAATTAATACTTATTTAAATAAATAATTAATTATTTATATATAAAACTAAAAAATAAATAAATATTTATTTGCAATTAAAAATTATAATATATATATATATATGTATAAATATAAAAAATAAATTTATAATTTTATAAATGTATGTAAATATATTTTTTTTATAATTTTTTAATTATTTATGTATATCTACATCTATTTAGAATTATATTTAAAACTATTTGTATTTTGTTATAAAAATGTGAATACAAATATATATAATTTTTTTATTTATTATAATTTTTTTAATTATTTATGCATATCTATATTCATTTAGGAATTATAATTATAAATATTTGTATTTATTTTTAAATATTTGTATAAATTTATAAATATATTTATTTATTTTAATTATAACATTATAAGTAGTATAATAAATATATTTATTATTATTTTTAATTATTTACATATATATGTTTATTTACAGTTATAATTATAATTATAAATAAATATTTCTATTAATATTTTTATAAAATTATAAATATATATATAAATATATATATTTATAAAATTATAATATAGTTGTTTATTAAAATACAAATATAAATACAAATATATATATATATATAATTTAAAATATAGAGTATTTTTAATCTTTTTGTATTCTAATTTACATGGATCATATAATTTTATTTTAATATATATATATATATATATATATATATTATCAAGACCCGTCCCCCAGGGCCCGTATCGTGACTACCCCAAGCCCGCCTTCCATAGGTCTGGGGCCGGCGACTAGCACCAAAGGAGTAAATCCCTAAACTGGGAAGGCATTGCAATTATAATACTAAACAAAAACATCAGAGTACACAACTGGAAGTAAAACACTATGTAATACATTATACAAACGAGGGTGCTGAATTTAAAGGGGCCAGAATACAAGCCCAACAGTAAAGTACAATACAACTGAAAAGCTAGTACAACTGCAATAAAGTAAAACAGAAACCTCTGAGTCATCCTTCGGTATTCCCACCTGAAGTGTGGGTATAAATGGCCTCCTCAGAACCCCATGTTCGTCCGTCTGCTCCGTGTACATCTCGCCAAGTGGTCCACCTCCGGGTACCGTTCAGCTCTACAACTCTCTACCTCGATCAGCGATGTCTGTCGTCTGAATCCACACAACGAGGTGCATCCATAGCCCGTGTAGTGGTGAGTATAACGATACTCAGTAGGGACCCTGAGACCCTCAAGGTCTCATAATATCCAACAAGGATAATCCACAAAGAAAGATACAGTGCCGAATTATCAACCAACCCTACTTAGGTATATTCCCATACATATAACTAAGTTACCAATCTTAGTCCAGCTCCAACTCTTGAGCCCAAGAAAAACCCATTCCACAGAGGAAGTATGTTAATCATCTTGATAATATCAACCGAAGGTCATGACACCGCTCACACAGGTATACAACTTTTATAGAGTGATAGAGATAATTTGATGTAGACACTGATTCATCTAAGCTTTCAGACCCACACAGGATACAGGACCAGCTAAGCTGTCAGACCCACATAGGAAACCGGACCCACTATTCTGTTAGACCCACACAGGATCCAGAAATAGAAGTCAGAACTATCAGACCCACGGAGGTTCCCGTTATAATAGTAATCACTATCGAATCCATAAAGGATTCTGGTACATTATTCATCACTGTCGAACCCACGAAGTATTCCCGTACAGAATTCATCACTGTCAACCCCACAGAGGATCGTGGTACAGTATCGTCGCAGCCAACGCTAGGGTTCCCGCACACTGCACGTTCAATTCCGAGAGGGTCAGCTCCTCGAGCCAAGTGTAGATAGTTCAACTATCACTAAGTCCTGGGCTGATGTATCCTATTGTTCCATCTCATCATACGGAACCCAACACAACAGACGGTGTGTCAATCGGACGCCCGGTCTGAGAGTTATTGGAATTTCCGTTATAGGGGCCCGGTTGGTTTTTTAGGCTCAACCCAACCCGACCATACTCTAACTGCATCCAAACCAGAAGTAGAGTATGACAAAATAATCGTTTCGCCCCCATAATTCCATCGACGTAGATGGTACGTCATTCAAGAAACTATATCCCAAGATGCGGGTAAAAAGGTGTAAATGGCCATAGCGGGTCTGTGTCTGGTTCGACCCCATCGGATCAACCCGGTCCGACCCGGTCCGAAACGGGGTCTAACCGAGATGGCGGATGTGGCGCGACCCGAGTGGGTGGCCCGACCCAAAGGTGCGGCCGGGCCCAAAGGCACATCCCGTAAGAAAGGCGCGGCCCAGACTGGGGGTGGCTCGGCCCATGGCGGCCCGATCCTTGGCGGCCCGACCGAGCGGCGGCCCGGCTGAGGGGCGGCCTGGACTGCCTCGCGTGGGGGGGGGGTTCCCCCAATGGTAGTTGAACAGAACTTGTGCACTACGCCGGTTCGAGATCCATGGGACATGGGTGGTCCTACTTGTCCGACTCCACAGCGGCCGGCCCAGTCGGCCGCCACCGCATCTCAACCGTGATGGAACAGCACCGCGGTCCTTCAGCTCTTCGTGCGACATGAGGGAATCGCACCCTCCTCGTTGTGGTCTGGCCTGGCCACACCCTTTGGCTCCACCACGTGGCGCGATGGCACTACGCTACTCCATCCACCGTGGCCCTCCTGGCCGCGATCCCTCTCTAGTGCAGTGTGACGGCGCCTCACCCCTTTGTCACGGCCCGCCCAAGCCGTGGTTCCGCACCCCCGGTATGTCACTGTACAACGATGGCGCGCCTTTTTCATCTTTCGTGACCCTCCTAGCCACGGTTCTTCTCCGGAATAGTGCAATGGCACTGCCCCCATCTGGCTCCGCCTCCGATGTCAACCAAACAAGAATGAACATAGGGACGTCGGGCCTATTTGTTCGGCCCACACCCTACGGATTAGGTGATAACAATTGGCCCCCATCGAACCAAAATAAATGACAACGATTAAGGGTATATTCATACATTAAAAATAATCAAATCCACCTACCTTGTAATCGGTGATCTCTTGATAGATTCGCGGAAAGCATCATCGTTCAATTGACATTAGTTGGATATGATGTTGTCGTTGACGATGTTTTTTGTGGCCGACGTCTTCCATTTCTTTCCCCGGTTGGAGGGGAAGAAGACGACGTCGTCGTTCCTCGGTGGAGATAGTCGTTCTCCGTTGAAGAGGATACTCTCCCAAATTCTCCCAATGCTTGACCAAAGTATGCTAATCCAAAATAATAGAGAATGTTCTCTATTATTTTTAATGGCACAATGACACAAGATTTGTTGTTAATTAAATGTGACAACTCAATTAATTAAATACAGAGGAATGGATTCAAAATTCAAAACATGGGAGGTGGAGAGTTTTAATTTATGAGAGAGGTTTTTCCCCATTATGAGGTAAAACAAGACTTTCCTCCATTAATGGGGAACTCAGGGGATAAAGGGGGCTTGATGGGGTTTGAGCTCGTGTGGGCCCCGCCACATTATATCCTCCAATTAGAGGTTATGGGTGGGTGGGCCCCACCTCCTACCTCCACTTGGAGGATTAAACCACCACTCAAATAATAAAAATATGCTAGACATATTTTTATTTAATTTATTTAGAAACCCCAAAAATTAACATCCATCCTCATTAAAATGCAACATCAGTGAAGGTCTCCTTAAGTGAAAATCGGCTCTGTGAGTTCAACGGTGTCCTCAGATTTTAATTCCGAGAACTAATTCAAAAGATATATAATCCCTCACGTACATTTACTAAACGTATCCAAACAAAACTATAGAAATTGATTCCGGGGCACACCGGGCCTCGGAATCTGGCACGGTCAGAAACTACGGACTCGTAAAATTCCCATGCATTTTAAAAAAAATCAATGAATTTACAAGTCTTTAAATTATCCCTACCTCAGGGATTTATATCCTCGTAAGCTACAACACGCACTTAGGGAAAAAATGCGGGTACTAATCACGCATCTGAGCCTCCCGCTCCTATGTGGTCTCCTAGAGGTTCTCGTGCTGCCAGCAAACACGCACCAAAGGAATCGACCATCCACGTAGGACCCGCTCCTGTAGATCCTCAATCTCTACTGGAACCTCCGTGAATATCTCCCCATCATCGATGTCCAACTCCCGGTGGTCGAGGATGTGGGACGGGTCATGAACATATCTCCTCAGCTGAGATACATGGAAGACGTCGTGCACCTGGTGCATGTGAGGTGGAAGAGCTAGGAGGTAAGCCACCTCACCTATTCTACTAAGGACATGGAATGGTCCGATGAATCATAGAGATAACATGCCACCTCAGACAAATCTCGGTAGACCTCATCGAGGTGAGACCCGTAGAAAGATGTGATCACCATCCTCGAATTCCAGTGGTCTCTATGTCCTATCTGCATAGGACTTTTGCCTGCTCTGTGCAGTCTTCATCTGCACCTTGATGATCTGCACCTTCTTCGTCGTAGCCTACACCATCTCTGTTCCTACAAGTGCTGACTCCCCTGGTTCAGTCCTGCATAGAGGCGATATGCAAGGTAGGTTGTAAAATGTCTCTTGAGGTTCCATCCCGATGGTGGAGTGGTAGCTGTTGTTATACACAATATCTACCAAGGGTATGTGGTACTCTCATCTATGACCAAAGTTGAGGACGCATAAACGGAGCATTTCCTCGAGATTCGGAATGGTCCTCTCAGTCTGACCATCCATATGAGTATGGAAGGTGGTTCTCAAGCGAAGATACATCCTGAAAGCCTCCTGCAACCCATTCCATTGTCGGGAAGTGAAATGAGCATCTCGATCGTAGACGATCAGCGATGGAACACCATGAATTCATACGATCACCTATACGTAGAGGCTTCCCAAGCTCTCTTTTGAGCCCTACTCTCTGATCGATATGAAGTGAGATGACTTGGTGAGCCAGTCTATGATCACCCATATAGAGTCATGTCCTCTATGTGTACATGGAAGTCCCATCACAAAATCCTTGGATATCCTGTCCCACATCCACTCTTGACCCTCTAAGGGCCGAACCAAGCCTGTTGGAACCTGGTGCACAACCTTCACTTGCTAACAAGTGAGGCATCGTGAGACTAAATCTACTACTTCCTTCTTCATACCTAGCCAACAGTGATTTTGCTGGAGTTCATGATACATCTTTGCCACTCATGGTTGTACCTCTAAAGGAGACGTGTGGAACTTCATCAACACTTCCTTATGAAGTGAAACTATTACCATGGTACATATTTTGAAGATAATGACGTTCCTCCCACCTTCATAAAATCCATCAGGTTCCTACCCTGAGGATATTTAAGCACATCGCATCTCACAGTCAACATCCCAATGATGTGCCTCCATGACTCACTGAAGAAGTGGAGGAGTGATTGTGAGAGACTGTAGAATGGATGCTCCATCTCTATCCACAAAGGATGTCTACAACGTGGCCAGCTGCTTCGTCGCCTCTCCTAGCAGCTGAATGAATGATATCCTACTGAGAGAATCGGCTAAAACATTCCCCTTCCTGGGAGTATATACTATCTGAAAGTCATATTTCTGTAAGAACTCAATCCAACATCGCTCTCTCAGATTTGGATCCATCTGCGAGAATATGTACCTGAGACTCTGGTGGTCAGAGTAAACTGTAAATCACTTGCCCATTAGATAGTTCCCCCACATCTTCAAGGAAAAGACCACTGCTTCTAACCCCAGGTTATTGGTAGCGTAGTTCCGCTCATTCTGTCTCAACTACTGAGAACCATAAGCGATCAATGCTTGCTCCTGCATCAGGACACACCCAAGTCTGGTCCCTAATGTGTCGCATTAAACTGCACACCAAATTACCTCCTCTGGTAACCTCATGATGGGTGCACTTGTCAACCTCTTCCTCAGATCCTGAAAGCTCTGCTAGCATCTCTCTAACCACACGAAGGGTAACCCCTTCTTCGTCAATGCTGAATGTGGTGCTGCAACGCTGGGGAAATTTGTCACAAATCTCTGATAGTACCCATCCAGTCCCAGAAAAATCCGAACCCCTGTCAGACACTTGGGTGGTTCCCAATAATGTACTACGTCGAACATCGCTGGATGCACTACAACTCCAGCCACTAAGATGACTTTTCCCATGAAGTGAACCTATCAAATCCAAAACTGGCACATCGAGTGCTTACCATATAGCTGGTGCTCTCGGAGTGTGTCCAGTACTACCCGCAAATGTTAGATGTGCTCCTCCTCAGTAGTCGAGTAGATCAGTATGATGTCGATGAAGAATACAAAAAAACGATCGAGGTAAGGCTAGAATATCTTGTTCATGAGACTCATGAACACTGCTAGGGCATTGTTTACGCTGAATGGCCTATCCAAGAACTCGTAGTGGCTATACCGACACCTAAAGGCCGTCTTCTACTCATCCTCATCTCAAACTCTGAGTGGGTGAGATCCTTACCTAAGTTCTATCTTCAAGAACCATCATGCTCCCTTGAGCTAATCAATGAGGTTGTAAATACTTAGGAGTGGATACTTGTTCTTCATAGTCACCTGGTTCAGGAGGCGATAGTCAACACACTGCCACAGGCTACCATTCGCCTTCTTGGCGAACAAAATTGGAGATGCCCAGGGTGAAACCTAGGGTAGGATAAATCCCTTCCCCTGCAAGTCCTCCAGATATACCCACAGCTCAAAAAGTTCAGTGGAAGCCATCCGATATAATGGAGTAGATATCAGTGTCGTCCCAGGGTACAGTTCAATGTAGAAGACTGCCTTTCTATGAGAATATAGTCCTGGAATGTCGTCATGGAAAACATCTACGTACTAATCCCCCACAAAATGAAAACTCGGACTCCGCACATCAACCGCTTCGAGGATGAGACAAGCCAAATGATCTGTTATCGGCTTCCCTCTCCACTGTGTAAGTCCATCCTGTGCTGCAAAGGCTCCCTTCTTGCCGGTGAAGGTCAACCTGGTCTCATCCGTGCGGATACACCACATTTTTCACCTAATACAGTCTATCTGATCATGAATTGTGGATAACTTTTTCATTTCCATGATGACGTCGTAAGGCCTCGATGCCAATACGAGGAGATCCCAGCCGAAGCTCTCTCCTCCAAGAGTAATATCACACTGCCGAAACTAGTGCGTAATCATCAATTCTGCTCCCTTAGGAGTCCCCCGTCATAAGGATCAAGCCAACGGCTCCGTCAAAATCTTTGAGCTCCGAACGAGGGAAGTGGAAATAAAATAATGACTCGGATGTGTGTCTATAAGTACTGTAGAAAGGGTGGAGTAGACATAGATTTTACCTGGAATTATCTTAGGTGTGTCATGGTCATAGGCCTCAACTTCCTGGAGTTGATCCCACCTCTGTCAACCAGCTCCTTGTGGTCGGGGTGGACCACCTAGTGGTGGTGGTGGTAGAGCCTCAAAACATCGTCCACCACACGCTACTCAGCCAGCTCCTTTTCCACGTCTGCCTTCTCCTAGAGGACCACCACGGTCGAGCCTCTACATTTAACTGGGAGGTCCCTCTACTATCTGCTGCTCATATTCATGGAGGGTCGGGCATTTACAAGCTATGTGACCCTGCCCGCCTCATGCGTATCATTGCATGTTCCTCGTATAGCTCACTCTATCTCATGTTCCCCGCACAACCTAACCTGTATCCTGGGGTCGCCCACTTGATGGTATGGTCCGCTTGTACCTCAGTGACATCTTTCTACTACCTGCTACAGAAGTCACCACTATGTGTCGCTCTGGGGTGGGTGTCGCTGCTGGTGTTTTCTCAGAAAGAAAACTCTCCACTAAAAGAGCTCACTCCAGCACCCCCGCCAGCGTCGGGATGATGAGGGGGATCATCGAAGCCCAGATGTCATGCTTGAGTCCCTGATCGAAGGTTTGGGCCCTGAAAAACAAGTCTTATACAATATCTGTGGACTAGCGCGAGAGGTCAGTGAACCTCGTTGAGTACTGAGCTACTATCATGCTGCCCTGCTGCAGATGAAGTAACTCCTGAATCTGCACCGCACGAAGGGTGGCTGGAAAAAACTCTTAGCGGAAGAGACTCTCGAAGTCTTTCCAGAGTAATGATGCCTCGTCATGAACCTGGATCATCAGGCTCCACCATCTTCCTGCTGCTTCATGAAGGAGACACGGCAAGGATTACCATGAGGTCAGCTGATGTCCCTACCAATCTGAAAACACTAACAACAGCCTCCAGCCAATCCTCAGCTACCTATGGGTCCGTCTCTCCACAGAACCTGGGTGGCCTCTAGTGCTGGAACTCATTCAAATCTATCAGACGGAGTATACTCTATGCTAATGGAGCTGGTGGTATCAGTGGCCTAGCGGGTAGTGGTACCGCTGGTACCTCCGCTATGAAGGGGCCCTTCACCGAGGCCTCGTCCCTCGGTGGGCTACCATCTCGTACGTAACTTCGAAACCTAGCTGGCTACCTTTGTGGTGCCATCCTAAAAAGAAGCAGGTGCACCATGGTTAAAACAATATACATGGTGATCTAACAAAAGTAACCATGAAGAAAAAATTTTCAATGGAAACACACACTCAATCAGTGTTTTTGTGAAATGACTCGGAAATCAGAAGTCATAGTCCTAGTGTATAAATATGTCAGCTGTCGCACCAAAACCAGTTTCCCTAAACTGATAACCACATCCAAATAAAAAAAACACTATTTTCTATTAAAAGAATCAAATTCCACGTTCTGTGGTAGAACCGACTCCTCTAATACAAATTTGTCACGACCCTTCCCCCAGCACCCATATTGTGACAACCCCAAGCCTACCTTCCATAGTCCTCAGGCTGGCGACTAGCAGCAAAGGTGTAAATCCCTATATTGGGAAGACAATTCGTTTATAATAGTAAAAAAACAACATATTACGCAACTAGAATCAAAAAATAAGTAAAACTATATACAAAAT
Organism: Viscum album; assembly: GCA_963277665.1. Taxonomy (NCBI): domain Eukaryota; kingdom Viridiplantae; phylum Streptophyta; class Magnoliopsida; order Santalales; family Viscaceae; genus Viscum; species Viscum album. Next base: position 1,880,626,461 of record OY728148.1, on the reverse strand, counting down.
AGGGTGATGAAATTAAAGGGTCCGGATATACAAGCCCAACAACAAAGAACATTACAACTGAAAAGCTAGTACAACAACAGTAAAGTAAAATAGAAACCACTGAGTCGTCCTCCAGAATTCCCACCTGAAGGGTGGGTACAGATGGCCTCCTCAGCATCCAAGTCCATCTGTCTACTCTGTGTATGTCTTTCCCAGTGGTCCACCTTCGGGTACCATCCAGCTCTACAACTCTCTACCTTGATCATCACTGTCCGTTGTCAGAAACCAACATAACGAGGTGCAAGCATATCACGTGAAATGGTTAGTATAACGATACTCAATAGGGACCTCGAGGCCCTCAAGGTCTCATAATATCCAACAAATATATACCAAAAAGAAATATACAATCCTGAATTATCAAGAAACCATACTTATGTATATGCCCATACAATTTAGTCTGGATCCAACTCTCAAGCCCAAGCACAACCCATTCCAGAAAGGAAGTAAGTCAATCATCTCGATAATATCAACTAAAGTTCAAGATTCAGCTCAAACATGTATACAACTTTTTTAGAGTGATAGAGATGATCAGATATAGACACTAATTCATCTAAGTTGTCGGACCCACATAGGATATAGGACCGGCTAAGCTGTCAGACCCACATAGGATACAAGACCAGCTATTCTGTCGTACCCACCTAGGATCCGGGAACAGAATTCAGAACTGTAGGACCCATAGAGGATCCTTGTATAGTAGTCATCGCTACCGAACCCACGGAGGATTCTGGTACATTAGTTATCATTTTCGAACCCATGGAGGATACTGGTACAGAAGTCATCACTGTTGAACCCACAGAGGATCCTAGTATAGTATCGTCGCAGCCAGCCCTAGGGTTCCTGCACACAGCACGCTCGATTTCAAGAGGGTCCTCTCCTCCAGCAATGTTTCGATACATAAACTAGAATGAAGTCCTGAGTTATTGTATCCCATTGTTCTATCTCATCATATGGAACCCAATGTGATAGACAGTGCGTCAATCTTACGACCGTTCTGAGAGTTATTGGCATTTCCGTTCCAGTGTCTAGGTTGGTTTTTTAGGTTCAAACAAACCAAATAGTACTCTAACTGCATTTGATCCTTAAGTGGAGTATTCCAGAGGAATCTTCTAACTACATGAATTCCATCTCCACAAATGGTTCATCGTTTGGAAACCCGTATCCCATGATGCGGGCAAAACGGTGTAAAAGGTCGTAGTGGATCCAGGTCCGGTCCAACCCAGTCGGACCGACCCGGCCCGAACTGGTCTGAAACGGGGTCTGACCCGGTTCGTGGATGCGGCCGGACCCGAATGGTCCATGAGACCCAATGGTGTAGCCCGGCCTGAAGGCGCGGCCTGGCCCAAAGGTGCGGCTCGACCTGAAGGCGGCCCGACCAATGGCGGCTCGTCCCGTGGTGGTCCGGCCGAGAGGGGGCATAGCCCGTGGCGGCTCGGGTGGGAGGCGGCGCGGCATTGGAGGCATGGACGGGAGGCGGTCTGACTGTGGCGGCTCGGCCAGCCTCACGTGGGAGGAAGTGTCGCGCCACATCGGGTTGTCAAACAGAACCGACGCGCTTTGTCGGTTCGGGAGCCATGCGGCCCGAGTGGTCTTGCTTGTACGGCTCCATGGCTGGCGGCCACCACCGCATCTCAATCGTAGCAAGATGGTTCTGTGGTCTTACTTCTCTTTGCGCGGCGCGACAGTGCCATGCCCTCACCGCCGTGGCCTGACCTGTCCATGGCCTTCGGCTCCACCGCACGGTGTGACGGCACCACACTTCTCCATCCCTCGTGGCCCTCCCAACCGTGGTTCCTCTTCGGTGCGGTGCGACGGCGCCACAACCCTTTTACATGGCCCGCCCTGGCCATGGTTCCTCACCCCCGGCGCAGCTCGGCGGGACAGTGCTGTGCCTTTTTTGTTAGTCGCGGCCCTCCCGACCACATTTCTTCTCTGGTGTGGTGCATTGGCACTGCTCCCTTCCGGCTCCGCCTCCGATGTCAACCGAACAAGAATCAACGGAGGGACATTAGTCCGTGTTTGTTCAGACCGCGCCCATCTCATTAGGTGATAACAATTTTCCACCATTGAACCGAAATAAACAACAAGGATCAAGGGTATATTCATACATTAAAAATAATCAAATCCTCCTACCTTGTAATTGGTGTTCGCATGACGGAGTCACGGAAAGCGGTGTCGTTCCGTTGTCTTCGGGAGGAGATGACGTCATTGTTGGCGATGTTCATCGTGGCCGGCGTCTTCCCTTTCTTGCCTTGGAAGGAGGGGAAGAAGAAGGAGTCATTGTTCCCTGGTGGAGACGGGCGTTCTTCGTTTAAGAGGATACTCTCCCAAATTCTACCAAAGCTCCACCAATGTATGTAAGCAAAAATAATAGGGGAACGTTTCTATTATTTTTATGGAACAACAACAGAAGAGTTGTTGTTAATTAAATGTGACATCTCAATTAATTAAATGTGGAGGAATGGATTCAAAATTCAAAACAAGGGTGGTGGAGAGTTTCAATAAATGAGAGAGGTTTGGCACCATTATTAGGTAAAACAAGAGTTTCCCCCATTAATTGGGAACTCAAGGGTTAAAGGGGGTTTGAGGGGGGTTATGAGCTTGTGTTGGCCCCACCACATAATATCCTCCCATGGGAGGTTATGCGCTGGTGGGTCACACATCCAACCTCCCCTTGGATGATTAAACCACCACTCAAATAATAAAAATATCCAAGACATATTTTATTTAATTTATTTAGAAACCCCAAAAAATAACTTCCATCCTCATTAAAACGCTACTGCGTTGAAGGTATCCTTCAGAGAATATCGGTGCTGTGAGTTCAAATGTGTCCTTAGATTTCAATTCCGAGCACTGGTTAAAAAGATAAAAAATCTCTCATGTACGTTTACTGAACGTACCCGAAGAAAACTTCTGAAATTGATTTCGGGAAAACCGGGCTTCAAAATCAGGCGCCGTCTGAAACTGCGAACTCGTAAAATTCCCATTTATTTTTTTAAAAACAATTCACAGAATTTACGAGTCTCTAAACCCATTTATATATATATATATATATATTTGTTATATAAATCATATTTTATAATATAAATGTCTAAGGGTGCGTACATTAATTCCCATGACAAGCCCATCACAATCCCATCATAAACCCACTCTCCCATGCATCATCTGGGCCACCCTGCTCGCATGCCAATTGATCCTCATCCTTTACTTTTTATTCTCACAAGATGTCATCTGTTGCTGCGTCGACGTCCCGGGAAACACCTATCAGGTCGATTCCCCACCCCTACCTTTATAATCCCAAAACAGAGCACTAGTGTTTCACATGGTTTTCCCCGGGCAACATCATCATTCGTCGAGCGACACATCCAGTTGGTCATCGCCCTATAGCGAAACCCGCATCTAATGCAGAAAATCCTTGCAGTTGTCCTCAATCATCATTCGTCTCCCCTACTAATCCATGGACATCGTCATCCTGGGTAGTAGCACCCAGTGTTGTCATCTCCTCTGCGTTGTTGTCCCAAGAATCACCATGTGCCGATCTGCCACCCCTTCCGTCATCATCCAAAGACAGAGCACCATCAGAGAACTCAATGTTTTTCATATGAACAATGTTCAGGTGTTGTTGTGGTGAGGGAAACCAGGATTTTGGAATCCATGGTGTTTGGTGGGGAGGATTTGAAATTTAAAATGAGGATGGGTGATCCTCATCATCCATGATGCACCCTTCTGTTTCCGAAAGTTTTTTGGGTGCGGCATATTTTCTGGCATAACCTAAGCCCAAGAAGAAAGAACGAGTTACCTTCTTCAACCAATATAATGCATTCACCACCTTGCCTATGGTCATGCCATCCATGTTTTTCATCGGTTGGGTGGAAAACATTCCACCACCACACCCCCAAAATCTAGATTTCTCCCGAATGGAAGATCTCCGGGAGCTGGTTGGCTGCCCCCATCAAGTTGTCGCCGCCCGCCGCCATGTAAGAAGGGTAGCATCACTAGGGTGGTAGGGGAGGGTGTATATAGGGTATGAGGATTTTATTATCTTCATGGGAATGTCGGACTGTTGGCGGACCGACATTTCCATTGTAGGTTACAGTGGAAAGGGATAAAGTATGGCCGAAATGGAAGAGGAGCTCAGTACAGTCCCGAGAAGGTATGTCCAATAAGAGGGAGGTGCGTAGTGCAGTTTGGGGGGAAAGAGTGTTATTATATAGAGGGAATTTTATTTGGTCACAGAAATAAATTTTGAGGATCATGGAACCAAGAAAAAAAGAAGGGATTTAGAAAAATAGTCAAATGTGTTATGAAAGGAAAATAAAATGGTCCGCATCATTAATTCATAATTAAAAATCATGAAAATATTTAATGATAAGTTTATTTATTTTTAAATGCATCACTACTATCTCATTAAATGAGATTTTAAAATAAAACCATCCATCTAATTAAAATTGAAAAATTATAATAATAATAATAATACACACGGACATGCAAAATTAAGAGAGAGGGTTTTTTTATTTTTTGTATTAATTTAAAGGGTTTGTTTTTTTAATTTAGAAAAGTGGGTGTGTTGAGTGCCAAATGAATTGGGCTCAATCCATTTACCCTAGAGGGCCAATTCATTTGGCACTCTTGGGGTTTTCCCCACGGAACCCCTCCCAAACACCCTTTATATATATATTGTATATTTATATAATTATAATTATAATTATAAGAAATATATTTATAATAATTATAATGACTAAAATAAATATAATAAATTTATAATTATATGTATTATTATTCTAAAAATTATATAATTATAATAAAAATGTAATTTTAATAAATATAAAATTATAATAATTATATAACTACAATAATTATAATAATTATATATTTATAATAATCATAAAATTATAATAATTATATAATTATAAGAATTATATAATTATAATAAATAATTTTATATTTATAATAAATATATTATTATAAATATAATAATTATATAATTATAATAATTATAATAATTATATAATTGTAAATATAATAATGATATAATTATAATAAATATAAAATTATAATTACAGTAATTATATAATTTTAAATATAATAATTATATAAATATAATAAATATATTAATTATAATAATTATATCATTACAATGATTGTATATGTATAATAATTATAAATTTAAAATAATTGTATATTCACAATAATTATATATTTACAATAATTATATAATTAAAATAATTATATAATTACAATAATAATATAATTACAATAAATATATATTTATAATAATTATACAATTAAAATAATTATATTTTTATTATAATTATATATTAATTATAATTTTATATTTATTATATTTATAATTATTTAATTATTTTAATAATATAACTATTATAATTGTCTATTTATTATGATCATATAATTATTATATTTATAATTATTTATTTATTTTAATTATATAATTGTTATAATTATTACTTTATTATATTTATAATTATATAATTAATTTAATTATAATTAATATAATTATATAATTAATAAATTTATGATTATATAATTATTATACCTATAACTATATATTTATTTTAATTATAAAATTGATATTATAATAACTTTATTATTTTTATAATTATATAATTATTAGAATTATATAATTATTATAGTTGTATATTTATTATATTTATAATTTTAAAAATTATAATAATTATATTAAATATACAATTATATTTATAATTATTATAATTATTGATTATAATTATAATTGTATATTTATTATATTTATAATTTTATATTTATTATAATTAATATAATTTTATAATTTTATATTTATAATAAATTTTTTATAATAAATATACAATTATAATTATAATAAATATATAAAATTATTATTATTATATAATTATTATAATAAATATAATTATATAACTATAATAAATATAATTATTTATTATAGTTATAAAAATTATATAATGATAATTTTACATTTATTATAATTATTTAATTATTGAAGTTATATATTTATTATATTTATAATTATATAATTATTATATTTATATTGTAATTATAATTGTATATTTATTATGGTTCATAATTTTTATATTTATAATTATATTTTTATTATAATTATATACTTATTATAATTATACCTTAATTATATTGATAATTATTTAATTAATGAATTTATAATTGAATAATTATTATAATTATATAATTATTATATTTATAATTATATAATTATTATAATTATATAATTATTATATTTATAATTATATAATTATTATAATTATTGTAAATATATAATTATTATAATTATAATTATATATTTATTATAAATATACAATTATTAAAATTATATATTTAATATATTTATAATATTTATAATTATATAATTGTTAGGATTAGAATAAATATAATTATAAATTTATTGTATTTATTTTAGACATTATATTTATTATAAATATATTTATTATAATTATAATTATAATTATATAAATATACATAAGATATATATATATATAAAGTGAGTTGGGAAGGGGTGGTGTGGGGAGAAAAAACCCCAAGCAAGACAAATGAATTCGCGCTCGATACACACAAATCTCAAAACAAAAACTCCTTTATATAAAAAACCCCTCACACCTATTTCTTCCCACACTGACAAGTTCAAGTCCTTTCCATTGGGTTTTCTAAAAATTTTACAAAATGATCAATTTAGTGACTGAAATAATGAAACTCTTTTTAGGAGACTAATTATTAAATACAAATAATGAAAGCTTACATGTTGACCCTTAAACACGAACTATAATTTAAAAAATATTAATGAATACACATTTTTAATTTTTTTAAAAATATATTAGAAAATGATTTTTTTCTCAGAGAAAAAAATTGAATATATTTTTAAAAAATTGATCGATCAAATAATGTTTCACCAACTTTAGCATGATAAATTCAATTGAAAGGTCATCATATTTCATTAAGTGGTTGATTGTGTATATATGTAGTGTAAACAATTCTATCTTTTCATAACCAGGAATGTATGTTATTTGGTTGAAAAATTGAATATCTAGTTTCTAATAAAAACATTATAGTTATAACGTAACATACATATATTAGATGAGTTGTATGTTTTTTTAACTACATTTTAGGTTTTACATGTTTTTTTAATATTTAATTAAATAATTTTTAAAACACATGCTAATTTTGTTTTGTGTGTATATAATCTATTTTAAACAATTGAGTTCAATTAAGTGCTGGAAATCAAAAATGTTATCATGATTAAAATGATCGCAATTGAAAACAGTGAAAAAACATCATGATTCTAGGTGATTTCAAGCAACAATGAGTTGAGACCGAACTAGATTCCAAAGAATATGCAAGAATGTAGTAAACGTGAACACATGATCTGATGTGCTTATGCCATTTTTTGATATACATGGATGACAAGAACACCATCACGACCCGTCCTCGGGGCCCATGCCGTGACTACCCCAAACCCGCCTTTCATAGGCCAGGGGCTGGTTACTTGCACCAAATGCATAAATCCCTATGCAGGGAAGGAATTTCCATTATAAAAGTAAACAAACACAATAGAGTACGCAACAGGAAGTAAACACTAAGTAAAAACTGAATACAAAAGATTGTGCTGGAAAGTAAATGGGCCAGTATACAAACCCAAGTACAAAAAGAGTACATGTAAAAAGGGACAAACAGATGGAAGTAAAGAGCAGCTCATGGATCGCTCTCTGGGGATTCCTACCTGAAGGGTAGGTACAGATGGTCACCTCAACACCCACGTCCATCAGTCTCCACCATGTGCCAACTCATCGCAAGGTCCACCTCTAGGTTTCATCCAGTCGTGGCACTCTCGGCCTCCATTAGCAATGTCCATCATCTGCATCCAACACAATGAGGTGCGGGAATTGCTCGTGTAGGGGTGAGTATAACAATACTCAGTAGGGACCCTGAGAGCCATGAGCTCTCTCAATATCCACTAAGGATAAGCAAAGAATAAAGATACAACCACAATGTATCAACCAACCCTACTTAGGTATATACTCATACATATACCTAAGTTACTGGTCACAGTCCGACTCCAACTCACGAGACCAAGAACACCTCATTCCACACAGGAAGTAAATTCAATCACCATGATGATAATGGTTTAAATACATGACTCAGGTCACACAGGTATGCAACAATAGTAGATAAATTAGATGATCAGATGTAGCCACTGGATCATCTAAGTTGTCGGTCCCACATAGGATACAGTCCAGCTAGCTATCGGACCCACACAAGATAAAGTCCAGCTATCTCGTCTAATCTGTCAGACCCACACAGGATACAGTGTATCTAATTCAGCAGACCCACACAAGAAACATGACCAACTATTATTCCTCTAAGCTGTCGGACCCACACAGGATATAGTCCAACTATTTTATCGAACCCACACAGGAATCTGGTATAGTAGTAGTCATCGTCGAACCCACGGAGTATTCCAGTACAACAGTCATCACTGTCGAACCCACATTAGATTCCGATATAGAAGTCGACGCAGTCTCAACCAGCTCTAGGGTTGCCGCACACAGCACGCTCGATTCCTGGAGGGTCCACTCCTTGAGCAAAGAGGTCGATACATCAACTATCACGAAGTCCTGAGTTGATGCATCCAAAAATTATATCTTTTCAATTGAAACCCAACACGACAGACAGCGCATCAATCAGACGCCTGATCAGAGTGATATTGTATTTTCTGTTTCAGAGGCCCCGTTGGATTTACGCTTGTTCCAAACCCGGTCATTTTCCTAATTTTTCCAAAACTCAATTAATATATCTCAAACGGACCACCTTGTCATTATGATTCCAGTGCCGCAGACAGCATGTCGATCGGACGTGTGGCCTAGAAGATATTTGTGTTTACGCAGAATGGGCCCGGCCCGTCAAGCACAGTGGGCTGGAGGGTCGGCCTGACCTGGTTCGGCAAATCCGACCCGGATGGGGGTCGGCCCGACTCGGCAGGCCGTGGCCCATCCCGGTTGTTGTGGATGGGCCCTCACGAGGGCGGCCCGGACCACACGACAGGCAGCCCGACCCGCGGCTGGTCGCGGCTCGGCCAGCTGGCTGAGCGGAGTAGGGGGCATGGGCCCCCTATTTCTTGCAACAGCAGTGTCGAGCGGCGCCGCCCCTCCTTGTTTCCCTGCCGGCCAAAGCCGACCGTTTTGTCCGGCGTGAGAGGCCCGCACATCGGGCCGGTGTCCTCCCACTCGGCGCCAAGCTACGCCGTGGTTTCTTCCACCTGGCCGCCAGGTGGCCAGCCGATTTGCCCGCCGAAGCGGCCCAACCAGCATGGGTCGCAATTCCTCTGCAGTGTGGCGCCAAGAGGTGTTGCGGTCTTCTACTCGGTCGGTCATGGCCGACCGGTTCGTCCGGCTAGCGGCCCGCGTTTTTCGAGCCGTTGTCTCCCCTCCACGCAGAACCCGGTGCCGCAGTCCTCCAGCGGGCCGGCCGGTCCCTTGATGCGTCCTGTGGTTGGATGCCCCTGCCTCCGGTTGTCGCCACCTCCAGTCGCTACTAAATTCTTTTATCGTCGCCTCTTCCAACACTTCCTCTGTTGACAAATAAAACCAGAAAGTATGGGGGAGGTTCGTGCCGTGTTCGTGATGACCGAACCCTCCTCGTTATGACGTTAACAGTTGGCAAAGATTTACACTTCAAAATTAGAACGATGATGTTTGGAAAAAATGAAAAAATCTAAACAACCCCCTACCTCGATACAAGTATGTTGTCGTAGTCGCAGAAATTGGCGTTGTAGATGACAGTATCGCGGAAGACGGTGTTGTTCCATCAATGTCGGAGGAATAGTCATTTTCGTTGGCGATGTTCCTTATGGGTAGTGTCTTCTCCTTTGATGTGGATGTAGATGAATGAAGAATAAGACGATCGAGAGCCTTGTGTTCTTTGTTGGAGAGGGTAAATGTTCTTCGTTGGAAGAAGGCCCTCTCTGTTTTACAAGGCACCACCAACACAACAAATGCCAACCCAAAAATAATACTTAGGATATTATTTTATCCTTAACATGAATTTCAAATTAATTCAAAAGGATGAGAAAATTAATTAAACAATTATATTGGCACAATTAAGGGGAAGGAGGTGGAGAGGCTCCACCATAATTAAAGGGAGAGTTGGCACATCATGAGGGAAGTTCAAAAGTTAAAAGGGGTTTCAAAGAGTTAAAGGGGGGTTTCAAGGGGAGTTGACGGGTTTGTGTTTATATGGGACCCACCACACAACATCATCTCATGGGTGGTTATGTGGGGTGTGGGCCCCACCTCCAACTCCACTTGGGGGAAAATAACCACCCCTTAACATAAATTATGTACCACATAATTTTTTTTTAATATTTATAATGAATCCCCAAAATTAACTTTCAACCTGTAAAAAACGCAACTGCGGTAAAGGTCCCCATATGCGAATATCGGTGATGCGTGTTAATCGGTATCCTCATATTTCAATTCCGAGCACTAGTTCAAAAGATAGAAAAAACCGCACATATGTTTACTAAACGTACCCAAACAAAACTACAGAAATTGATTCTGGGCATACTGGACCACAGAATCAGGCGCCGTTAGAAACTGCAGACTCGTAAAATTCCAAATAATTTATGAAAAAAAAATTCCTTGAAATTTCCGGGTCTTAACATTAACCCCACCTCAGAGATTTGCGTCCATGTAAAGCTAAAAAACACACTAGGGAAACAAATGATGGTACAGAGCATGCATCTGAGCCTCCGGCTCCCATGATCTCTCCTAGAGGTTCTCGTGCTTCCAGCAAACGTGGACTAGAGGAATCGACCGTCCACGTAGGACCTACTCCTTTCGATCCTCAATCTCCACTGGAACCTCCATGTATGTCACCCCATCATCGATGTCCAGATCTCCGTGGTCGATGATGTGGGATGGGTCGTGCATGTATCTTCTCAGCTGAGGTACATGGAAGTCTTCGTGCACCCAATGAAACTAAGGTGGAAGGGCCAGGCGGTAAGCCACCTCACATAATCTATTGAGGACCTAGAAAGGTCCGATAAATCACAGAGATAACTTTCCGCCTCATCCAAATCTCGGTATACCCCTTCGAGGTGAGACCCGTAGGAAGACGTGGTCACCACCCCCAAACTCAAGTGGTCGCCATATCCTATAGGCATAGGACTCTGTCTACTCTTTGCAGTCCTCATATGCTTCTGGATGATATGCACCTTCTCTAACGTAGCCCGCACCATCTCCTGTCCTACAAGTGCTGACTCCCCTGGATCAGTCCATCATAGAGTTGATCTGCATGTTCGGACGTACAATGCCTCATATGGTGACATCCCGATGGTGGAGTGGTAGATGTTGTTGTATGAAAACTCCCCCAAGGGTATGTGATCTTCCTAGCTGTGACCAAAGTAAATGACACATGTAGGGAGCATGTCCTCGAGAGTCTGAATGGTCCTCTCAGTCTGACCATCCATCTGAGGATGACAGGTAGTTCTCAAGAGAAGTTGCGTCCCAATATCCTTCTATAACCCATTCCATAGCCGAGAAGTGAAATGATCATCTTGATCAGATACGATAGTCGATGGACACCATGAAGCCATGTGATCTCATGAATGTAGAGTCATCCAATGCTCTCTACTAGGCTCTGATCTCTGATCGGTATGAATTTGGATGACTTGGTGAGTCGGTCTATGATCACCTAGATAGAGTTGTGTCCTCTGGATGTACGTGGAAGTCCTGTCATGAAATCCATGGATAACTCGTCCCACTTCCACTCTAGAACCTGTAATGATTGAACTAAGCTTGCTGGAACCTGGTGCTCCACATTCACTTGCTGACAAGTGAGGCATCAATAGACAAAATCTGCTACTAATTACTTCATACATGGCCACCAGTGCCATCGTCTGAGGTCCTGATACATCTTCACCACTACTGGATGTACTGATAGAGGGGAAGTGTGGAACTCCCTCAACACATCCTTCTATAGTGCAACTAGTACCATGGTACATCCTCTGAAGAGGATGACATGCTCCCCAACTTCAGAAAATCCATCAAGTGCCTACCCTTAGGATATTTGAGCATGTCGCATCACACAATCAAAGTCCTCATGATGTACCTATATGAATTGCTAATGGTGTGGAGGAGTGACTGTGAGAGACTGTATAAAGGAAACTCCATCTCTAGCCACAAAGGATATATGTAACACGACTAGCTGCTCCGTCACTTCTCCTAGTAGCGGAACACCTGATCTCCTATTGAGAGAATCTGCTACAACGTTCCCCTTCCCAAGAGTATATACTATCTCGATGTCATAGTCCTGGAGGTAATCAATCCATCGCCACTGTATCATGTTCAGGTCCTTCTATGAGACGATATACCTGAGACTCTGGTGGTCAGAGTAGACTGTAAAACGCTCACCCATCAGATAGTGCTACCACATATTCAAGGAAAAGACCAATGCTGCTAACTCCAGGTAAGTGGTAGCATAGTTCTTCATGTGATGACAGAACTGTTGTGAACCATATGTGATCACTGCTCGCTCCTGCATCAGGACACACCTGAGTCTGGTCCTAGATGTGTTACAGTAAACTATGTACCCTACGCCCTCCTCTAGTAGTTTCAAGATTGGTGCACTGGTCAATGTCTGCCTCAGCTCCTAAAATCTCTTCTATAATATCTATGGCCACACAAAATGTTAACCCTTCTTTGTCAAAGTTGAATGCGGTGCTGCATCTCTGAAGAAGTCTGGCACAAATCTCCGATTGTACCTAGCCAGTCCTAGGAAACTCTGCACCTCTTTCACACTCTTGGGTGGCTCACAAGAAAATATTGCCTTGATCATCACTAGGTCCACTACAACTATAGCCTATGAGATGACATTTCCCAAAAAATGAACCCATCGAATCCAGAATTGGCACTTCAAGAGCTTACCATAAATCTGGTGCTCTCGGATTGTATCTAGTTCCACACACAACGGGTAGGCGTGCTCCTCTTCATTAGTCGAGTAAATCAGCATTTCTTCGATGAAGACTGTGAAAAAAAGATCGAGTTAAGGTTGGAAGATCCTATTCATGGGACTCATGAACACTGCTAGAGCGTTGGTTACGCCGAAGGGCATTATAAAGTACTCGTAGTGGCCATAATGACACCTGAAGGCTGTCTTCTTCACATACTCATCTCGAACTCTGAGCTGGTGATAGCCTGACCTAAGGTCTATCTTCAAGAACCATCATGCTATATTGAGCTGATCAAAGTGGTATTAATTCCTCAAAATTGGGTACTTGATCTTCACAGTCACCTGATTCAGGCGACTGTAGACGACACACAATCAAAAGCTACCATCTTCCTTCTTGGCGAACAAAATCGGAGATGCCAAGGGTGAAACACTGGGTCGGATAAATCCCTTTCCATGTAAGTCCTCCAGTTATACCCGCAACTCACGAAGCTCAGAATGAGACATCTTATATGTTGGGGTAGATATCGGTGTCGTCCTGTAGTACAGATCAATGTATAAGTCTACCTCTCTCTGAGGAGGTAGTCCTGGATGGTCGTTAGGGAAAAGAACCATATACTGATCTACCTCCACAAGAAAACATGGACTCTGTACATCAACTACTCTGAGGATGAGACTAGACAACTTATGTGTGATCGATTTCCCCCTCCTCTACGTATGTCCATCCTACGCTGCAACGTCTCCCTTCTCACCGGTGAAGGTGAACATGGTCTCATCCATACGGACACACATCTCTTTGCATCTAATAAAGTATATCTGATCAGGGACATTAGATAACCATTCCATACACTAGATGATGATGTAAGGCCTCGACGCGGCTACAAGAAGAACCCAGTCGAAGCTCTCCCCTCCTAGAGTAAGCTAACACTACTTGAACTAGTGCATAATCACCGAGTTTTCTCCTATAAAAGCCTCTAGCAGTAAGGATCGAGACAAAAGATCCATACAAATCTCCGAGCTCCAAAAGAGGGCTGCAGAAATAAAATAATGACTCACACCTGTGTTTATAAGTACTGCAGCAAGGGTGGAGTAGACACAGATAGTACCTCGAATCATCATAGGTGCGCCTTGGTCATAGGCCTCAACTGCCTAGAGCTGAGCCCGCCTCTATCTGCAAGCTCCCTATGGTCGTGGTGGACCTCCCGGTGTTGGTGGCGGTAGAGCATTAAAATGTCGTCCACCACCCTTTACTCGGCCAGTTCCTCTGCCACGTTCGCCTTCTCCCAGTAGACCACCACGGTCGAACCTATACCTATGCCTGGGTGGTCCCTCTACTATCTGCTGCTCATCATTATGGTGGTTCGGGCATTCACGATCCATGTGGCCCTGCCCACCGCATGTGTAGCACTGCCTTATCTTCACACAGCTGACTCTGTCTCGTGTTCCCCGCCCAACCAAACCTGTATCCTGGGATCGCTTGGTCTGCTTGGACCTCCTTGACATCTATCTACTACCGGCAAAAGAATACTCCGCTACGTGTCTCCCTATGGTGGGTATCACTACTACTGTCTTCTCAGCCATAAATCTCTCCACCAGAAGGGCTTTCTCCATCACCCACCCCTACATTAGGATGCTGAGGGGAATTGTCGAAGACCTGATCTCATGAATGAGTCCCTGCTCGATGGTCTGGGTCCTGATGAATGGGTCATACAGCATATTCGTGGAGTAGTATGAGAGGTCAGTGAACCTCGCTGAGTAATGAGTTATTTTCATGCTTCCCTTCTTCCGATAAAATAACTCATAAATCCGCACCACACGAATGGTGGTTGTAACAAACTCCGATCGGAAGAGACTCTCGAAGTCCGTCTATAGTAAAGATGCCTAATCATGCACCTGGAGCATCAGGCTGCACCATATACCTATATCTGCGTGTAGGAGACTTGTGGAAATGATCACCAAAAGTTCGGTTGGTGTCCCTACCAATATAAAAACTCTCACGACAACTTCCAGCCAAACCTCAACTGTCTGTGGGTCCATCTCTCCATGACACCTGAGTGGCCTCTATCGCTGGAACTCGTGCAATGCACTCAGGCAGCGTGCACTCTCTGCTACTGGGGTTGGCAGTATCAATGGCCCCGCAAGTAGTGGTACTGCTAGTGCCTCTGCTGTGATGGGGCCCTGCACCGAGGCCTTGTCGCTCGGTGGGCTACCATCTTGTACGTAACTTGGAACCCTAGCTGGATGCCATCATGGGGCCATCCTAAAAAGAAGCAGGTGTGTCACTATTAAAAAGAATACCTGGTGAGCTGACACAAAGTAATTACAATGAATACTTTTCATATAAAACACACACGCAATCAGTGTTCTCATGCACGGAGTCGGAAATCGGAGGTCAGGATCTTGGTGTATGGATACGTCGGTCGCCGCACCAATACTGGACTCCATGGATGGAAAACCACACTCAATACTCTTAACACTATTGCCTCATAGAAAATAATGATCACAGTCCTGAGTTCTGTAGTAGAACCGTCTCCTCTAATACCAATTTTTCATGACCCGTCCTCAGGGCCCATGCTGTGACTAATGCAAGCACGCCTTCCATAGGCTAGGGGCTGGCAACTAGCACAAAAGGCGTAAATCCCTAAGCTAGGAAGGCATTTCTATTAAGAAATTAAACAAACACAACAGAGTACGCAATAGGAAGTAAACACTAAGTAAAAATATGAATACAAAAGAGTCTATTGGAAAGTAAATGTGCCAGTATACAAACCCAACTGAAAAACGAGTACATGTAACAGAGACAAATATCTAGAAGTAAATAGATGCTCCTAGATCATCATCAGGGGATTCGTACCTGAAGGGTAGGTAATGATAATCACCGCAACACCCACGTCTTTCAGTCTCTACTGTGTGTCGACTCTTCGCAAGGTCCACCTCTTGGTACCGTCCAGTTGTGGCGCTCTCGGCCTCCATCAGCGTTGTCTTTCATATGCATCAAACACAACGAGGTGAGGGCAAAGCCCATGAAGGGGTGAGTATAACGATACTCAGTAGGGACCCCAAGACCCGCGAGGTCTCTCAATATCCAATAAGGATAAGAAAAGAAGAAAGATGCAACCACAATATCAACCAACCCTACCTAGGTATATGCCCATACAAAACCTAAGTTAATATTCCCATTCCATCTCTAACTCACGATCCCAAGCACAATAAAGTCCACACAGGAAGTAATTTCAAACACCAAGATGATAATGGTTTAAAGAAATGACTCACCTAACATAGGTATACCACAATAGTAGAGATATTAGATGATTAGATGTAGTGACTAGATCATCTAGGCTATCAGAACCACACAGGATATAGTACAGCTAGCAGTCATACCCACCCAGGATGCAGTCCAGCTATCTCGTCTAAGCTATCAGACCCACACAAGATACAATCCAGCTAAGCCAGTGGACCCACACAGGATACAAGACCGGCTATGATTCTTCTAAGCTGTCAAACCCACACAGGATACAGTCCAGCTATTTTATCGAACCCACACAGGATTCTGGTAAAGTAGTTGTCATCGTTGAACCCACATAAGATTCTAGTATAGTATTCATCCCTGTTGAACCCACACAAGATTCCTCTACAGAAGTCGACGCAGTCGTAGCCAGCTCTAGGGTTCCCGCACATAGCACGCTCGATTCCGGGAGGGTCCGCTTCTCGAGAAAGAGGTTGATACATAAACTATCACAAAGTCTTGAGTTGATGTATCCCAAAATTCTGTCTCATCAAAATAAACCCAACGTGATATATGACGCTTCAATCGGACACCCGGTCTGAGAGATATTGGATTTTCCATTCCTGGGGCCTGGTTGGATTTACGCTTCTTCCAAACCTGGACATTTTCCAAATATGTCCAAAACTCACTTAGAGTATCGAAAATGGACTGTCTCATCGCAAAGATCATAGTGTCGCAGACGTCGTGTCTATCGGACGTGCGGTCTAGAAGATATTTACGTATAAGCGTAATGGGCCCGGCCCGTCAAGCCCAATGGGCTGGCGGGTCAGCTCAACATGGTCCAGCGGGTCCGACCCGACTGGGGTTCGGCTCGACCCAGTAGGGCGCAGCCCTAGCCAATGGTTGTGGCCCGGCCCGCACGAGGGTGGCCCAGCCCGCGAGGCAGGCGGCCTGGCCCGCGGCTGGGCCCGGCTCGGCTAGCAGGCCGAGTGGAGCGGGGGGTGCCCCCCTGGGATTCTTGCAACGGTGGGGCCGCCCCTCCTTGCAGCATAGCTGGTGGAAGCCGGTCCGTTTTTCCGGCACGAGCGGCCCGCATAGTGGGCTGCTTTCCTATCATGGGGCACCAATCAGCGCTGCAGTTTCCTCCATCCGGTCGGTAGGTGGCCGTCCGGTTCGCTCACTGAAGCAGCCCACCTAGCGTGGGGCCAAGAGGCGTCATGGCCATCTTGTTGGCCGGCTATAGCCGGCTGGTTCTTCTGACATGACACAGGCATTTTTTGGGCTATAGTATCCCCTCTGCGTGACACCTGGTGTTGCGGTCCTCTAGTGGGCCGTTCAGTTTGGACGGACAATCCCATTATGTGGCTGGCGCGTAGATGTCATTGCCTCCAGTTGTCGCCGCCTCTGGTTTCCACCGACATAGGTCATCATCAACTCTTCCAACACCATATCCATCACTAAATAAAACCAACAAGAATGTGGTAGGTTCGGGCCATGTTCATGTGGCCCGAACCCTCCTCGTTATGACTTTAACAGTTGGAAAAATTTTAAACTCCGCAATTAGAATGGTGAAGATCGGAAAAAAAAATATGAACAACTCTAAACAATCCCCTACCTCGATTCAATGTACGTTGTCGTAGTCGCGGAAATCGGCATCGCGGATGAAGGTTTCATGGAAGATGGTGTCGTTCCGTCAAAGTCGAAGTAGGAGTTGTTGTCGTTGGCGACATTCCTTGTGGGCAGTGTCATCTCCCTTGACGTAGAGGTAGAATAATGAAGAAGAAGACAGTCGAGGGCCTTGTGTTCATCGTTTGAGAGGGTAAATATTCTTCGGGGGAAGAAGACCCTCTCTATTCTCCAAGGCTCCATCAACACAAAAAATTCCAACCCAAAAATAATAGCTTAGGCTATTATTTTATCCATAACATGAATTTCAAATTAATTCAAATGGTTGAGCCAATTAATTAATCAATTAATTTTCCACAATTAAGCGGAGGGAGGTGGAGAGGCTCTACCATAATTAAAGGGAGAGTTGGCACATCAAGAGGGAATTTAAAAAGTAAAATGGGGTTTCAAGGATTTAAAGGAGGGTTTCAAGGGGAGATGAGAGGTTTGTGTTTTTGTTGGCCCCACCAAACAATATCCTCTCATGGGTGGTTATGTGGGTTGCCGGACCCACCTCCAACCACACTTGGGGGAAAATAACCACCCCTTAAAATAATTATATACCACATTATTTTTATTAAAATTTATAAGGAATCCCCAGAATCAACTTTCAACCTGTACAAAACGCAACTGCTGTAAATGTCCCCATAAGCGAATATCGGTAATGCGTGTTCATCGGTATCCTCATATTTCAATTCCAAGCACTGGTTAAAATGATAGAAAAACCCAGACATACGTTTACTGAATGCACCCGAAAAAAACATCATAAATTGATTCTGGGCACATCGGGCCTCGGAATCAGGCATCGTTAAAAACTACGGACTCGAAAAATTACAAAGAATTTAAGATAAAAACTTTTCTTGAAATTTTTGGGTCTTTAAAAACACCACCCACATACACACTTTTTATTAAGCTCAAAGAAAAATGAATGCATGATATATTCAGGAAATATTAACAACATATGAAAAAAAGCCTCAAAAGATAGATCTTAAAAAATAATTAAGATTAGGATACATTTAAGGCTGAACAATTATAATCTATCTGAAGATCATTTTCTCTTTATCCACCCTCCCAAAAGTGGACTTTTCTTAACATGTACACATGCATGGTATTGCACTTCATCTAGATCACTAACAATGCTTCTCTATCATGGAAATGGCGGCACATATTTAACATAGATGATCATAATCCAACTCTACAACAAATAATTCACCAATGGTGAATAAAGAGGATGTTAGACACAAATTTCTGATCACTCACAAAACGAGGGTATGTTAGAGAATGCAGGGTTTCACCGGCAAAAAGAGAGAAAAAAAGGTGGTAGACTAAGTGAAGGAGGAGAAACAATTAGGAAAAAATTTAATCTCCAAAGCAATGTTGATATAAAACATTTTTTTAGTTAATTATAAATTATTATATAATTTTTCATTCAAAAGAAAAAATCACTATTTCAATCCAAATTTGATTTTCAAGCATTATATTGTATTATTTAGAATCATGGTTTCCAAATAATAGAATTTTAATTTGAAAAATTTGTTTCATTTTTGTATTTACCAATTCAAAAATATCATTGGATGAATTTATTTTAAATAATTTTCAAAAAAAAATATTTTTAGTGAATAATTAAAAATAAATACTTTTGATAAAAATTGCATTTTATT
Source organism: Viscum album (assembly GCA_963277665.1). Lineage (NCBI taxonomy): Eukaryota > Viridiplantae > Streptophyta > Magnoliopsida > Santalales > Viscaceae > Viscum > Viscum album. Next base: position 1,880,606,907 of record OY728148.1, on the reverse strand, counting down.
TTCAAGTATTTAAAAATTGAAATTTTATATTGGCATGGTTTAAAAATTAAATAAAATTATTTTTATTAAAAAAATTCCAATTATAGTCTTCATAATGAATAATAAAATTGAATTTATTATATAACAAATTATACTTAAAAATGTAATTTGTCTAAAAAATCACTTTTCATGAAATTTGGTTGGATTAATTTTAAATAAAACTATTCCACATATATATTAACAATATAGAAATATTTATTCTCTATTTGGAATCATTATGTCCAAATTTGGTAAATAGGGCCCTCCTATTGTTGATCAATTAGAATAATAACCATAGTAATTGTGTTAACACTGTAAAGCATAAATCAGTTAATTGAAAATAAAAATAAAATTATAAGGACTATAAAATAAACCTAAAAGTTGATTTAATTTTATTGGACTATTTAATTTTATCCATAATAATCCAAGATTCTGTTATATGAAATTTTATTTCCATTTGAATGTGATAATGGCCTTTAAAATATTTTATATAATAAAAAGCAAAAAATAACATACTCTTATTTTTAATAAATATAATATTTTTAACATGGAGATAACTAGATGGTATATTATATTATAAATATTATTTTGAAATCTAAATTATTTAACTTAATCAGGGTAATTTATTTGTAAATTTTAGTGATTAAATAATTACCTTAAAATCTTGCACAATATTAATGCAATAATTATTCAATTAATGAAAATAAGAAATAAAAGATATTAAAAATGTTTAGAGTAATATAAATTGATATAATTTACCTTTCCCATGTATCTTGTAGATAAATAAAACATTTCAAGGATGTATTAAATTTTTTTATTTCAAATATAATTATTTTCTTTATTTTATAAAAGTCAAAGTAAATAAATTGTTCTAAAATTTACATTGTTGAAATTTTATGGAAATATTATTTTATTAAATTATATAATGTTCTTAAAAATCCTATATTCAGACATGTGATTAGGTTATGGTTGAAAATATCAACCATGGTCAATTTATGGATCCTTTTTTAATTTATAGTAACAGTCATGACCCTCAAAGAGTAAAAAACATTGTTGTCATGGTAAGTGTAAAAAGGGTTAACAGGGGTTAACCCAAAAAGGTAAAGGTAAAAATGCGATCTAAAAATTTTCAAATATTATTTGAAAATAGTATTTAGACTCATATTCATATTATATTTTAATATTATCAATTTGGTGTGATTTGTATGTCAAAATTAATTTATATTAAATTAATATTTTAATATATTCAATGAGTACCTTTCCTCTCTATATAAAAGGGAACAACTTCTTCTCACTTATTAACACTTAGGAACAAATTTAATTTACACAATCTCTACCCAAATCCATTCATAACATCTCTTTCCTTGTATTATAGTCCATAATTTCGGTTGAATACAAATCATAGAGTATTTAAGTTGTTATGAAAAGGATACATTCAAAAGAATAGAAAGATAAAGAATCCACATAATGATTTAGACTCAAGGTAAGAGAAGTTCATTTTAAAAATAAACTATTAATGTTTCCCTTAAAATTATATTTTTCATACATATCAATATTTTTTAAATTATTTTATTCATAATTTTATATAGATGTATGTGAATTATAAAGGACACTTTATGTTTCTTTTAACTTTTTTAGATTTTATTAAAATGGAATATTTTTACAGAAGGTTTTAACATTCCTTACCAAATGGAAAAAAAATTCTTCTATTTTAATGTATATGTTGAAAATAAAATATCCCACCACCATTACTGTTATTTTATTATTGGATTACTTTATTTGATTTCAAGTTTTCTCAAAATAAAAATAACACGCATTCCCTACTTTTTGGGTTAATTTTAAAAAGGGGTTTAAAATGTAAAAGATATATCGATATCTAAAGAATAATTATTATGGGTGAAAAAACATTTTTTATGATGAAATATTTTATGCATATTTTTATGGTTCTTGGTAATTGTTTATGAGGATGGGTGGTACATTATAAACTGAGTGTAGGTGATCCCATTATAACTTTCTAAAGATTTTGGAAAAGGGAAGGAGTTAAATGATTAGGTTTCTCCTAATAAACTTTTAGAATATAATATGATTGTTATTCTGTTTGTAACTATGATATTTTTTATGTGTGACCATTATGGTTATTCAATGTGTAAACATGATTGTTATCCCATATGAAATAGTGATATGAAAATTATTCCCCAAGTTACCTAAATGAATTATCTATGCATGCTATGATTTTTATTGGAATATTTTGATTTTTCAAGGTAAGGTAATGATCATTTGTTTAATGGAATTTATATGCTAATTTTTAAGGGTTAAGTGTATATATTTTTGGAAAAATATATTATGAGATTTGAATGATTTGAATGAATAGTTACGAGCTTTATTTTTTTTCCATTATGAATACTTGTGAAATGTTTTTTTAAAATATTTGGGTAAATAAAGAGAATAATTTTGTTAGAATTCGTTTTATACACAAATATTATTTAAAAAAAAAAATTTGAATGTATTCATATAATAATTGTTTCTTACATTATTTTATGTCTCTCAATAATATTTGTATGCTCATCCCAAGTTTTAAAATGTTGTTAATTGTGATTAAGGAAGTTTAAGGGAAAAGAATAAGTCAGGTTTAATGTCATGAATATTCTTCATTAAAATAAATTGTCTTTTATTTTAAGAGTTTTCTATAATGGGGAAATGGATACTGATTATAAGTGTCTAATTTTTAATATAGGGTTTTTATGTATGATTTATAACTTACTCTCTAAAACTCTAAACCGAAATGATATTTGGAAATACAAAAATTTGAATTGTATTATAAAATCACTAGAAGATGTAATTATTAATGTTGGGTCTTTATAGATGTTATCCATGAAAATGGTTAGATAACATTAGGGTTTAGGATAATATAAATAGAATAACAATAAAAAAAATAATTTATTTTTATGATGAAATGATATAGAATTTGAATATTACAATGTTTCTTTAACTAAACTATGTCTATTTAGATTGGTTTTCCATAGAAGAAATAGTGAAGTTGAAGTAGTAAGGCACCGAGGGGACTATATCCTTCCGAATCAACAACCCAGAATGGTTAGAAATGGAATTGATCAGTTTGTTATATAGATGGATCAGTTGACATTGGTTATAAATGGATATGGTATCCACACAAGAGATCATACTGATCTACCATAAAATAACATGAAGATAGTGGATAATTTTGTGATGAATCATACTAAAACATTCATTTTATAATCTAACAAATTGGTAATAGAAGGTTAAATTATAGTCCTAGAAACGATATTTGATTTCATGGGTCATTCAGATCATTAAAAGGGAATTCTTACTATTTAAATTATTGAAAGTGAATATGACCAGTGATGTCCAATGGGAAAGAATATTATGGAAAGAGAGTTTATGGATTCCTTGGATTCATAAAAATTTAAACATATAGTTATTTATAAATATTTCCCAAATCAATCAAACTTAGAGTAGAAAAAAATGTTGGAATAATGCAAAGGGAGGAAGTATTAGTGGTCACATATGAAGAAAAATTCACCCAATTGGCACAGTACACAATAATTGTTGTAAATGATCATGATATTAAGGTTAATCATGTTTAATATTGATTTAATCCAAAATAGCTAAGGTAACTAACATTCTAATAATTTAACAAGTTATTATAAAATTGTTATATGTGTGCAGAAATTGGAAATGGAGTTTTTTTTTATGAACATGAGTATTTTGAAACCCATTATATAAAGAGTTCAGGTCGTTGATAAAAAAAATGAATGGATCAAAGAAACCTTATGGTATGAAAATTACGTTTTTATGAGAGTTATGTTATGAAGAACATCAAATAATGCCTTATGATGTCGGTTAAGTTCTTAGGATGTGGCAAGTATCATTACATGGATCATAATTGGGATAAAAAATTTCTTGGACTGGGTTAGAACATTTTTAATAAATATGTAGTAAAATGATATAAGATTAATGTCATGACATGTCCCCCATGGCCTGTTCTGTGACTACCACAATCCCGACCCCCAAAGGCTAGGGGATGGCGACTAGCGTAGAAGGAATTTTCAAACAAGTGGGAGGACTTTTCTTGAGTACATATTCACATGCACACAACTCATAGACAAAGGTTCTAAGAAGTAAATTCCAAGGAAACCATAAATGTAATCCACTAGGTAAAACACAAACAGATCACAACAGAATATAAATTACATGGTGGATACTCAGGACAATATATAATCCCACCAAAATAAAAATGGAACAAAAGTAATCCTCTAAATCCCTGATGCTCATCGACTAGGAATCCTAGCTGGATGGTAGGTGAAAGGTATCTACCTGAAGCTATAGTAGTACACCTGTTTTTTCTAATATCACTGAACACTACCAGGTCTTAGTCCTCCCTAGACTCTGTCGAAGTGTCGAACATCTGTAAAAGACATGACACGTGTGAGCATATCCCATGTAGGGTTGAGTAAAACACTACTTAGTAGGCGACCCCGAATCCACAAAGTTAATGCACAAGAGAAAAATCCAAAAGGAATATATTTTCACCTCTTCTCAGGAATATGACCATACATATACCATGAACATACAGATATACTCATCTCAGCCACTATGAAAACATGTGGTCCTAACCACTCAACCAGTATCGGGATCCTCATCGAAGGCTCAAGTCATAAAACAAAAACTAGGAGATCACACTCCATGATCTCAGTTATCACTAATGGAACCTATCCAAGAGATGAAATCTATCATGTACAATCCTACCATTCTGAATGGTATGTCTGAGAGAACGTGATCCATCTAGAACATTCTACTATGTCTGGATCTATTTCCCGACACTAGAGGTTTTGTCTTCACATTAATACTCCCCATACAATACTAAGGAATCCCATGTGAAGAGGCCCTCCCTCACCACATTACACATGAGATGGAGCCATACTCCTAACCATATAGAGAAAACTATGTCATTCTTATAAGGAGTGTCTCACACCACAATCCATCAAGGTAGAACTAACTCATATCTATGTATATTGTTCATCAAGTGGATGGGCCCAATCCTCGCTACTATGCCTGAAAATCGATGGAGCTACATCTCCATTCGAGGATCTGCACCCTACCTAGTTGGGGAGTAATATTCAGTGACAATTGGACATGTGCTCCGGTGTTATAGTGGATTACCGACTCAGATAGTTCATGTTGGTAGGATCCACACCCTGGTATGTTTGGGGTGTACCGACTCATATAATAGAGGACCTACACCCTACCTGATAGGGGAGTACGGACTCTATTCGATCACGTGTGGAGGACCCACACCCTAAAATGGAAAGGGAGTACTGACTCAATTATATTGTTTTCTATGGAGGACCCACACCTGATAATGTTAAGGGAGTCTTGACTCTGGGCTAGAGGACCCACTCCTTGACACGGTAGGGAAGTAACAAATTTTCCATAGCACTACGTAAGGAAGACCCGCACCCTGGAACGACAAGAAAGTACTGAATCCTACAATAGAGGAATAGATCCCTACCTATAGGGGAGTACCAAATCTCTCTGCCTTATGTATAGAAGACTCACACCCATGTCTTATAGGGGGTACTGTCTCAAAGGATAGAGGGCCTTCTCTCTAGAACAACATCGGAGTTCCGACTCTCCCTTTATGAACATCCTCGAGAAATCCTGCCCTAAAATATGAGGAATCACATCTCTACCAAAGTATAGGGATAAGGAGTAAACATTCCTTGAGTAATTAAGGTATTGACCATCCTAACATCTCAACATAAGAATCACCCTGATTCTACCCAGTGTCTTCCCATACCAGGAGAGCCTAATCTTCAAACCAAAGAGTTCAAACCCTAACATTCTCAAAAAATATGAGAGTATCGAAAAAGGAATGTATCATTTCAATGTTCCAAATGATTTAGACGCCTCGTCAAATGGATGCTCCGTTTGAAAGTTACATTCATTTTTGTGAAACAAGGGCCGGTTGGATCAAGGTCCGGTATGACCCAGTCAGACCGACCCAACCCGACTCGGACTGGCTGGGCCTAGGCCGACCCACTAGGATCAACACGCCAGGCTGCGGGGCTGGGCAAACCTACCTGTAGAAACCCAGTACGATGTTTGATCGGGCCAACTCATCGGCTCAGACCTAGAAAATGCCACATCCATTTCACCTCAAGCGGCACCATGTAGCGCTGCCTCTCCAATCGGTCTGCTTCATGGACCAGTTTTCCTAATGAGACCTATAAAAAGCTATGGGTTCTATATCGGGATCTGTCCAGGGGCCGCGACATCCTCCACGCGACAGCCGAGCAGCTGTCACCGCCGACAGTCCCATAGAATTTTCCACATACCACCAGACATGATTCAGTGATCTGTTCTATTATTCAGATGTTGTTTTGGAAACCTCATGTCATGCCCACTACTTCATGGGGCACATGAGTCCCTTGTTATTCCTTCTTCCAAAATGTGATCGATTTTTGGCATTTCACGCTCCACTTTGGCCCACCTATTGTCAATCATCATCACTCCTTCTTCGTATCATGTCCATCCTAGAACCATGATGTCAGATCATTTCACCAAGGATTATTGTCCAATGATCAGCTATTTTACAACCCATGAAGAATGCGGGGGGGGGCACAATAATCAACCCAAGGGTCAAACCTTGGCCATTTTTTCATTCCTTCCACAACCCGATCTATTAGAAGGATCAAGAAAATGAAACAAAAATCAGTCCATAAGAATGATTAAACTGCGGGTCCACATTTTCATTGGTTGATCTGATTTTTTCATTTAAAACTAATAACTGGGGAGGATTTAATTCAAATAAAATCCAGTACATAAAAATGTAATTTCATTGATGAAGAACGACTCTATGTTGTAGTTGTTTTTTGATCGTCGATCTCGGGTATCAGTTCTTATTTCCAAAGGCATCATCGCTGCTTTCCATTCTCCGAAATTCTTCCTTGGAGAGTATTACTATTCATTGTTTTTGAATCGAAAATGAATTCTTAAAGTATTCTAAGCAGAATCCAACGTCCTTTTTCCAACCTTGGATCATTACAAAGACATTAAATAGAAAATCGTGATTCAGAATTTTCTACTATGATGAATTACAAATTTTTTACGTTGTTTCATTTAGTGAAACAACATATTCAGTTTATCTGGGTTGGAAAACAATTTCACTGAAGCGATTTGAAAATTCATATAAATAAAATAAAACAAGTTTATTTTATTTTTAACTTTTTCTTTAAAATGTATGAAAAATAACTTTTTCGATCGACCCATGCTGGTCGATGTTATGTCTATTCCAAGGTAATGTGACCATTCCAGACACAACAGTGCCCTCATATTTTCAATCCAGGCACCCATTTAATGGTTTCCAAAACATCTCACTCATGCCATTTTAATTCACTTAAAGAGAATCTAAAAAAAATCATTCACCCTTGAACCATACCGGCCAAGGTCACACTCTTCTTAATGGAAACATTCCCTCACGAGCTCAATGGTACTCATAGATTTCAAATCCGATTTACCGTTTAGGAGTTCAAATAAATTGAAAATAAAATAATTGTTAATAAATTATTTTATTGACGGCCAAAAACTAACTTCCTCTCTTAGCATACACCAGCCAATGTTAGGCCCTTTCTAGAAAAATACCATTGTTCTGATTTCAATGATGGCCTCAAATTTTTGATCTAATAACTGGTTCAAAATATTAAAAACCCCACTCACATAAAAATTAATAAAAGTTAAAAAAGTTTGAAAATATATTCCAGTCACTTCGGGTCTCGGAATTACATTCCGTCTTAGTGCCTAGTCTTATAAAAATACTATTTAATTTTGAAGAAGAAAATCCATGGAATTTAGGGTCAATACATTATCCCCACCTTATGTATTCTCATCCTTGAAAAGTAAAGGACCATCCTTATCAGAAGAAAATTGTGTTCATTAAGGGTTCCTATGCTTCTTACAAGCACACACCTCAAGGAACCATGGATATTGACTTCATTCATGTCCAACTTCTGATAGGTCAACATCGGGGAAAAACTGGGACACATTTCTTTAGCTGCAACAAGTGGTAAAAGCACTAAAAACACTGATCCAATTGTATTCCTGGGGTCTAGTGTCTCATCTCCATTCTATCATACTGTAGATACAAATAGAAACCCACAGTTCACTTCCACCATTAGAAAAACTGTGCTAAATATTCCACAATTATTATGCATTCAAGGATGACGCTAAACACACAAGGGTAATTACTAAAAAAATTGGGCTTCCCATGAGAATATGGTGAGACTTACAAGTCCCTTTATCTATATCCTATAGCATCCATACAACCCAACAAAACTGATGCACTTCCACATTCACTAGTGTTATCTCACTTGAGTATGGATTATAACAACCATTACATAATGCAGAAACATCATGGGGTCTAACTCTACCACCATAGAATGTCCCTAAACATTACTCTTCTCGAGATTCCACCCTATAGTGCCTGATCTTTCCTTTCGTTGGAAGGAAAACCTAATTTTCACCATTGAGGATACACCATATAGTTTTCCTAATACAGTTAATCTAGGTATGATTGGTAGAAGTTCATACTAAGAATGACGTCGTATGGCCTCGACGCCACTACTTTTAGATCCCAACAACAACAATCACCTTCAAGAGTCATGTCACAATATCGACACCAGTGTGTGATCAACATGTCTCCTCCAACAAAAGTCTCTAATCATGAGGGTCATGCTTAAGGTCTAGCCGGAATCTCAAAGTCTCAAATAGAACTCATGGAAAAAGGAGGACTCCCCAAACATGCCTTTATTCAAAAATACATCCAAAAGAAAAGACACAAATTTTACCTTGAATTTATTTTTGATATTATTGGTAATAATACAAGATTTCATGCATCTTTCCTCATCCACATCCTCTAGATCCCTGAGCCAAGCGTGGACTGCCTCCTACTGCTCCTCCAGCACCATATCCTTATTCATCATCTTGCAGAACTCCTTTATCCATGTAATGTATCTACAACTAAGGCTCGTCTTTTGACTCCCTCTAATCAGAATAGAAGGTCAGAAAATATCAAGAAAGATGCTTCCAACCATTGAAAGCGTAACACTACCTCTCCTACTGCAGATCTGCTTCTTGGCGATTCTCCTATGCCACATACACACATATCTGTGTTCAGGCATGGTTATGACTCTTACGCCACATTCTTGTCATCAATCATCTATTAAATCCATCATACGCATCTACCACGTGACCTCTGTTGTAGGTAACATCCATATTAGCCTCTTACAGGTATCTGTCAACCACTAGAGCTCTCTCTAGCACCCCAACATATGATAGAATTCTAAGGGGTATCACAAATAACCAGATCTCCTAGCGTAGTCCCTACTTGAAGTTCTTGTACCGGATGTAAGAGTCCTAGACCATATATATAGAGTAGCAAGAATGATTTGTAAATATTTTCGAGTACTTTATTACTGCTGTGATTCCCTGCCATAGGTGGAACAACTTCTGTATATGCATAGAGCATAAATTCTCCGGAAAGATCTCCTCCATGAAAAGGTTCTCAAAGTCAACCTAATTGAGGGTTTCCTCGTCCTATGTCTGGACCACTATGCTCCACTATCATCTTGCTATGCCATGTATAATGCTCATGGATAGTACATCAATCTGGTTGGTATGTGTCCACACTAGGAGGACGACTCACGTAACTGCCTCAAGACAATCCTCAACTACTTGAGGATCTGTCTCACCTCAGAACCTGGGGGGAATTTGCATCTACAACTCATGTAGCACACTCATCCTGCATGCATCCCCCATTGGTAGTGCTTGTAGAAACTACTGATCGATGGGTGGATACATCAGTGGTTTACCACCCGAATGTAACACCATATATTTAGTGCCCTACATTAAAGCCTATACAAGGGGAGGATCATCATCATAATCACATTTTAGAATCCTATATATCTATTTTTGTGCTGGAATCCAAAAATATATAAAGATAAATCATGGTTAATGTGTATATCTGGAGATATGACTCAAGAAGGGCATGGAAAAACAAAAAATTCTACATGATTCATGTACCCATTAATTCCCCAAAATGAGTTTTTTCACATTCTGAGGCAAAAAAATAAGTGTCTAGAGTCATGGTGTATAGATACATTAGCCTCCACTCCAACAATGGAGTCTCTTTCCTGAAAGACAAAATCAAAACACATAACTATGTTGCCCAAAATAGAAAACAATAGACCCCGTGTCTTTAAGGTAGAACTTACGACCTCTGATACCAATTTTTCATGACCCGTCCCCGGGGGCTCGTGCCGTTACTACCCCAATCCCACCTCCCAAAGGTCAGAGGCTAGCGACTAGTGCTGAAGGAATTATCCCATAAGTGAGAGGAATTTCCTTGAGTACCTTTACACACACACACACTAATCCCAATCAAAGGTTCTAGAAAATAAAATCCAAGGAAAGCATTCTTGAAAACCACTACATAACAAACAACTAGAGTACAACCGAATGTAATGTAAAGGGTGGAATACTAGGCTGGTATTCAATCCCACAAAAAAACAGAAAAAAAGTAAAACTCCAAGTCCCAGAAGCTCATCTACGGGGAATCCTACCTAGAGGGTTGGTGAAAGGTAATTGTATAATGTTGTAGAAGTACACCTCATCTATATGATCTCCATGAACACTAACGGGTCCTAGGCCACCCTATACTTTTTCAAAGCATCATTCGTCTCTACAAGACATGACAAGTGAGGGAAATTCCAGTGCAGGGGTGAGTAAAAAAATACTCACTAGGGGACCCCGAAACCAAAAATGTAATGCATAAGAGAAAAACCACAAAGTAATTCATAGTCATCACTCCTAGATTATATTCCCATTAATATATTCTGAACATCCAGATATACTTGTCTCAGCCACTAAGAAAACATGTGGTCCCAACCAGCACATGAGCCTCAGCCCAGTTGGTGAGGACACCTTAAGTGCATCCCTGCGACCCGGGATCAAATCCCGGAGGAGGCATATTTATAGGGTACTCTAGCAGTGTTGTGGGAGTAAATGTAGCAGGTACTATTTGGCACTTCAGTAGCCTGTAATATACCCTTGTTTGGGCCTTTGGGCCACCGATTTGGTCCCCGAGTCCTTTAAGGCCTTCAGGCCACCCTGGAAATTGGGATAGTATGGTCTTCGAGCCACCTTAAGTGAAGATCCAAACAATGAATAACCTCTACAAGGAGGATGAGAAAGGAGATACCACTATAGATGAAGATACATGGATTTCACAAATCATAGGGTATGTCACCTTCTATTGAGATAAGGCTTTGTATGCACAGGAAATCCTAGATGAATAGCCACGTGAAGGTGGAAAGCTAATTTCATGATGAAGATGCGGGGGAGGAGCAGTTCCATGTAGTTAGTCTGGGTTGTATGTAATGTTTGAAGTCTATAGGAAATTAATTCTTCTAAGGGCTATGGTTTAACATCCCAGGTAAATGAAGAATAAAGAATTTTCATAGTTATTAATATTTATGAATTATAAATTAATTTTACTTTAAAGGGGTTGCTATGTTCGATTGCGTACTCGATACGCAACGATGAGTTTCTTTGAAAACTTACGTTGCACACTAGTAATATAATAATATTATTTTAAATTGTAGTTAACATGTAGTCGTTGTATTGGCAGGAATGGATAGAAATAACTAAAATATGATTATATATGTTTTTTAAATGTTTTTACATTTATCCAATAAAAGATAAAGGCTTAAAATACGGAAAGAATTCAATTTTAGGCATTTATACCCTAATTTTCACTAAAGGTTCACTTATCACCTTTTGATGGCGAACCATCATTAAATATAGTTTTGATCACTCTTATACATTGTATTGGACCAAATATAACTCTTTTTTTAGAATTGGGACATCAAAATTTACTTTGTGTAAATTTTTGGTATTTTTCCGATAAAGTTCATTTTTTTAATGAATAGTGTAAAATGTTGTATTTTAAATCAAAATTTCTTTTTAATATAATTTATTTATATGATTAGATTATCTTTTGAATTGGTTTAAAAGTGAAATTAGAATATATTTTTACCATTAAATCAAATATTGTTCATTGGAATTAATTTCACATTGAAATCAGACTTAAACTAGTGTCAATCTTTTGATACTTATTGTTTCATAAAAACACGCTATTTGCTCTGACAACGGGAATTAATTATTAAATTAATTAATGCAACTTATAAGTTTTGAATTTTTTAAAATGGACTTCATTTTTGAATTCGAAATATCAAATATAGCTTAGGGTGAAGTTTTGGTATTTTTCTGAAAAACTTCAATTTTTGATGAATAGTGAAACCACTAAGTGGTACTTAGAAAACTGATTTTTCATTTAAATGAAATTTTACCACATATGTGTTTTGAATTTCAAAAATCCGACATACATGGTTTTCATTAAGAAGTAAAATTTGGTTCAATGGGATTAAAATAATTTTTTGGTGAATAGTAACTTATTAAGTTTTTAATCGCGATTAGAGGTAATTAGTGTAGTTTAAGGTAAAAATAATGTTTTAATAATATGAGATGAGCTTGACACATGTCCTACCCTCATTGGATGTGTCGTGGCTGACCAATATAATCCATGAGTCATCTTGGGGACCCCATGGAGCCACTTTGGTTGGGAAATGACATAAATAACTTTTTATTTAATGTTAAAGTAAAAAATGACACAAACATGAGATGTTTTACTAAAACAATTTTTACATGGGGTTATACAAGTCATGTTTTTGACTATAAATATTAATTATGAAGATAAAAATATTTTCTACATCATGATATTTGTTTTATAATTTTTAGACATTAAATAAATTAAATTATTTATGACATCATGATGATGCAGCGATTACCTCATTAATAAAGGATTTAAATAAAATAGAAAGATAATGTAAAATCCATGACCTACACATGTCCAAAACATATAGTATGGGTGGATTTCGAACCCTTATCACCTTATACTAGAAACGCATCAAATTGGGACCATTAAAATCCGAAACTCATTCTAAAATAAAGTAACATTTTCTTACTTTCCAAGAGTGCCCCTCCCTTCCTCTTATAAAAGGCCCCCACCTCTACCTCCTTACCCACACTCCCAAAGCTTTTGGATCGTCCAACACCTGCCCATTTTGTCTCTACACATCACTCTATTACTACTTGAAGCCTCACTTTGGAAATAAGTCTTCCCAAGGAAGCCTTTGTGCTCAAACCAAAGGGAGTTACCCGATTTTAAGGTAATGTCTTCACTTGAGTCGTTTTGTTTTATTTTGCTTCTCCAACCCCATAAACTCTTTTTATTCATTTCTTTTGTAACAACTCCAGTATCATCAATATACTAGGATTTTTTTATAATAAGGATTCGATATACACTTACACACAACTACATCTAATGGTTATAGAACATACTGTTTCCGTGGATGGCGAATTTCGGCCTCCCGAAACAATGATTGTTCAACATTCTTTTAACACCTTCAAAGGTGGCCATTAAGATGAAAAAATATTTATATATGATATATAATATGTTTATGTTTTCTTTAAGATTATGTATTTTTCATTTTGGGCATACCTTTATGGTTTCCATTATGGGTAAATGCGATATCTTCATTTAAGGAAGTGCGGACTACCGCCCCCTCAAAGTGATGTGATTCGTTAATGCCATATGTGGGACGTGTAAAGGATGGATTTAAAGTTATTATATATGATGTTATACTGGAATTATAATATACCTCTATATCATTATTATTCCATTCCATAAAAATATGAAATATAAATGAAAGTAGCGTTCATGCGTACGTACGGCTTACCGTCTCCATGAACGGTGCATTTCATTTCTTATCCCCAAATGTAATGTACTATTATAAGTACATTTATATAATGGATATATATGATTAATGATACATATAAATGATTAATGATACATCTAAATGATGAATATAATTCTGGAATTAAAATATACATACCTCTCATTTAGTTTTAATTCCATTAATATGAAAAAGAAATGAAAGTAGCGTTCATGCGTACGTACGACTTACCGTCTCCATGAATGGTGCATTTCATTTATTACCTCTAAATGATTATGTAATATTATAAATACATGTATATGCTGGATATATATATGATATATATGATATCCAAATCAGGAATGTCATTCTGGATATAAAGAAATTTTGACCACATGAACAACATGTAATTGTAAGAAGTCCACTTTCGACTTAAGGACTAAATATCGACAAAACAAACATTATTAACTTAAATAGTTACATAATGTTTATAAAATAGAAATAAGTGATATAAAAGGAATAATGAACTTGAAAAATGTTCTTAAGAAAATATAAATTTACTCGAGTTTATTATTCAGGACGTTAAAGAATGATCGAGTCAAGTCGGACCCGAGATAAGGGACTTCGTCTCAATCTCCTTTCATTGAGGAATATTTCGTTTTATACACAACTTTATTTTATACGGTGTATAAAAACCTTTGACCTTTACTTATATACAAAAGGAATCTTTTTATACGAAGCGTTTTACCAAACGACAAAAAGGAATGTTTCTTTTAACGTACGCGGTGACAACGACCTTTTCCGCCGCCGCGAGTATTATTTGGTCTTTGGCTTCCTCAACAAGCCGTGGTGTTTTTAAAATTAAATAAATACCATATACTCTTTTATGTATTTTGGTATTGAAAATGTTTTTTATAATGGATTTGTTATGTCAATATATTTGAGTGATATATTGTGATCAAAGTGTGGAAATGTTTTCTTTCCATTATGTTTGTTTTATGTCTTGTGATTTTATAATGGTACTTGGACATTTGACCGGTGGTTAAGTGATAAACCATATGACGGGTGGTGTCATGAATACCAGGACGGTTGGTTACGTTATAACCTCTAATGCATTGGGTATGGAAGTCGGCCGTATGGCTATTCCATTAAGTATGTATGGAAGTTGACCGAATGGCTATTCCATTAAGTGATATGTGTGGAAGTCGACCGTATGGTTATTCCACTTAAGTATGTTTATGTCCCAAGTTACCTTTAAATGTTATGTGTTCTTTATATGGGTTTTATGGTAATCTTTTGGTTACAAAAGGGTAAGTAATGATCTTTTATTCAGTGAAGAGTTTTTACTACTTCATAAAGGTAAAAAGTATTACTTTGATAAAGTATACATGGTTTACTTTTTGTTTTGATAAACTAACAGTTTTTATTCTTTGTGTATCCCTTACTGAGCTTTTTATGCTCACCCCAAGTTTCATTGAAATGTTTTTCATAGGACTTAATGTGGAATAGGGTCAAGGATGGGATCAAGGGAATGTCATGCTATATAAAACATGGAACTAGACATGTTTCTTTTTAAGAGTTTTTTTTATTCTATGGAAACTTAGTAGAAGTGTATACTTTGTAATATTTTGAGATGTAATAGTTATGTTCTAATTCTCTAAAACTCTAAACCTGAAAAGATCCTCAATGTGAATTATTCATTTATTTCAATATTAAGTAAGGTTTAAGGTCAGGGCCTTATATTTGGTATCAGAGGTCGGTTTAGACAACTTTAGCAGTTAGAAAATTGTTAAATTATAAATTAATTTATGTAATGATTGAAATGATATAGCATTTAAAGATTACCATGTTGCTTCATCTAAGACATGTTTGTTCAGAATGGTTTCTCCTGGAGGAAACAGAACAGATTTCTTGGGAAGGAATACAGAGGGAAATGACCTTTCAAATCAGAATCCTGATATGGTCAGAATCAGAACTAAATAGTTTGTTACAGTGATGGCTCAGTTGACTCAGGTGAAAACTGTTGGTTGTTTTTATTGATGATATTTTGGTGTTTTATAAAAGTAAATAGGAGCTTGAGAGTCATTTAAGGGTTTTCTTGCAAACCTTAAAAGAAAAGAAACTATATGTAAAATTCATCAAGTGTGAGTTTTGGTTACAACAAATTTCTTTCCTTGGTTATATTGTTTCAAAAGATGGCATAACTTTTGATCCTGCTAAAACAAAAGTTGTTGAAGAATGGCCAAGACCCAAAAATGTTACCGAGATCCGTAGTTTTCTTGGTTTGGCAGGTTACTACAGAAGGTTTTTTGAAAAAATTTCACGATTATCTAGTCTAATGACTAAGCTAACTCGGAAGGGTGTTAAGTTTATCTGGAAAAAATAATGTGATGATTGTTTTCAGGAGTTGAAAAGAATATTGGTGAATGCTCCAGTTTTGGCACTTCCTTCCAGGAATGGTGAGTTTGTTATATACAGTGATGCTTCGTTGAAAGGAATTGGTTGTGTCCTAATGCAGAATGATCAGGTAATTTCTTATGCTTCACGACAGTTGAAAACTCATAAGGTAAATTACCCTACACATGATTTGGAATTAACTGCTGTTGTTTTCTCTTTAAAAATTTGGAGGCATCATTTTTATGGAGTAAAGTGTGAAATATATACTGATCACAAAAATTTAAAGTATATATTCACTCAGAAAGAATTGAACATGAGACAGAGGAGATGGCTGGAATTAATCAAGGATTATGATTGTACAATTCACTACCATCCGGGAAAAGCAAATAAAGTGGCCGATGCTTTGAGTCGAAAAATTAATGCTTCATTAACAATGTTATGTTTGGAATGTGATGCTTTGGTTAAGGATTTGATGAACATTTGAATAGAAGTTTTTGGTGCAGGATGTTCTTCTGTTTTTTTTCAGGTATCAGTGAAATCTTCTCTATCAGACAGAATTAAGCAAGCATAGAGGGAAGACAATGAGTTTGCAGAAAAAGGTAGAGCTGGTTTAGAAGGGTATGTTTCCTGAATTCAACATTGATAATGATTGTGTTTTGAGGTTTGGGAAGAGATTATGTGTCCCTGGTGATTCACAGTTGAAGAATGAGTTGTTATGTGAGGCTCATAGTTCCCCATTTTTAGTTCATCCCGGCAGTACTAAGATGTACAGGGATCTGCGAGAGTATTACTGGTGGGATGGAATGAAAAGAGATATTGCTGATTTTACTGTGAGGTGTTTGACTTGTCAGCAGGTTAAAGAAGAGCGGAAGTTACTGAAAGGGATGATTCATCCTTTACCAGTGCCAGAGTGGAAATGGGAAAATATATCCATGGACTTTGTTGTGGGATTACCGAGGACATCTCAAGGTAATAGTGCAATCTGGGTTATTATTGATCGATTGACTAAATCTACTCATTTCCTTGCCATACGAGAGAATTTTTCCCTAGATCAACTTTCCTGTTTGTATCTTAAAGAGATAGTCAGGTTACATGTATTTCCTCTCTCCATTGTATCTGACCATGATCCCAGGTTTACTTCTAACTTCTGGAAAGGCCTTCAAGAGTCGTTGGGTACTGAATTAAATTTTAGTACAGCTTTTCATCCACAATCAGATGGGCAGTCATAACGAACAATTCAGACCTTGGAGGATATGATACGAGCTTGTTTGATGGATTATCAGGGAAGTTGGGACCAACATCTTTCTTTGGTTGAGTTTTCTTATAATAACAGTTTTCATTCTAGTATACAGATGGCACCATTTGAGGCATTATATGGGAAGCGATGTCGAACTCCAGCATTTTGGGATGAAGTGGGTGAAAGGAAGCTGATGGGACCAGAATTGGTAGAAGAGATGGCAGAAAAGGTTCAATTGATTCAGAAACACATGAGAACAGCTCACAGCAGGCAGAAGAGTTATGCGGATAACCGGAGGAAGGATCTATCTTTCGAGGTAGGTGATCATGTTTTTCTCAAGGTTTCTCCATGGAAAAGTGTGATGCAATTTGGTAAGAAAGGAAAGTTGGGTCTAAGGTTCATTGGACCATATGAAATTATATAGAGAGTTGGATCAGTTGCATACAGAGTGGCATTACCTCCGAGTTTATCTCAGGTACACAATGTTTTTCATGTTTTTATGTTGAGGAAGTATATGCCAGATTCATCTCATGTTTTGAGCCCAGAGGTAGTTCAGTTGGAAGAGAATCTCTCTTATGAAGAACAACCAGTCCAGATTCTTGACCGAAGAGAGCAAGTGTTGCGAAATAAGGTAATCCACCAGCTAAAGGTTTTGTGGAAAAACCATATGGTTGAAGAGGAAACATGGGAATCTGAAAATGCTATGAGGGATAAATACCCCCACTTATTTTGATAAGTGAATAAAATTGCGAGGACGCAATTCCCAAAAGGGTGGAAGGATGTAACATCCCAGGTAAATGAAGAATAAATAATTTTCATATTTATTAATATTTATTAATTAAATATTAATTTTACTTTAAAGGGGTTTCCATGTTCGATTGCGTACTCGATACGCAACGATGAGTTTCTTTGAAAACTTACGTTGCGCACTAGTAATATAATAATATTCTTTTAAATGGTAGTTAACATGTAGCCGTTGTATTGGCGGGAATGGATAGAAATAACTAAAATATGATTATATATGTTTTTTAAATTTTTTTACATTTATCCAATAAAAGATAAAGGCTTAAAATATGAAAAGAATTCAATTTTAGGCATTTATACCCTAATTTTCACTAAAGGTTCACCTATCACATTTTGATGGAGAACCGTCATTAAATATAGTTTTGATCACTCTTATACATTCTATTGGACCAAATATAACTCTTTTTTAGAATAGGGACATCAAAATTTACTTTGTGTAAATTTTTGGTATTTTTCCGATAAAGCTCATTTTTTTAATGAATAGTGTAAAATGTTGTATTTTAATTCAAAACCTCTTTTTAATCTAATTTATTTATATTATTAGATTATCTTTTGAATTGGTTTTAAAGTTAAATTAGAATATATTTTTACCATTAAATCCAATAGTTGTCATTGGAATTAATTTCACTTTGAAATCAGACTTAAACTAGTGTCAATCTTTTGATACTTATTGTTTCATAAAAACACGCTATTTGCTCTGACAGCGGAAATTAATTATTAAATTAATTAATGAAACTTATATATTTTGAATTTTTTAAAATGGACATCATTTTTGAATTCGGAATATCAAATATAGCTTAGGGTTAAGTTTTGGTATTTTTCTGAAAAACTTCAATTTTTGATGAATAGTGAAACCACTAAGTGGTACTTAAAAAACTGATTTTTTGTTTAAATGAATTTTTACCACCTCTATGTTTTGAATTTCAAAAATCCGACATAAATGGTTGTCATTAAGAAGTAAAATATGGTTCAATGGGATTAAAATAATTTTTTGGTGAATAGTAACTTATTAAGTTTTTAATCACGATTAGAGGTAATTAGTGTAGTTTAAGGTAAAAATAATGTTTTAATAATATGATATGATCTTGAAATATGTCCTACCCTCATTTGATGTGTTGTATCTGACCATGAAAATCCATGAGTCAACTTGGGGACCCCATGGAGCCACTTGGGTTGGGAAATGACATAAATAACTTTTTATTTAATGTTAAAGTAAAAATGACACAAACATGAAATGTTTTACTAAAACAATTTTTACATGGGGTTATACAAGTCATATTTTTGACTATAAATATTCATTAGAAATAAAAAAAGATTTCCTACATCATGACATTTTTTTATAATTTTTAGACATTAGATAAAGTAAATTATTTATGACATCATGATGATGCAGCGATTACCTCATTAATAAAGAATTTAAATAAAATGGAAGGATAATGTAAAATCTATGACCTACACATGTCCAAAACCTATTGGATGGGTGGATTTCGAACCCTTATCACCTTATACTAGAAACAAATCAATGTGGGACCATTAAAATCCGAAACTCATTCTAAAATAAAGTAAAATTTTCTTACATTCCAAGAGTGTCCCTCCTCTCCTCTTATAAAAGGCCCCCACCTCTACCTCCTTACCCACACTCCCAAAGCCTTTTACTCGGACAACCCCAACCCATTTTGTCTCTCCACATCCCTCTCTTACTCATTGAAGCCTTACTTTGGGCAGAAGTCTTCCCATGGAATCCTTTGAGCTCAAACCAAAGGGAGTTACCCGATTCTAAGGTAATGTCTTCACTTGAGTCCTTTTGTTTTATTTTTCTTATCCAACCCCCTAAACTCTTTTTATTCATTTCTTTTGTAACAACTCCAGTATCATAAATATACTAGGATGTTGTTATAATAAGGATTCGATCTACACTTACACACACCTACATATAATGGTTAAAGAACATACTGTTTCTTTGGATGGAGAATTTCGGCCTCCCGAAACGATGATTGTTCAACATTCTTTTAACACCTTCAAAGGTGGCCATTAAGATGACACTATATTTATATATTATATATAATATGTTTATGTTTTTCTTAAGCATCAGTATTTTTCATTTTGGGCATACCTTTATGGTTTCCATTATGGGTAAACACAATATCTTCATTTAAGGAAGTGTGGACTACCGCCCCCTCAAAGTGATGTGATTCATTAATTCCATATGTGGGACGTGTAAAGGATGGATTT
Organism: Viscum album; assembly: GCA_963277665.1. Lineage (NCBI taxonomy): Eukaryota > Viridiplantae > Streptophyta > Magnoliopsida > Santalales > Viscaceae > Viscum > Viscum album. The sequence goes on along the minus strand of OY728148.1, from coordinate 1,880,586,351 downwards.
AAAGTTATTATATATGATGTTATACTGGAATTATAATATACCTCTATACTATTATTATTTCATTCCATAAAAATATGAAATAGAAATGAAAGTAGCGTTCATGCGTACGTACGGCTTACTGTCTCCATGAACGGTGCATTTCATTTCTTATCCCCAAATGTAATGTACTATTATAAGTACATGTATATAATGGATATATATGATGAATGATACATCTAAATGATGAATATAATTCTGGAATTAAAATATACATACCTCTCATTTAGTTTTAATTCCATTAATATGACAAAGAAATGAAAGTAGCATTCATGAATACATACGGCTTACCGTCTCCATGAACGGTGCATTTCATTTCTTACCTCTAAATGATTATGTAATATTATAAATATATGTATATGCTGGATATATATGATATATATGATATCCAAATCAGGAATGTCATTCTGGATATAAAGAACCTTTGACCACACGAACAACATGTAATTGTAAGAAGTCCATGTTCGACTTAAGGACCAAATATCGACAAAACAAACATTATTAACGTAAATGGTTACATAATGTTTATAACATGGCAATAAGTGATATAAAAGGAATAATGAACTTGAAAAATGTTCTTAAGAAAATAGAAATTTACTCACGTTTATTATTCAGGACGTTAAAGAACGATCGAGTCAAGTCGGACCCGAGGTAAGGGGCTTCGTCTCAATCTCCTTTCATTGAGGCATATTTCGTTTTATACACAACTTTATTTTATACGGTGTATAAAACCCTTTGACCTTTACTTTTATACAAATGGAATCTTTTTCTACGAAGCGTTTTACAAAACTACAAAAAGGAATGTTTCTTTTAACGTACGCGGTGACAACGACCTTTTCCGCCGCCGCGAGTATTATTTGGTCTTTGGCTTCCTCAACAAGCCGTGATGTTTTTAAAATGAAATAAATAACATATAATCTTTTATGTATATTGGTATTGAAAATTATTTTTATAATGGATTTGTTATGTCAATATATTCGAGTGATATATTGTGATCAAAGTCTGGAAATTTTTTATTTCCATTATGTTTGTTTTATGTCTTATGATTTTGTAACGGTACATGGACATTTGATCGGTGGTTACGTGATAAACCATATGACGGGTGGTGCCGTGAATACCAGGATGGGTGGTTACGTTATAACCTCCAATGCATTGGGTATGGAAGTCGTCCGTATGGCTATTCCATTAAGTATGTATGGAAGTTGGCTGAATGGCTATTCCATTAAGTGATATGTGTGGAATTCGACCGTATGGTTATTCCAATTAAGTATGTTTATGTCCCAAGTTACCTTTATATGTTATGTGTTCCTTATATGGGTTTTATGGTAATCTTTTGGTTACAAAAGGGTAAGTAATGATCTTTTATTCAGTGAAGAGTTTTTACTACTTCATAAAGGTGAAAAGTACTACTTTGATAAAGTATACATGGTTTACTTTTTGTTTTGATAAACTAACAGTTTTTAATCTTTGTGTATCCCTTAATGAGCTTTTTATGCTCACCCCAAGTTTCTTTGAAATGTTTTTCATAGGACTTAATGTGGAATAGTGTCAAGGATGGGATCAAGGGAATGTCATGCTATATAAAACATGAAACTAGACATGTTTCTTTTTAAGAGTTTTTTTATTCTATGGAAACTTAGTAGAAGTGTCTACTTTGTAATCTTTTGAGATGTAATAGTTATGTTATAATTCTCTAAAACTCTAAACTTGAAAATATCCTCAATGTGAATTATTCATTTAATTCAATATTAAGTAAGGTTTAAGGTCGGGGCCTTATATATGGTCCATGTAATACATAAAACTTGGGTCCTTATAAGGGTTCCACCTCATTCCTTGAAATGTGGATAATCAATAAAAAATAAAAAATAATTGCCTTAGACCCATTGGAGTGGTTCCAACAACACAACTAGTTTCAGGATTCTTATCAAAGGCTCAAGTCGTAAAACACAAACCAGGACATCACACTCCATGAGTCTATCCAACCATGATAGCACCCATCCGAGAGATGCACTCCATCTAGTATAATCCCACCATAATGAATGGTACATCCAAGATAACGTTCCTCATCAAGATCATTCTACTTAGTATGAATCTAGTGTCTGACAATAGTGGTTTTGTCATCACACTCATGCTCCACATGCAACACTAATGAAACCCAAGTGAAGAGGCCCATCCTCACAACTGTACACATGAGAGGGATATATGCTCCTATGCATCTCTTGAAACCTTTATCTCTCCTGTATGTAGTGACCTTAACATCATTCTATCTATAGATCACTAACTCTTATATATGTATTGTTTTCATCATGTTGATGGGACTAATCCTCGTAACTATTTCCAATTACAAAGGGAGATCCATCTCTAATCGAGGACCCACACCCTACCTAGTAGGGGAGTACTACTCAATGACTAGAGGACCCACACCCTGTTTCGATATGTGATTACTGACTTTTTCAGTTCATGTGTGGAGGACCTCCACCCTATAATTTTAGGGCAGTACTGACTCCTATAATAGAAAACTTGTACCATACCCAGTAGGGGAGTACCAACTCTATTCGGTCATGTCTGGAGGGAACTCACCCTGAAACTACATTGGATTATCGAATCCATTAGTTTGTTCACAATAGGGGACCTGTACCCTAGTATGTTAGGGGAGTACTAACCCAAGGCCAGAGGACCTGTTCTCTTGCATGAAAGGGGTGTAATGACTCTACTGTGGAATTGTGTAAGGAAGACCAACACCCTTGAACGGTAGGGGAGTACTGACTCCTATAATAGATGACCCGATTATTACATGGTAGAGGTGTACCGACACTATATGTGCTAGTTATGGAGGACTCGTGCCCTAATTCAATAGGGGTGTACCGACTCCAAGGATAGAGGAACTTCTCTTTGGAACGACAGGGGAATACCGACTCTTCTTTTATGAACATCTCTAAGAACCCAAACCCCAACGTGTGGTGAGTACCATATCTACCAATGCAGAGGCGTAAGGAGTACTTTAAAATTTAGTAATTAAGGGAGTAACTGTCCTAACATCTCAACATGTAAATCACCCTAATTCTACCTAGAGTCTGCTCGTACTAGGAGATAATACTATTCAAACCAAATAAGTTATCCCCTAACATTCTCAAAAAAATCACTTTGATTATTTCAAAATGAAATTCTCATCATTGGGGATCCCAACTATGTAGACGACATGTCAAACAGAAACTTTTTTTGAATGTTACAGACATTTTTGTGAAATGGGGGCTGATCGGGTCCAGGTCCGTACAGATATGGTCAGGTTGAACCAACCCAGTTTGGGGCCCTTAAACCTGAACCGGTCCAATGGGCCTGGCCTGGACTGGAGGGTCCAGGTATGGCCCACTGGTCTTGGCCCGTTGGGTCGCGGGTTGGCCTGCCTGTCAGAGTGTGATCCGCCAGCAACAACCAGACCCGTTATTTTAGTGGGTCAACTCCTCGGCTCAAAAGCAATAAAAGGCCACATCCATTTCTACTAAGGTGGTTCCAACTATTGTCACTACTCCAACAATCTTCTATACAGATCTATTTTCTTGGAGAGACCTGTGACAAAGATACAACATCTAGTTCATGCCCTGATTAGGGGCCATGACTTCCTCTATGCGGCAGCCGAGTGGCTCCTGCTAATGGCCCCGGTGCGGACAGTCTGATAGAATGTTCCATATACCATCGTACATGCTCTAGTGGTACATTATTTGATTCTTTTAGTGTTCCATAACCCTCAAGTCACGTTATTTACTACCTAGGGCTCAAGACTCCCTTGTGATCCCTTCTTTCTGAAAGTTCTCAATTGCTTGAATTTCATGCACAGCTTCGGTCCACCCGCCATCAGTAATCATCGATGCTTCATCATGCCATGTATGTCCATGATCCATGATGAATGTTCGTTGCACCAAGGATGGTTGCAGAATGATTGACCCTTCTCTGACCTGCGAAAAATGCAAAAAATGTAGTGGGGGATATAATAATCAACCCAAGGATAGAGCCTCAACCGTTTCTTCATTATGTCATCAACCGAATCCATTAGAAGGACTGAGAAAATGAAATAAAAATAATACCACCAGAAAAATCATACTGTGGGTCAACCTATTTGTTGGTTGATCGACATTTTCCATTGAAAACTGAGAATGGGGGAGGATTTAATTCAAATAACATCCCCTACCGCAAGATGTTCTTTCACTAACGAAGAACGTCTATGGGTTGTCGTCGTTTTGTGATCGTCGATCTTCGGTCTCAGTTCTGATTTCTAAAGGCATCGTCATCACTTCTCGGTATACCAGCGTTCATCATTGGATGGAATTCCTCTCCATCATTGGTCATTTACCAAAAAATTATTCAAGGCATCTCCGCAGAATCCAGTGTCCTTATTCCGACCTTGGATCCTTACTAAGCCATTAAATAGCAAATCATGATTCAATGTTTTCTGATACACTGCATTACAAAGATGTTACAATGTTTCATTTAATGAAATATAATATTTTGTTAGCTTGGTTGGAAAACCTATTGGCAAAAACGAGTTGAAAATTCATAAAATTAAATAATCCATGTTTATTTTATTTTTAACTTTTTTGTTAAAAGGACAAAGAAATAAATTTTTCGGTCGACCCGCACAGGCCGATGTTAAGACCATTATTAGGTAATGTCTCAATTCCAGAAGAAACTATGACCTCATATTTTTAATCTAGGGACTATTTTTTGGAGATTCCAGAACTACACACCTATTCCATTTTAATTTCTTAGTGAAAAAAATCAAAAACAAACATTCACCCTAGACCCATGCTGGTAGAGGTTAAGCTCCACCTAAGGGAAACACATCGTCACGAGCTCAACAGTACTCTCAGACTTCTAATATGAGTTACCATTTAGGATTTATAATAATTTTAAAAATAAATAATAAATAATTAATAATATTATTTACATCCAAAAACTTACTTCCACTGTTGGCCCAAATAAGCAAATTATAGGCCCTTTATTGGAGAATCCCACAATTCTGAGTTCAACAGTTCCATCTGATATTTGATCAGTGCAATATTTTAAATGATAGAAGAAACCTCTTTCACATTTAATATATAAACATTAAAAAATTTATAAAACCCATTCCAGCCACTCCGGGTCTTGGAATTATGTGTCGTCTTAAAGAATAGTCTTGTAAAATTCCCATTTAAATTTGAAAAAAAATACCATGGAATTATAAGACATTTCATGTAATAAAAAGGGTCATTATGCACGTACATTTATGAATTAAAATTTTAATGATGGAATTTAGTCTAAATATAAGAAGAAAGGATTGGTGAAATCTATTATAACAACTTTAGAAAATGTTGGTCCATCTCGAAAATCGGTATCAGTTACATTGCACGTTTATTCATATTATTCTAATGTCTTATATGATTTTGGGTCTACACATTCTATAATTTTTGAGAAATTTTCTTTTAAATAATATATTCCTCCTCAAGAAATGAATCTAAAACTTTTGGTAAAAACATATTGTTGATGTATTAATCTAAAAATAAATTATAAGAATATTTCATTTGATTCTTGGAAAAACACATTACCTAGAAAACATATTATACTTCCTCTTATAGAGTTTGATATTATTATAATTATTGATTGGATCCCCATTTACCATGATAAGATAGATTCTAGAGAAAAAGAAGTTTTTCTTCAAAAAGTGTTTCATTTCATAAAAAATAATGAACCAATACCTTTGATAACATATTATGTAGGTGGGAAGCTTTTAAAAGATGAAAATAAAAGTTATCAGGAATATATTGTTGAAAATAAGGGAACTATTTAGTTTACTGATATTCTAATAGTAGTGAAATATATAAGTGATTTTTTTGATGAGTTTCCTAGTGTTATATTTGATCAGAAATTTAAATTTATTATTAACTTATTTATTAATACAAATCTAATTTCAAAAAACCCTTATTGAATGACCCAAGTAGAACATCTAGAATTGAAAAAAATTGCTACATTGTTTTCTAGATAATGGATTCATTCATCCTATAATTCCACCATGGGTTTATCCTGTATTATTTCTTCAAAATAAAAAATTGATCTATGAGGATTTTCATTGGTTATAGATACTTAAATAACAATACTATTGATAATAAGTATTCATTAACTCATATTGATGATCTGTTTGATTATCTCATAGTAGATCAATATTTTTCAATGGTTTACCTATGGTCTAGGTACTATCAGATAAACATGATGGAGGAAGAATTTATAAAAAAAAAATAGACTGGATACAGACATTATGAGTTTATGGTTATGCCATTTTGGTTAAAAAAATACTCCAAATGCATTTATGAATATTATGAGTAGATATTTCCCCGAAAATTTGTATAAGTTTGTGGTTATATTTATTTATTATCTATTGACTTATTTAAAAAGTTATAAGAATCATGAATAAAATCTATCTATTGTTTTGTAAACCTTGAATGAAAACAATTTTTATGGAAAATTTACCAAATATGATATTTGGTTGTTGAAGATTTCATTACTTGGAAACATTGTAAATAACGATCACATAATAATTGATCTTGATAAAACTAAACTGGTTGATGAAATGACAGGGCATAAAAAAATACTTATATTTATAGTTTTCCAATATTATCATGATATTATTGGTGGTTTGTTGAAAATATTTCATGATTATAAATCCCACTATCTAAGTTAACACGTAATGGATTTATATTAATTAGAAAAAAATAATAATGTGATGAATGTTTCAAGGAATAGAAAATAAGATTGGTTACTGCTCCAGTTTTGGATCTTCCCTAAAAAAATGGTGATATTTTCATTTATAGTGATTCTACCATAAAAGAACATCGTTTTATCCAGATATATTATGGTCATGTGAACATGAGCCTCAACCCAGTTGGTTAGGACTTGAAAAGTGCATCCAAGAGACTCGGGATCAAATCTGGGTGGAGACATATTTTCAGGTTACTGTAGCAGTACCATAGTTGGTAATGTAGAATGTACTATTTGGTATTGTACCAGTCATAACTATCCATCCATCTGGGCCTTTGTTCCACCAGTTCGGTCCTCGGCTCCTGTAAGGCTTTCAGGCCATCCAAGGCCTTCGGTCCAGTGGTCTCTCGAAGCCTCTGGGCCACCGTATGGCCTTCAAGACACCCCATGGCCTTCGAGCCACATGAATATACTGATGTACATATCAGAATAAAAGGGATAAGGGTCTTGATGAGGATTAGGGTAGACACATTCACTAGATCATAGCTAACTAAAATTGGAAGAACGATAGGGTATGGCTTTTCCATCGGGTCCACTCTTGTGCAACTCTGTATGAAGGACAGCTAGACGATCATCCCCGTGAAGGTGGAGTGCAGACATATAATGACATATGATGGGGAGGAGTAGTTTCAAGTTGTCGTGCCTGGGTAATTTCCTCTATGACCAACGAGTCATGTAATTTCCTCCAATCCTTCGGGCCTTGTAAGGGTTCCACCTCATAGATTGAAAGGTGGATTATCAAAATAATAAAAAAAGGCCTTCGGTCCATTCAGGATATAGAATGGTCATGTAATTGATTATACTTCATATCAATTGAATCCACATGAGAAAAATCATCCCATACATGACCTCAAACTGAATAAATTATTGTTTTCATTAAAATATGGATATAATATTTATATTCATCAATGTTTGAAATGTATACTAATCATAGAATTTTTAAGAATATATTCACTCATAAAGAGTTGAACATTAGAGATCGGATATGGATGGAATTGATAAAGGACTATGTCTTCATAATTCATTATCATCCTATAAAAGAAAAATAAAGTAGCTAATTCTTCGAGTTGGAAAACAAATTGTTCATTAACTAGAACACAGCCCTTTGGATATTGATATGATGAATTTTGACATAGAATTTTTTGATAATGTAACATTATTTATTTTGTTTTAGGATCTAGTATAATGGTCTCTATCAAAAAAATTAATAAATATTATAAGGAATATCGAGATTAATAGTAAAATGTAGAATTGGTTAAGAAGGGTATGTTTTCTGAATTTAACGTTGATAAAGATTACGTTTTGATATTTGAAAATAAATTATGTTAGTCATGTGACTCCCAGATGTGGAGATAATTGTTGAGTAAATCACATAGTCCCCTATTTTCTATTCATCCTATCAGCACTAAGATGTATAGATATATTCAGGAGTATTCTTGGTGGGATGGAATTAAATAAATATTGTCGACTATACCCTGAATTGTTTGACTGATAAACATGTTAATGAAAAATTAAAATTACCAAAGGGGGAGATTCATCCATTTCTAGTTTTATATTGGAAATAATAAAATATATCTATAGGATTCATGATGGGATTACTAAATACATCATGAGGTAATAATAAGATTTGTGTTATTATTATTTTATTAAATAAATCTTCACATTTCACTCCCATTAGAGATATTAAGTACTTAGATAATCATTTTGGATAGTATCTTAAGGATATAGTTAAGTTACATGGAGTTCCTCCCTCGATTGTATCTAACCACAATCCCATGTTCACTTCAATTTTTTGGAAAGGGCTTAAAAATAATTGAGTATTGGATTAAATTTTGGTACAACTTTTCCTTCTCAATATGATGGACAACCCAAAATAATTAATCAAACTAGGGAATACATTATTTTTTCTTGATCAATGGATTATCAATGATTTTGGGTTGTCATATTTATTTATTTTAGTTTTATTATAATAACAGTTTTCATTCCAGTATATAGATGACACATATTAAATAAATATATGGAACATGATGTTGGAATCTTGCATTTTCTGATGAAGTAGGTGAAATGATTTTGATGGGACAATAATTGACATAGTAAATGGTTGAGAATGTGGTTAAAATTGAGAAGAAAATGATAATATATCATAGTAGGAAAAATTGTTATGAGAATAAAATTAAGAATATTATTTCTTTCAAGTTTGGTGATCGTGACTTTCCTAAAGTTTATCCAGGGAAAGTTATTATGTGTTTTAGTATTAAGGGGAATCTAGTCCATGGTTCATTAGACTGTACTAAATCCTTGATAAATTTTGATTAGTTTCTTACAAGGTATCCTTTCCTATGAGTTTATCCTAGGTAAACAATGTTTTACATGTTTTGATGTGAAGAAATAATGTAAATGATTCATCTAATGTTTTAAGCCATTAGGGAGTTCAATTAGATTATAAATTTTTTATGGGGAACAAACTATTCAAATTATTAATAATAGATATTAGGTAGAGTGGAACAAAGCAATTCACCAGGTTATGGTTTTTTTTGTGAAACCATATGGTTGAAGAGGAGACATAAGAATCTAAAAATGATGTGTTGGAAAGATATCCCAACTTGATTTAATAAGTATATAAAATCGTTAGTATATAGTTTAAAAAAGTTGGAAGGTTATTTTAACACATTTAATGTTGATAACAATTTTATTGTTAGTTAATTAAAAAATATTGGACAATTTTTTAGTTAAACGGAACACATTGGATTTTCATGAATTATATAGTTTTATTCAGCATTTCAAAATTATCATAAGATTAAATTTTGAGAATTTTTTGAAAAAAATTATTTTTCAATGAATCATGAAAAATATTGAATTTTATTGAAAATTGTATTCTCTTTTCAATTATTTATAATGTGAAATTTTATTTTTTATTATTTTTAAAATTTAATTTATTCATTTTGACTAAAAATAATAATACACTTGTAGTATTTGTAAATAATGTTAAACTAAAATTTATTATACATATATTTTTATGCTTAAAAAGGAATTTATTTGATAAAACTATTTTTCATCACGTTTTACCGATTTAATTTTTAAATTAAAATACAAAACTTAAATGTTTTGAATCTTGAAAAATTGATTTCATATTTTAAATTATTGTGTATAAATTTGGTAAATATTTCCCTTTTATTTTTTCACAATTAAAATAACAACCTTAGTAATTTTGTTACCACGTTAATGGTTAAATAAAGTAATTAACGATAAAAATAAAATGATAATGACTATAAAATGACAATATAACATGCCAAAAATTATTATATGAGTTCCTTTAATCCATTATCATCCAATATTTAGGTATATGGTCTTTTTTTCATTTTAATGTGATACTGACCTTTATAATATTTTATTTAAAGAAAACTAAAAAGTATCACACTATAGAAATTAATAACTATAATATTATCAACTTGAAGATAACTAGAGTTTGTGTTCCATTATAAATATATATATATATTTAATTATAAATGATTTATCTTCTCTAGGATATTTTTTTACTTTTTTGTTAATAAATAATTGTCTTAAATTCTTTCACAACGATGGCGTGATAATTATTTAAATAAGAAAAAAATAAAATAAGGGATATTAAAAATATTTAAAGTTTTAAAATTTAAAATAATTTAAGTGTCCAAAAAAATTTATAGATAAATATAATATTTGGGAGATTTATCAAAATATTTTATTTAAATTTATTTTATTTTATTGTTGTTATAAAAGTCAATGTAAATGAATAGTTCTAAAATTCAGATTATTAATATTTTATGGAAATAATATTTTATTATAAGTTATAAATTACCAAAAATAATATCTTTAATAAAATGAATATTATATTGTTTATAATATCAACCATGGTCAATTTATAGGCCATATGTTTATTTAAGGTAACTATCATGATGCTCAAAGAGTAGAAAACCATGTTGTCATGATTAAGGTGAAAAAGTTTAATAGGAGATTAAAACCAAAAGATAATGGTAAAAATATGATCTAAACCAATCTAAAAATTATTGGATGAGAGTATTTTAATCCATATTCATATTATCATTTAATATTATCAATTTAGATCCATTTGGACAACAAAATTATTATTTATTAAATTAATATTTTAATACATTCCATGAGTGCCTCTCTCCTATCTTATGAAAGGGAACCAATTCATCCCATTTCATTACACTTCAATACCCATTTAGCTCATCCAAGATCTACCCAAATCCCTAACTAACTTCTCTCCCGATGTTATAGACACTATATTTTGGGAATAATTCATTATTACAGATGTTAAGGGATGTAAAGGAAGATTTTCCAAGAAGAGGAAGATGAAGAATGTATGTGATGAGTCGGACTCAAGGTAAGGGAAATTATTTTAAAAACCATATTTTAAGGTTTCATTAAAAACATATGTTTTATTCTATTTAAATATTTTATAATTATTTTATGTCTATATTTATATGGACATAAGTGAATTAAGAAGGACACATTATGTTTCATTTGACTTTATTTCAATTTTTTTCAAAAGGAATCATTTTATGAGATGTTTTATCATTCTTTATATAAAGACAAAATGAATATTTTCTTTAAACATATATGGTAAAAATATCCTATCAATCCCCCATAACTATTATTTTATTCTTTTGATCCTTTTTAATAATTAATATTTAATTAAAATGAAAAAACCATTGTCCCTAATGTTCTAATTATTTTCAAAAGGGGTTTTAAAAGGTAATGTATATATCAATATCTAAAAATGTTTTATTTTTTGAGAAAATAAAACTTATTATGATGAAAGATTTTATGTACTCAGTTATGCTTCTTGGGAATTTTTTATAAGGGTTGGTTGTTTATTTAAAAAACAATTATAGATTATCTTGTTATAACTCTCCAATTCATTGGGTAAAGGAATAAATTTAACAGATTACATTTCCCATAAGATATTATGATAAAATATTGTGATGGTTATTTCAATTATAACTATGATAGTTGTTTTATAAATACATATGATGGCTATTATATGTGTAACTTTGAAGTTATTCTATTTTTAAGAGTGATATAAAAGTGATTCCTCAAGTTACCTATAGTATTTATCTATTATTTTGGGGGCGGGGTTTATTAGAATATTTTAATTTATTATGGCAAGATAATAATATTATGTTTAATGGAATGTGTATGATAGTTTTTACGTTTGAAAATTATATATTTTTGAAATAATTATTATGAATTATTCAATATTACAATGAAACCTTATGTTTTTTTTGTTTTATGAAGTCTTATGATATGTTAACCAATGAGAATATACCGCAAGTGGAAGAGGCTCCTACTTAGAATCCAAAAGACCCAGGATCAAATCTTTGTAGAGGCGAATTTTCGAGTTACTGTAGCAGTACTATAGTAGGAACTATACTTTATTGTAGCTTAGGGCTCTCACACATACTAGTTTAGAGGGAAGAGGAGCCTCATGAAGGTCAAGGGAGGAACTGGAAGTGATTCCCGTTGGAGGTATATGCCTGTATGAGTTTGTTATGACTTCGGAAATGGATCAATTGGGAAATTACAAGGGAGAGGTTTTATCCTAGGCACCACAAGTATTTTAGGTGTCCTTGGAGGGGTCTCGCGTAGGTACCATATTATCTAATGGAGCCTCAAGTAGGTGGTTTCTCACTATGCGAGAATGGGTCATCCTATAGTTGTCTCGTGTTTGGGACCCTAAAGGGACATTTATCTAACTTATACTCCTTTATTACCTCTTCCCTCAATTTTTAGATAGTTACCTGGAGATTTTTTAGGGACCTGGGTGGAGGGGTTGTGTGGCTATAGCTTGGTGATTCTTCCATTTTTTCTTGTTGTGCAAATGAGGATCCCAAAGGTCCTATTTATTTGAAACTATGGGACCCTAGATAAAGAAGTTACTCAAAAAAGGTTTGTAAAATCGATACCCGATGTACGTAACCAGTGTAGTTGTAGCCCTCCCTTTGGTTATATGCATGAGGGTTTCAGTGGCCTTCTGATACACAGTTTTGTGTGTGCATCCTGGGTTGGGTAATTCCATTGATTCTCCGTGGGACATTTTAACACATTAACATGGTTACAGTTCTCTTCATAATAATTTCAACTCTCTTAAAAATTTGTTTTTTAATAAGATTATTTTACAATGACTTGTTATGGAACACTTGGGTGGGATCATACAAATCTAGTTATCTCACACACTATGCACCCCTTCAGGATTGTGTATACCATTTTATTTATTTCAATCGTGGGAATGATAAGGCACCGTAGCGATGTAGTGTGGTTTCTGTTAGTTGTGTTTGGGTAGATGGCGATGAGATGGTGGGAGTTTCCCATGATATCACATAGATTATCTAGTCTACTATTATACTTTTACATTGATGTTTGGACTTGTACTTTGGGATGTTGTGTCAACTTTTTGAGGTGTATCATTCTCTCTATCTTGATTTAATTATGGAATATATTATCTCTTATAATGTTTCACTCTATCACACACACAAACACATGTATATTTATTCCATGTTGTTTCTTTAAGTTTCTTGAAATCATTAAATCTTGTTTTATTGATTCCTAGGTGCTAGTCACCAACATGTGGGGATCAGGAACGCCCTTTGAGTATGTCGCGGGTTTGGTTGGGAACCATTTTCAGAGGGTATATTGGTCGATTTGTAATAATAATAACCTGAGTCTTATGTGATATTTCATTAAAAATAAATTTAATCTATTTTATATCTTGAAATTCATGAAGCTGGGAGTTTAGATTAGGTTACAAGAAACACTATGCTTATCTTGTGATGCATAAAACAACAAGTTTAAATGAAATGTGATACTCCATTAAAATAACATTATTTAAAGATGACCATTTTAACGTACCCACAACTTTAGAGGGTGTGAAAAGAATAACTAAATTATGAAATTTTTATCCATAAAAATGTAAAAAATAAACTCAGTAGTTATTTACTGATTATAAATAAATTAATAAGCATTTGAATGAATTTATTTTTAAAAGATTTATTATTTCTAAAAGTCATATTAGTTATTCTTTGAACAAATAATTTAAATAATTTTTTTAAAATTTTAGAATAATTATTTAGAAATATGAACTTCATTTTTTAAATACACATGCCAAAATTATCTTTGGATGAATTTATTAGAAATTTCTGAAAGGATTCATTTTTTGATAAATAATGAAAAATACTGATGTTCATTGAAAAATTCATTTTTATTCAAATTATATTTTAAATTAATTTTAAAGTAAAATTAGTTCAATTATATTATAATTTAGCTTATATATGTAATTTATTACAATTTGATATTGAATATCAATATTAAAATATTCTATATATATGAGAATTTTGTCTTTGTAAAACCTCTCTTTCATCACATCTACAATTTAAATTTAAATTTAATTATTCCAAATCTATGACTTTAGTTTGTCAATATCGGTTAAATATTTGGAATCCCCATAATTTATATTATATAATAATTTTAACATTATTTTTTAACATAAATAATAGTAAAAATAATAGTACATAATTACTATGATTAAGATAAGAGTTGGTTTTCTAGGGTTAAACTAAAAGGATATAGGGTAAAATAACCTATAAAATTGTCCAATACACATTTTCTAGCCAAATATCAACATCATAACCTCTAAGGTTCAGTAATGTCTCATTTTAGAGCCTTATGTCATGTAAAAAATGTATGTATAGCATTTTCATTTCAAAAAATACAATTGTGCTGATCACCTCACTTATAAAAGTATACCCCTATCATATCATATTCACATTAACAAAACCCTTTTAGTTAACCAAAACCTACCCAAATACCTTATTTAATTCCATATACATGTCATAGAGTCCTTATTTGTATTATGAATCCCTCACAAGAGGGTTTAGGTATAAACCTAAATAGGCTCTCTGAAGAAGAGGTAAATTTTTTTAATGTAGGTATTTGTTTTATTTCATCTTCCACCTCCTTAAAACATTATTATACAAGTATAATATCTAAAAGTTTCTCAAATCAGGAGGACCATCTCCAAATAAATTTTATTAAAAATGTATAGTTCCAAACAAGATAATAAAAAGAAGTTTTACAATGATAGGTATGAAAATAACCACGATAGTCAGCCTCAATGAAACCAGAACAATAATCTAGTAACAAAATGGACTAGATTTACCTAAATTCCAAAATCTACTTCTTTAAAAGAGAATCAAAAACAATATTTCCAACCATGTAGACACAATAAACATTATGAGAAGTCAAATCCCTAAGATGAAGACAATCAATCCAATATGTGAGCATTTTCTATGGTACATTCTTATACCGGCCTTTGAGAATTTTCACAACAAGAGATGAATTTGTTTCCAACCATAGTGTATGCCAACCATAAGGGACAATATATTTGATCACATAAATCATAGACCACAACTCATCTTCAACCACAAATCAATTCCCAATGAAGTGAAATTAAAATCCCTTAACGAGAACCTAGTGGGTGTGAATGATACCACCATAATATATATAATATACTTATATTTTATTATCTTAATTTAATAACCCAAATCCGTATCCAATTACATTAAATAGGAAATGAAACCATTGATAATTTTTATAGAGGATTACAACTTCATGAACTGATGTAATTCATTTTCCATAACCACGATTAAAAAATGGATATAATGATAGATTTAATAGATTTAAATTATATTTATATCTTTATTATACTTCTATAATAATTTTTTCAAATATAACTTCTTACATTACATTATGTGAGGGATATGATAATGTCACTCGTGTGTACAACGGATTACTGCCTCATGAAACGAAGTGATTAAATTTTCATTTACTATTTACAAGAATGGTAATATGGTTAATGTTTATGAATATATGAGATATTAATGGTATAAAAATAATTATATAAATATAACATCCCATATAACTTCTTATCTTTTGATCTATTAGAAATAAATAATGTTTCTTGTACGCATGAGTGGATTACCACCAACATGTAGCAATGTTAATTATTTTTTATTTTATTTTTACATAAGTGGAAATAAGGATGTGCTTGATTAATATAAATTATAAACATAAAATAATAATAATTCTAAATATATGACTTATAATTTATTTTCATTTTTTTCGATCAGTCAAAAAAATGGAAACAATGTTCATGTGTGTGGACGACCTACCGTCTCCAAGAAATGTGTAATCTATTTTATATACATAACTTTAATAGAAAACTCTAATTACATTTTTAGTGAATATATGAGATCTTTATATAATGTAAAACATTATTTATATTATTTTAACATGGTAAAATTAAACGTACCGAAATTACCAAACGAAAACATACATGAAAAATGAAGAAATTATCTCCTGAAAAAGTTATATTAATATTGAATTGATAATAAACGGGTGATAAAATAAAAAAATTAAATCATATATAGTAATATATATATATTATAATGGTTCTGTAATATATTTATAATAAACCTATATTTTTTTTATAAGTGGTTCAGACACACACAAGGAATTCGATCATGAGTTAGGTGTTATTGTCTCACTTTTACTTCCGTGAGACAAACTTTAAATTCCCCACATATTCTTTTGTGTGGTTTCTATACGACCCCTTTGTTATTTTATATCATTTTTTATTTATCTTAATGGTATTTAATGTTTCATTTGATTATTATTTCTTTTATGAGGATTGCGATTCAGATGTTGCCAAAGTGGTAAGGGTTTATTTCACAATCTATCTTTATTCATGACTGTTTTTTGATGTCTTCCATAAGGTATAAATTTAAAATTTATATCTTAAAATAAATATATTTTCTTTTTATTTATTCATTCAGGAATGTTTTCAAGTAATTTCACTAGTTTTAAACTATTTGGTACTTAAAGTGATTGGGGACATGTTTTTAAGAAAATCCGTCTTTTTTTCACTCTGGTTGAAAATCCATTTTCATAAAAATCCTTATTTCATAAAATATATTTCAAAAATATTTCAAAGATTTTATGAATTATTTTTAATGAAAACATAATCTTTTTCGACTTTAAAAAAAATCGAAAGGAATCTCGATGACATTTTCAAAACAAGGCATGTTTGGCGTTTACTAGAAATGTGAAAGGAATTATTATTTTAACTTGTATGTAATAAACATAATTTTAAGCCTTTATGACCAATTAATGTTTTAAAAATTATTTAATATGTTTTATAATTTGAACTTCTTATAAAATTATTTTTAAAATATTTTGTGATACTTTTTAAAAAAATTATTTTAAAAGTGAAAATCATATTTTCATAAAAATGGTTTTTAAAGAAATCATTATGGTATTTTTATTCATAAATAACATAAACCCTTTATTGTAATTATAATCCAATGAGGATATGTTGTATTTATATCAACCTAATTGTTTTTTGGATGGTTAATGCTGATTTTTACTATGTATGTGTAATTTTATTAACATTAAGAACATTTCTTTGGATGGTTTATGATGATGTTTATTTGATTGGGGTAAGTAATAACATTTCATATGTTATTTTTTAAATATGAATTTTTTTTATTATGATTCAACCTATTCATATGAGTAATGAATTTTAATTATTTTTTGATGGGTGGGATCTGGTATTATATATCCCCTCAATGTGTCAACATGGCATTTGTTACAAACTGATTTTCCAAATTAGAAAATTTTCTAACCATAGATTTAAACTGTCTTGTGAAAGGTCTTGAAAGTATGTTTTAGATGTTCATAAAGTCTTATTACTGATTTATAAGGAAATTAATTGATTTCCATGATATTATTATATTAGTTATAAAAACTGAATAAATTTCAAGATTATGTCATAATTTATATTGATTTATTTTTCTAACCATTTATTTCATCCATATTGTTCTCAATTCATTGATTTAATTTCATGTGTTTTAATTATTTATCGTGGCACATTGATTATTCTTATTTATACAAGATTTATTCCATTGTACGCTTACCAATGCTGAGCATCTGAACTCTTCTATTATTATTTTCCCCCATTATACCAAGAAAGGTTTTTTGATTGATATGCATGGATATGCTATGAATAATAATAGCATTCTAAAAGAAAACTCTTTTTGTATTTTATGTTTTCAGTTGAAATTTGTATTTAATGAATGTATCTTATTTTAAAATATTATTAAACTCTTTGGTCTTTTATCTTGAGACTCCTAGTATCTTTTTCCAATTTAATTAACCATTGGCTCGAGGATATTGGGGTTGGGCTTCTTATAGGATGAATATCAAAGTAGGACTTAATGAAAATTTGAGGAAATTGTTGTGGAAATTTGGATAAGGAATTATAGATTTGGTATCCCACTTAATGGATCGAGGAGCAGTGAGTTAGCAGTTGGAAAGATCATAAAAAAAATACCTTAGAATAAGTTTTTAGGATAAATTATTTGTTCTGGGGAGGATAACATGGATCATTATCATAAAAATGTCCATGCGACATGACATTCTATGTACAATCGTGAAGAGTATTGGGATTGATAATGTACTTCAGGGATAATAAGATAATTAAATTTATTTCATCTCATATATTTTGATAATTATGGTAATGTAATTAAACACCAATTTTATTTTTTTGTATAAAAAACGATATTTTTTGACCGTGATATCCCTACGATCTATTCTAGAGAAAGAAATACTCATCAGGGAACTAACTTCCAGGTGTGGCACATATTATTTTTCATTATATTATGATAATAATGAATGATTTATGTCTTATACTCCCCAGATTAGAATCTACCTGTTATGTTGGTGACTGAAGAAGATTCCACTATTTACATAATACACTTGGATTATATACTCTCTAATAGAAAAAAGATAAGTAGAAAAGAGATATAGACACAATTGAGTTATTTGATTTTTATAGGTCACCTATAGACAAAAAAAAAGAATTACCATGGATATCAGTGACATGTATCCATGGGTAGTGGTTTCTTGTGGATATATCATTACCCATGCTAACACGGGGAAAAATATTTCCCATGAGGATAGAATTTGAAACACATTATATCCATGAGAGGATCATCCCTATGGTCATAGGGTGGTGGGCTAGGGCTATAGAAACTCGTGGAATGAGCCCGTGGTAATTGATGGCATATAGCCATGATGCTCATACCCATGGGTATAGGGTGGCGTGCTGAGAGTCTATAACCATGGGATTATAGAGCCTATTGAAATAGAAGGAATAAAACCATGGGTGTTAAGGATTATGGATATTGGGTGGCGAGATTGACGGTTGTAGCTATGGGGTCCTATAGACCATAAATACAACCCCAACATTCAGACACTATAGTTACGATCATTTATGACCATGGATATAGATTTTTATAGCTGGATCGAAATTATAATATATTTAAAAATAATATTTAAATATGTTTATAATATTATATATATATATAGATATATTTATCTGTATGTAGATAAAATAATATTATCGTAATGGTAGTATATATTTGTTTATATGTGGGAGACTAGAGATCTAAACATGGTGAATTTTTTTTTAAAAAATGGGCCTATGGCTATGGTCTTTAAGCTTATGGCTATAGGTCACCCACATGGACTAGATTATAGCCCTGATCTATATTCTAATAGCTATAGCTGCATTGTGGACTAGGTTCCACACCGAATGACCTATATCCAAAATATTGTAGCCACAACCACTACAATATATTTTCCCTATAACAGAAATAAAAATAGGCTATATCAATTCCAAGAAATCATGAACTACAAGACCAATATTAAAATAAAACATTTATCAGTTCTAGAAAAAACAACTAAAAAAGGAACCATTTATCATCATTTAAAAAAGAACTGATAAAGCATACCTTTATCAAAGTATTTTTTCATACATAAAGGGTACCTTTTTCAGTGGGTTTTATCTCTAGTGAATGATTCATTTAGAAATGCTTAAAAATAACTGATAAAGACACCATTTATAAGTTTTTTAGCATTGAAAAAAATATGAAAAAAATAACTTTTTACGCACCACAACACCCCCATTTTTTCAGCACTCATGACACCCTTTCTAAGAAATTCCCACACCCCAACCCACCATAACACACCCCAAAACCCCTAATAAGTACATGTGAACACCTACCCACCCTACCGTAGTGCTAGATTCACTAACCCAAATAATAGATCATGCTGGGAATTGATCATGTGACCATCGCTCTACATTTCAATGCCCTTTACCACTCTACCGATCACATTTTGTTTTATATTTTGAAATATTTTTATTAATTCGTATATATTCAAAACTATGTGGTATATATATATATAAACACATAAATTAATTTAAATATATGATATATTAAAACTCACTTATATATATTATAATATATATATATATATATGTTTATTAATAGACACACACATATATATATATATAATCATTATATATACATTTGTATAAGTATATATATATTCTTATATTTTTATAATGTATAAAAAATTGTTATATATGGTTTTAAATAAAATGGATAATACATAAATTCATATGATTTATATAATTTTTTATAAATGAATTTTTAAAATATGTCTATATATTCACCATCAGAGGTAAATTTTTTTTAATCAAGAAAGGGTACCACCATACAAGGACTGATGAAAAGATCAAAACACAAAACCTTGGGTGACCTAAAGTAATAGAGGCCAAGTTAATAAACTCTAATCAAGTTCACCCCTTTAGGTTTCAAAAATATAGTGCTGGGAAAGATGGTGTCATTGATGCCATGATCCACCACCACAATAGATGCGAGATAGTCAGCTACACTATTTCCCTCCCACCATGTATGGGTTACCATAGTATTTCCATCAAGGATATGTTTTCATTTTCTGATGGTGTAGAAAATTGACCATGTAGTATTACCTTTATCATCCATAGAGTCACTGATGATCTTAGATTAAGTATTGACCTGAGAAAGAGATATATTCTCATGTTCACAAAATTGCAAGAATGTGAGCATCAGTTTAGCTTCTGCTTGGTTTGATGTCCCTTGGCCATAATATGCAGAAAATTCAAGAAGGACGTTGCCCCTGTATCCTAAACCAGTCCTCCCCCACAGATGATCCCTTCATTACACGAATGGTCGATGTTATGCTAGAAACTAGAAACTGGGGGATTCCACCACACCCACTGTCCACTACTTCCTCCCTTACTTCAAATATTCAGTGATGCACTGCCCTGCAATCACCTCTAGGAAGGTGCATCATGCTTGTTTTTGATCCCACTAACCACATCAATGAGCAATTATTTGATTCTAACAGTGATAGATATTCTTGAGGTGAGAATTCATTCATACCTAACCTTGTTTCTAGCCTGTCAGATTCACCAATAGGTTGCGTTTAAAATGACCGATCTAACCATTCTTCCCACAACTGTGATGTTTGTGCCATAAAACCACTGATCTCGAAAGGGGACATCCAAGATGTTTACATAGTGAGGCGCCAAAAAAACATAAGGAAACTCTTTACATCCTATTCCTATTCACTCTCAAAGAAGATGTGATTCCTATTATTCTTCTGATGACCAGTGCAATAGTAGCATTTGGAGGAAAGGTTAACAACCAACTACTTGATCTTGTCTATATATTGAGATATAAATTTTATACCTAAAATATATATTTATAAGTATATTAATTTCTATATATATTTGTACATATTTACATTTAATTGTGTATCTTGATATAATTATTGTAATGTATTTATAAATATTTACTATAAATAAAGTTATATATATAAGATTTAATTATAATTATATATCTGTAAAAATATATTTATATATGATGTATATACACAATATTGATACATGTACACACAATAACATATTTACACACACACAAACATTTATATTTCTCACATACATGTATAAATATTTATGTATATATGTATTTCTTTATATATTTTATAATACACATATAAACATATATTTTTTATTGACACACAAATATTTATATATAAACATAACTTATGTAGGTATATATATATATATTCATATTAATGCATTTTTTTAAGTTAAACAAAATGAATAATTTTTCAATTTAAATTAAATGAATAATAAATATTTATTTCCATTTGGTTCATAAATTTAAAAGTACTTATATATTTAAATAATTTTAAATATGAATTTATACAACTGATCTGTTATTAGTAAATATAAGAAAATATGAATATATTTAATTATAAATAAAATGACGTTATAAAGAACAATAGAATTTTAAATAAATCATATCTATAAGAATATAATAACATAGAATAAATTCATTCACCATTGAAAAAGGGATAAAATACTCTCTTAAATGATGTTCAAATACTATTGAAAATTTTATAAATTAGGCATGGCAACTAAAAACTCAATTTTAGAGGCCACCTGGGCCTTTATTGACCTAAAAAATAGTTAATGAGGTTTTCCAAATTAATATAGTGTAGATATCTTTAGATTCTTTGATTAGATATGTGGTAGAGCCCAAATGGACTCCTGAATCAATGTATTTTGTTGTTTGGAGTTCAAGTCATATTTTCAACTTATCTTAAATCTTTCATTATTTAATTTAATTTTTATTTTATCCAAATGTGATTAAATAACTAATACTTGATAGTAATTAGAGAATTAATAAATAATATAATTTTTTTATTTATTTTATTTTTCATTTCTGCTAAATATCACATATATTAAGTGTAAATGTATATTTAGCATTATCAAAATGATAATTTAAGAAATATATTATATTTTTATCAATATTAATATATTTATATATTAATATATTATTTTTAATGAAATATACTTTTTTATGAAATATACTATTTATTAGTGGAAGTTAAAGACGAGCCTTTATCAACGCTGGTAAATAAGAACTAATAGTGGCCCCCCTTTATCAGCGCATTTGTACTAGCACTCATAATGCCCCCTCCCTTTACGTGTGCTTTGGTTTTCTAATGATGATAAAGGCCCCCTTTACAGGTGATCTTTTGTTAGTGATGATAAAGGGTCCTCTTTATTAGAATTTTTTCAGCACTGATAAAGACGCCCTCTTTATTATGGATTTTAGCAAGTGCTTTTAATGGTCGAATATATAGTAGTGGACATTTATAGTTGCATACCCCATGCTCGTCGCTATAGCCATTTTTTCTAATTATGGATAGACGTATGGAGTTTGATTTTATATTCTATGTCTGATGTACATAAGAAGTCACATGAGAACATGGATGCATATATTATGATCATGCAACATGGATGTTATTAGGAGAGAGCTAGATAGGTGAGGTTTGATATCTATAAAGAACTATATATGTGAAAACATGGAGAGGGTGCACCCGATGAACCTCAAACAGTGAAAATGATTGGTTGTATTAAGAATCAAGAAACTCTAGGGTTTACCAATTGAGAACTTATATACATACACATACATAAACGCACATATATAATGAAACATATACATACATACAGATACACATTCATATAGACACACATACACATATATACACATTCATACACATACAATTAAATTCACTTACTTATAAATATATACATACATACATAAACATATATACACATACACATAAACATACATACACAGACAAATACTCATAAATAAACATACACACAAGCACTCACACATGCATACACATACACATGAATATTTATACAAATACAGACACACACACACGCAAACAAACAGACAAACATACATACATATATACACACAGAACTACATACATACATACATACATACATACATACATACATACACACACACACACACACACATATATACATACATACATACATACATACGTACATACCTACGAACAAACCTACGTACATACATACTTACATAAATACATACATACATACATACATAAATACATTCCTACGTATATACATAAGTACGTATGTATGCACGTACGGATGTACGTACGCACGTCATACGTACATACCTACGTACGTACTTACGTATGTATACATACATACCTACATACATACATACATACATACATATATACATACAACGTACATACATACATACATACCTACACACATACATACTTACATACATTCATACATACATACATACATACATACATACATACGTACATACGTACGTACTTACCTGAAAACATATATACGTACGTACGTACGTACGTACGTACGTACCTTCTTACTTACATACATACATACCTAAATACATACATACATAGATACATACAAACACACACACACACACACACATACATACATACATACATACATACATACAAACATGCATACCTACATACATACATACATACATACAAACATCAACATATATATACATAGACACAAATATACATAAACACATACATACATACACATGTATATTTTATATAAATATCCAAACTAACAACCCTTTTTCACTTTTCTCATTTGTCGCACTACAATCCTTTCAAACTATATCAAACGAGATTTGCATGACAACACCATTAGTTATATTAATATATATATTTATATTTAATATAATATATTAATATAAATACACTTAAATCAAAATATATACATTTATATATTTATTTAAATATTTAAATGAAATTTTAATGTATTAGTTTTATATATAAACTTCTTATCCAATTTAAAAACATTATTAAATTTTTTTCCTAATGACATAAATTTGATGAATTTTTGTTATATAAATTATAAAAATGAGATTTGATGACTTTTTTCTATAAATTATAAAGAGAGGAAAGAATCCACATGGTGGAAGAGACCATTCAGTTACTGACTGCTAGTTCGTTGCGGCGGATTTTCTCACATAGTTGGAGATGAAGAAGAAATAAAGTGTTTCCTTATTCAACCCATTGAACAGTTTCACCACCCTAGATCAATTCTCCCCATCCATGTTTTCTAATAGTCAAGATTGGATGGTCCTAACTTCTGAGTTGTCTTTCATAATGTATCCTTGAACAAGGCTGAATACTCCTACTTCGGTCGTATGACTCGACATTGAATTCATGATGGTGTTCATGGACCCAGTGTGGTTGGAAAACATTCCACCACTGTAGTTTCAAAATGAATCTTTCTTCTGAATGGATGATCTCTGAGAGCTGGTAGGCAACCAAATCAAAATGTTTCCACCCACCACCAAATAAGAAGGGAATGTGAAGAAGGTGGTGTTGTTGATTCACTGGGGAGGGAAGGGAAGGGGGTATGAATGGTAGGGGGTTTAATTAGCTTTATTGGAGTGTGGGACTCGTGGTGGAATGACAATTACATAGCATCTAATAGCTACGAGAAGCAGGAGAAGGGAGGAGGTATGACCGAGAAAAGATAGGTTCCAAGTGCAATTTGGGGATGAATGGAGGACTAATTATTAAAATCAAATAATAAAAGTCTACTTGTTAAATAAGAAAGAGAACTATATTCTAAAAAACTAAATGAAAATAAATTTTTTATTTTTTTAAATATATTAGACAATTTTTCCCTAGGGAATACAATTTCATAGATATTTAAAATAATGAATGATAAAGTAAAATTTCTCTAACTTTAACCAGATAAATTCAATCGAATGTCCCTATGATTACATTAAATGGTTATATAAATATTTATATACTGTAAAGAAATCAATATTCTAGTAGAATATATTGAATGTTATGTGGTTGAAAAATAGAATATCTTGTTTCTACTATAAATTTGACATTTTTTACATCACAAACATATATTATGTGGTTTGTTTGTTTTTTAAATATACTTGAGTTTCTACATGGTTTTTAATATTTAATTAAATACATTGTTAAACACATGATATTTTTTATTTTTGTAACTATAATATATATTGAATATTGTTTTAATAGTTTTTAAAACATTTTTTTATTGATTTTAAATACTCAACATATGTTATTGGAGAATTCAAAAAAAAGTAGTGGTTAGCGGCCATTATTTATTGTTTTAACGGTGGTTTAAACTGCCACCTAATTGTTTAGAGACGGTTCTTAAAAGTTTCATTTATTTCACGTTCTCTTGTCAATTTTCGATTGTTTATTTTATTTCATTGAGGTTTTTTAAGTGTCGTTTCTTATCAACTTATCATAGGCCTTTTGTTTAATTATTTTATGTTTTTTATAAAAAAAAGTGCATAGGGAATATAAATAAAACAAATTTTAATGCTATAATGAATTTAGCGGCAGCTATTTTTATCTGTGGTAAATATGAACCACTGCAAAATATGTTTTTATTTTTAAAAAAATATTAATAAAATCAATAAATATTAAAACATTGACATGGAATAAACCCAAACATAAATATATGATAATCCCATATTTCAAACATCACACATCCACAATCATACATATAGTGATGATCATCATTACTGAAGTCTAAGTCACCACATAAATCATTCAATATCTCGGTCATCAATATATATATATATATATATATATATATAATATCCAGAAAAACCACATGCCCAATATATATACATATCATGACCTACACTGTATATTTCTACTTCTAAATCATCTCATCAACTGAAACTGACCACGTCATCTCATCAACTATATTAAATAATGAAACAAAAATTAAATCTAAACATAATAAATCAGAATATTAGTCGAATAATTGATAAAATTTTAACATACCAAAGAAACTAAGAACAATCATGAATATATTCGTAATAATTTCATCGAATAGAACAGTCAACCTTCGGCCTACTGCTAACATCTTCCACATACAATGAAAACCAATATTTTTACGAAATGATATCCCAAAGAGAAAAGACACAGAATATATTCAAAAGGTTGCAGATAAAATATTTTATTTATTAATCAAATAGAGATTATTTTTACATAAAATAAATAATATATAATTCAAATCACTATGAAAATAGAAACATACATATTTAAGTTAAGATTCAACACTTGAAACTGAAAAGGGATAAGTAAATATTATAATTTTTTAAGCATTAGGCGGTGTGCTTGAAATTTAGTTAATATTTATTTAAATGTTTTGATATCAGAGAATGTAATATAATACAAAAGATACTAATTAGTGGTTTCCCCATGATTTCTAATCAATATGCGCTCATTTTATATGGGTTTGATTGTTCCAAGCACGTTTGGGTGTTTAAAATAAACATTTTTACAATCATAATGGAAAAACCATTAGTCAGAATGATGTTCCATCAGTTTCTAAAATTTTAAATTAAATATATAGTGGTTTTACCATGACTTTAGGACAATCTTTCATCGTTATCCTTGTTTTGACTATTCCAGACACGTTTTAGTGTTTTAAAACACTAAAAATTCATTTACTGACATAACGGGAAAACCATCACTCAGAATGATGTGAAGTCCATTCCAACATTTTTAAATTTAATCTACGGTTATGGTCCCTTTATCTAAAGACAATATGATATCCATTGTCTAATTTTGATCATTTTATGCATGGTTTAGTGTTTTAAGACACTAATAATGCCTTGACTAGCATAACAAGAAAACCATCACTCAGAATAATGTGTCGTAGATTCCTACATTTTAAATTTTATATACAGTTTAATCTCATAATTTCAGGAAAATACAATTTTTTTCCTAGGTTTGACCATTCCACACAAGTTTTAGTGTTTTAAACCACTAACAACTGATTTACGACCATAATAGAAAAACTATCACTCAGAATAAAGTTTCATAGGTTTCTATATTTCAGAAATAAATCTACAGTCATTTTCTC
This sequence comes from Viscum album, assembly GCA_963277665.1. NCBI lineage: Eukaryota > Viridiplantae > Streptophyta > Magnoliopsida > Santalales > Viscaceae > Viscum > Viscum album. The sequence continues at coordinate 1,880,558,753 of OY728148.1, read as the reverse complement.
GTTTTCTCAAAAAAAATATGATCTTGTTTTCCGGGTTTTGAAAATTCCTTGCACATTTTAGTGTTTTAAAACACTAAAAATGTGTTTACGACCCTAACAAGAAAACCATCATTTAAAATGAAATTCTGTTAGTTCTTACATTTCACAATTAATTATAAGGTAATTTTACCTTGATTTATATAAACCTTTATATATTTTTCCTGGTTTTGACCATTCTACACATGTTTTAGTGTTTTGAGACACTAAAAATGAATTTACAACCATAACAAGAAAACCATTATTCGAATTGATGTGCCATCAGTCCCAATATATTAAAATTAAATATATAGTTATTTTACTATAATTTAAAAACAATAAAAAACTATTTTTTTATTGGTGACCCCCTAAAAAATATTTTTAGAGGCTTTAGTACCGTTGATAAGTGTTTAACAAGTAATTTTGATTACACTGCGTACCAAATTGACGTGTAGTTTTCTTGTACACATAAACAAACAATGTGGTGGTTTTATATTGATTTCAATACAATACAATTTCATTTTATTAGTTTTGACTATTTCTTTCATGTTTAAGTGTTTTCAAACACCAAAAACATGTTTACGACCATAATGAGAAAATAGTTATTCTGAATGACATGTTGTCGGTTCCTACATTTTAATTTTAAAAATACAATATTTTTCCCATAATTTTTGAACAATATGATTTTATTTTCCAATTCTTCATAGTTTCATACATGTTTTAGTGTTTTAAAACTCTAAAAAATCATTTAGGGCTATATCATATAATTCTATCCAATTTATGTGTACAACAACACTCCAAACTTCATGTATTTCATCGTCCACATAATAAACCATCTTTATTTGCGATGACATGATAAATAGATAATGCCCTACATTATCACACATATCAATCAAGTGAGACATATTGAATGAATTAAAATGTAATGAATCATTCATTATACCCCTATAAATGATGACCCACTTGCATTTGAATAAGAAAACTAAAAATATTCCCTGATAGTTTACTTCAATTATATCTATCAGCTTCTCATTGTATAACACCACTGTAAATATAAATACACCACTATTATAAGTTTTCATGTCTTCTTCATGATAAAATGTTTGAAACCAAATTCCATGAATATTGTACGAATCTAATCTCTTAGACTGCCTTAGGGAACCTTGAGCCCAAAACATCAACTATTTTCTATTTCAGCTCAATTATAAAAATTCATTATCTAAACAAAAATATATATGTTGTTACTTTTGACATAAAAAAATAACTACAAATAAATAATATGAACATAAATATATACTTACATGATGGATGAACCATTTGACAAGCAATTTATTAAAAATGTCTGTTAATTCAATATCATTTCAAGCATGACCCATTAGTAACCTCTTTGATTATCCACAGGCAATTGATTTTATTCTCCATGTATAATAAAATATAAAGATATAAATCTATAATCAAATGATAAAATCAAAATTAAATAATAATCAATATGTGTTAGAATAAGACTCAAGAGCATGGTATTTGAAGTTATATAAATTCTTGAACAATTAATATTAAATTATGGAAGTGTGAAAAAAACCCCTACATTAATGATGATAAAGATGTCTCAATTTTTTTTATTTTATACATTTATGATATTATATTTATTGGATAACATGATTATGGTGTATTGTACATTATTGTTATAACTAAGGAGGGTTCATTCCATTATAAAATTCACTACATTGATAAATGTTCGATCCATTTCCCATGGTCTAACTAAGACCAAGAGAACCCATTTAAAAATATTAAGAAAAAGTATGATTTATTTTGATATCCCATACTATTGGATTTTTATAATTGAAAAACACAACAGTATTAGGTTTTTATATTTTCTTATACTTAATTCTATAATTTAAGTCCATTTTATATGTGTACTTAGATTTCTAAAATAAATATCCAGGGAGGGGAAGATTTTTCTAGACAACCACTAAACTAAATTAAATAGTTATTTCAAATAATAATATTTGAAATTATAAAATTCTCTAATGTGATAAGAAATGATTCTTGATGCTTAGTCATGTTTTTGGAACTTCTAATAGGTATCTAGTGAACATTGAAGAAGATTAGGTTTGATAGATTAATACATGTATTTTCACACCCCATTTGTTTTTTTTTACATTTTTACTCTTTTGGATTTGTGTTTTCGTAATGGTAATATTTTATTATAAAATGTGGATCCATTAAAATTATACTCAAGAGAGAGTTATTAAATCTGGGAATAAAATTTCGATTACAATCCGAATATTAAGAATATATTGTCGAATTAAAATGAAGGAAGACTAAATGAATAGAATTAATCAATATAACGGAGTATAATATGTTGTGAAAAGGGGAAAAAATAGGCAAAGAATACTCAGGGTGTTCAATTTACATTAAATTATAGGGGTATATCCAAGTTTAATTATGACACCAATTATTGTGAAAAACTGCAAGATAAATCAATAGATTACAATTATGTATATTATAACTAATGAAATATTTTTTTGGGATGTAGGCCATAAGAGAATAAAAATTGAGAAACCTCTTTACATAATTTTATTTGAACACTCAAACACTAAATCATTATATGAAACTATATTGAATGTAACCCATCATTGGTTCTTAAAAGTACATACACACCCTTGGAAATCATGAGTTTACTTTAAAAATAATTTTAAGATTATAAATAACATTAAAAGTCATCAAATCACATAAATAATTGGATTTTAATAATTTATCAAATGAATATATAAGAAATTATTAAAGATGAAAACATGATTTAATATGCATAAGACCATTTTTAACATACATGGATGACAAGAACACCAACCACATAAACATGTTTTATTAAGCTCAAAAACAACAAAATACAATATAGAGTCTTGTAATATGAACAAAATATGACAGAAGCCCCAAAATATATAACAGAAAAAATTTCATGAATACAGATGTTTATATGTGCAAGGTCGAACAATTTGTATCTATCTAAAAATAATTTTCCCTCTATGAAACCTCTTGAATGTGGAACCTTCTAGACAATTACTTGTGCATGGAAATGTGCTTTATCTAGATCTCCACCAATGATTCACAGTCAAGGAAATTTATACACATATTTATCACAAATTATCATTATCAATCTCCACCACAAATAGCACACCAGCAGTTCACAAGGAAGCTCACATGCAAAAATTTCTAATCACTCCTGAATCAATGGTTTGTTGGAGAAGGTAAGGTTTCACTAAAAGAATTAGAGAAAACCCCAAAAGTATAGAGACTAAGTGAATGTGGTGAAAAAATTGGGGTGAAAATGTTACCTCACATGTAATTTTTATATAAGACAATGTTATTTTTTAATTATAAAATATTAGACAACTTTTTAGTCAAAATGAAAAAAGTTTTATTTTTCACCAAATTGTATTTTCAAGTATTATATAGTTTTATTTAAAATAATGGTTTCCAAAAATATAATTTTAATTTGAAGAAAATAATATTTTATTTTTTTATTCATCATTTCAAAATTATCATTGGATAAATTTATAAGAAATATCTGAAAAAATGATTTCATAATGAATAGTAAAAAATTCTAATTTTTGATAAAAATTATATTTTATTTTCCAGTATATTAATAGTAAAATTATATTTTTAATTAGTTATAAAATTAAATTTGTTCCTTTTGATTAAAAAAATCAAATGATATTGTATAGAATTAATTGTAATCTTGAATTTAGTATAAAATCATTTTAATACTTAAAAAAGGCATTGGTCTGAAAGACCGTTTTTCCTGACATTTTATCGGTTTAATATTAAATAAGAATATTCCACTAATATGTTTTGAATCTTGAAAATGGATTCAATATTAGGAATTAGGGGGTCAAAGTTTTGTAAATAGGTCACTCTAATTTTTTTCAATATGAATAATAACCTTTGTAATTTTTTTGACACGGAAAATATTAAATCAAGTAATTAAAGATAAAAATAAAATGACCATAAAACATGGCTTAATTTTGATTGATGACTTAATTTTATCCATAATAATAAAGATTCGGTTATATGGATGTTTCTTTCTATTTGTATGTGATTATTTCCTTTAAAATATTCTATTTACAGAAAAGTAAAAAATATCATACTCCTGTTTTTAATAAATATAATATTTTTTCACATTATGATAACTATAAGACATGTTTGATTATAAATATTATTTTGAAATATAAATGATGTATCTTCATCTTATTAAATTATTTTCAATTTTTAGTGAACAAATAATTACATTAAATTCTTACACAATGATAATGTAGTAAATAATCAATTAATGATCATATAACATAAATGATAATAAAAATGTTTAGAGAAACAAAAATTTGATAAAATTAATATGATCCATGAGTTTTTTATAAATATAACATGTTTGGGTTGCATTGAAATTTTTTATTTGAATTTCATTTGTGGTCTTAATTATATTAAAGTCAACGTAAATCAATAGTTATAAAAGTTTCATTATTGATATTTTATAGAAATAGTATTTTTAAAATTATATAAAATATATAAAAACCTATCTTCATACATGTGATTAGGTTATGGATTAAAATATAAATCATTCTTAATTTATGGGGTTTCTTCCATTTATAGTGACCATCTAGACCCTGAAAGAGTAAAATATTTTATAGAAGTATTTAAATGGCCATAAGTGAATTATAAAGATAAATTTTTTTCTTTTAACTTTCAGTCAAATGTCATCAAAAGGAAACATTTTATTAAATGTTTTAACATTCATTACCAAAAAGAAAAAAAGACAGTTCTATTTTAACATATATAGTGTCAATGAAAATCCCATATTCCACAATATTTACTTGATTGTTGGATTACTTTACAAGATTTCATGTTTTCTTTAAACCAAAATAACAATCACTATCAATTTTTTTGTTTTTTTCAAAAATGTTTTTAATATCTAATATATATATATATCATTATCCCAAACTGTTTTCTTATGGGTGAAAAAACATTTTTTATGATGCAAGATTCTATGTATTATTTTATTAATCAAGGTAATTGTTTATGAGGATGGTTGGTTCCATTATAAACTGAGTGTGGGTGATCCCATTAGAGATCTATAATCAGTTGTGTAAAGGGAAGGAGTCAAGTAATTATGTTTCTCCTAATAAATTTCTGGAATATAATATGATGGTTATTCCCATTATAAACATGATAATTATTTTATTTTCAACCATGATGGTTATTCAATGTGAAACCATTATAGTTATCCCATTTAAAAGAGTGATATAAAAATTATTCCTCGAGTAACCTATATGATTTATCAATTCATGATATTATTTTTATAGGAATATTTTTATTACTCAAGGTAATATAATGATCTTATGTTTAAAGGAAAGTATATTCTACTTTTTATGGGTTAACAGTTTATATTTTTTTATAAAATTAAAATTGATGTTTCCATGATTTGAAAGAAACATTAAGTTTGTTATTTTTACTCTAATATTCCTCATGAAATGTTTAGTGAAAATATTTGGGTAGGGAAGGTGATTTATTGGGAAACAAAATGTTTATTTTTAGCCTAATGTTTATTTTGAAATACAAAATTTTTATTATTCACAGACTGATTGTTTCATTCTTTCCTTTTTATGTATCTTAGTGAGATTTTTGTGCTTATATCGGGTTTTAAAATGGTGATATCGTGGTTTAAGAAAGGGTTAGGGGAAAGAAGATGTCATGTTGAAAGACATGAAAATTAAACAAGTTTCATTTTAAAGATTTTATTTTATGGGAAAATGGATACTAATTAAAAGTATCTATATTGAAATATATGGTTTTTATTATATAATTATAAATTTACTCTCTAAAATTATAAATTTAAATGATCATTGGGAATATTAGAATGTGAAGTCTAGTTTAGTTTTAGTAGAATGTGAAAATGTTAAGGTCATGTACTTGAATTTGGTATTAGAGAAAAGGATTAGATGACTTTAGGTGTTAGGATAATGTTTATATAATAACCTTAAATATATTTTAATTATTTTAATGATGAAATGATATATATTTTTAATATTACCATGTTTCTTCGACTAAACTATTTCTATTAAGAATGTTTTTACGTATAGGAAATAATGAAGGTGAATTAAGAAGGACCCGAAGGGACAATTTCCTTCCGAATCAGCAACCAACAATGGTTGGAATTAAAGTTGGGAACTTTTTTACAATAATGGTCCAGCTAACACAAGATATATATTTATATGGTATATATTCAAGGGAGCATCCATATATACTATATTGGAACATGAATATAGTGTATAATTTTATGAGAAAACATCTTATACAATTTAATGTATCATATGACCCAGTATTAGCTGATTGATGGATTATAGTCCAAGAAAACATATATGATTGCATGGGATGTTGAGATATTTAAAATCTAAGTCTCAATATTTAATTTATTGAAGGAGATTATGAATAGTGGTGGATAATGTTGTAGAATATAAGATAAGGAGAGTAGATTGATACCTTGAAGTCGGATAATTTTAAAAATATCATTTTGGAGAAATATTTTCGTAAATATATTATACATTGAGTGGAAAATAAATTATTAGAATGAGCTAAAGGGATGATGTTTAAATGGTCACTTATGAAGAAAAATTCACTCTATAGTAAAGGTAAACAATAAATTTTTTCAATGATTCTAATAGTAATATTAATTAATTTTACAAATGATTGTAGCCAAAATATCAAAGGGAATATGCTTCCTGATAATTTAAAATGTTATGATAAAATTTTTATATGTGTTTAGAAGGTGTAAATGGAGTTTATATATTATCATTGGTAATTCAAAATCTATTAGAAAATTGGTCATTTTTTTAAGAAAAATATAAGAATTGATCAAAAATATCTAATGGTAATAAAAATTAGTTTCCAATTTATGAGATTTATGGTAAAAATAACTTTGGGGAATGCCTTATAAAGTTTGGTAATTGATTATAATGTTGTAAGTTTTGGTATATGGTTAATAATTTCCATGAAAATGATTTATATAGTGGTACGAACAATTCTAATTAATATGAAGTAAAATGTTGTAAATGTAATTAAATGGGTCATTATGAACATGCGAATATGAATAAACATTTGAATGATGGGAAGTAACCAGCCTATAAGTAGAAAGGTGTAGTGAAATCCTTTAAAAATAATTCAGTAGATGCTGGTCCTTTATACAAAGTGGTATCCGGTACATTTATTTTTTCATTAGATTATTCTATTTTATGTTATTATTTTCTGTCTACACATTCTCTTTTTTTGGAAAACTTTTTATGTAAATTGAAAATTCCACCTCAACAATTGAATCTAGAACATATGATAAAATCATATTAATGATATATTAAGGAAAAAATAAATTATAAGAATATTTCTATCAATGTTTGGGGTAATAATTCTTGAAAATATAATTTGGATTCACTTAATATAGTTTGTTGTTATTTTGGGTATAGATTGGATCTTCGTTTACCATGTTAAGACAAATTTTAGAGGTAATGAAGTTTTTATTCAGAAAGAGTCTAATTTTTTAAACAAGAATGAACCCATAACTTCAATATCAAATAATGAAGATGAAAAATTATTAAAATATGGGAAAAGTTATATTTCATATATTTTTTAAAATAAGGAGACATTTTAGATTAATGATGTTCTAATAGTAAAATAATACCTGGATGTTTTTTCTGATGAGTTTCATAGTGTTATACCTAATTGGAATTTTAATTTTAATTTGACTTAGTCCCTAATGCCAATAAAATATCAAAATCATCATATTGAATTGATCAAGTATAACTATAGGAATTGTAAAAATAGTTTTAGGAGTTTTTTATAATGGATTTATTCATCTTATAACTCCACCATGGAGTTCTGCTATCTATTTTTTAAAAATAAAAATGGATCTATGAGGATTTTCATTGACTATCAATATTGAATAACATTACTATTAAGAATAAGTATCCACTACCTCATATAAATTATTTGTTTGGTCAACTCCCAAGAGCTTAGTATTTTTCAAAGGTTGGCCTAATCTATAGGTACTATCAGTAGAACATGAATTTGGATGACATTTTAAAAATAGTATTCCATAATATATTAAATAATTATGATTTTTTGGTTATTCCATTTTTTATGACAAGTTATACAGCTGCGTTTATGGATCTAATGAATTGAGACATCTATGAATGTTTAAAAAAAATTCTAATTATTTTGATTGATGATATGTTGGTTTACAAAAAAGTAACAACAATTATGAAAAATATATATTGACTATTCTTTAAACCCCTAAAGAAAATATTTTATATGAAAAATTTTGCAAATTTATTTTTTGTTTTCAACAGCTTTCATTACTTGGCACATCATAAATAAATATAGAATAATAGTTGAACTTGTTATAACTAATGCGGTCAATGAAATTCCATGACATAAAAATGTTACACATATTTATTGTATTCTTGGATTAAGAGGATATTATGAGTGGTTTTTTGAAAACTGTTTATGATTATCAATCCCACTAACCAAGTTAATCCAAAAGGGTGTTAGGATCATTTAGATAACAAAACATGATCACTATTTCCAGGAACAAAAAATAATATGGGTTAATTCTCTAGTTTTGGATCTACCCTCCAGAAATGGTGTCTTTTTCATATACAGTGATAGTCCATTAAAATAACTTGGTTTTATCCTGATGCATAATTATAAGGTAATTGCTTATTATTTACATCAATAGAAATAGCTTGATAAAAATTTTCAATCACATTACATCAAATTGAACGATGTTGTGTTTTCTTCATAAATTTCGGGGCATCATTTATAGAGATCCAAGTGTGAAATTAATACTAATACAAAATGTTTTAAGAATAAATTCACTCTAAAATGTGAAACATGAAGTATTAGAGAGAAGGATGATATTTATAAAGGATCATGAGTGAACAATTCATTATCATCCAAAAAATGAAAATAAAGTATTTGACATATTGTGTTAGAAAAATAATTCATCATTAACTAGAACACAAGCCATTAGATAATGATTTGATGAATTTTTTCATAGATTTTTTGGATGGAGGATATTTATCTTTTTTTCAGGAATCATTATAATAGTCACTATTAGAAAAATATTCATCAATATTTGGAGGAAGATCAGTAGTTATATTAAAAGGTAGAATATGTTAAGAAGGATATGTTTACTGAATTTAACAATGATAATGATTGTTTTTTAAAATTGTTAAATAGATTATGTGTGCTCTGTGACTCTCAATTGAAGGTAGAAATGTTGAGTGGAGATCATAGTCCCTTGTTTTAATTCATCATGACAGAAATAATATGTATAGATACCTTCAAGAGTATTACTATTGGGATGAAATGAATAGATATATTTTTTATTATAAAGTTAAATGTTTGAATTTTCATCATTTTAGAAAAGAATTAATATTATAAATGATGAGGGTTCATTATTTTCCAGTTTTATAGTGGAAATAGTAAAATATAACCTTGAATTTAATTGTGGTATTTCCAAATACTTCTTATGTTAATAATTTGATTTGTGTTATTATTCATCGATTAATGAAATATTTGAATTTACTTCCCATGTCGTATAATCTATCTTTATATAATATTCATTGATGTATCTTAAGAAGATGGTCTTGTTTCATGGAGGTTCTGCCTCTATTGTATCTAAATATGATCTTAGATTCACATAAAAGTTTGGAAATGACTTCAGAAGTTATTGAGTATTGGATTAAATTTCAGTACAACTTTTCGTTATCATTCTGATGGACAACCTAAAAAAATCATACCATGGAATATATAATTTTTCTTTTTCAATAGATTACAAGGGAATTTTTTATCAGCAAATTTATTTATTTTAGTTCTGTTATAATAACAGTTTTCATTCTAGTATATAGATAGATCCTATTGAAGAAATATATGTAAAGTGATGTTATAATCCAACTTTATGAGTTGAATACGGTGAAATTATGGTGATGGTATCTTAATTGTTAGATGAAATGGTTTAGAATTTGAATGTAATTCAACAAAAAATGAGGATGGCTCAATGAAGGTAGAAACATTATATGGATAAACAAGGGAAAAATCATTCATTCAAGGTAGGTGATCATATTTTTATTAAAATATATCCAAGGAAATGTATTCTGTGTTTTAGTAAAAAGAGGAATCTGAGTCCATGGTTTTATAGACGATAATAAATATATGATAACTTTGGATTAGTTTCATACCAAGTATCCTTTCCTATGGGTTTATCCGAGTTACAATATATCTTTCATGATTTTATGTTAAGAATGTATGTAAAATATTCATCCCATGTTTTGATCCCTTAGGTATTTCAATTAGAAGATCATCATTCATATGTGGAATATATTATTCATATTTTTGACTCTATAGTGTAATTATTATAGAATAAGGTAATTCACAATGTTATGTTTTTATAGAGAAACCATATAATTGAAGAAGCAACATGAAAATCTAAAAAATTTATGAGGGAAAATTATTCTCACTTTTTTTATAAGTAAACAAAATTTTGATTATGTAATTTACAAAAGGGGGTTTGGATGTAGAATGCCATGTAATGTTGATATAATATTTTTTTATTAAATTTAAAAACTTTGTATAGTTTTTCAATAAAAATGAAAACAACTTTATTTGTTACCAAATTGGATTTTTAGAAATTATATAGTTTTATATTAAATTTTGGTTTCCAATAATAAAATTATAATTTGAAAATATTAATTTCTTTTTTTATTATTAATTTCAAATTTATCTTAGCATTATTTTTTTAAAATTTTCTAAAAATTTGATTTTTCAATTAATAAGAAAAATATTGATTTTTATTGGAAATTTTATTTTCTTTTCAAGTATTTATAAAGAGAAATTATATTTTTTATTTTTTTTAAATATAATTATTTCTTTTTATTAAAAACTAGTAATCCAGATATAGTATTTGGAATTAATATATATATATATATTATAAATATATTTTTATACTTAAAAAGTCATTTATCTGAAAAACCTTTTTTCGTCACGTTTTACTGGTTTAATTTTTAATTAAATCCTAAAACATATATTTTTTAAATCCTGAAAAATTGATTCCATATGTGGAATTATGCGGTTAAATTTATTTAAATAGGTCCCTTTTATTTTTTCTCCATTTCAATAGTAACCTTAGTAATTTTGTTACCATGTTAAAGGGTACATCACGTAATTAATGATAAAAATAAAATGATAAGGAATTTCAAATGAGAATAAAACTTAAATTAATTGTATATATGATTCCATTTCATCTATAATCATCCAATATTTGGTTATATGGCCTTTTTTGTATTGGGATATAATTATGACACTTATAATATCTTATTTTTAGAAAACATAAATATTTTGCACTCTTGTTTTTAATAACAATAGTACTTTCTATAAGAAGATAACTAGAGGATATGTTCCATTAAAATTATATTTTTTAAAATATAAATAATTTATATTCACCATGATAATTTATTTTTAAATTTTATTGAAGAAATAATTAACTTAAATTCTTAAAAATGAAGACACAATAATTATTTAATGAATGTAAAAATAAAATAAATGACATTATAAATTTTATCAGTAGTATAATTTGAATCAATTAATGCATACCATGAATTTTATTGATAAATATAACATTCTAGAGACTTATTAAAATAATTTTTTCAAATTTCATTTGTTGTATTGGTGTTAAAAAAGTCAATGTGAATGAATAGTTCTAAAATTGAAATTATCGATATTTTGTTAAAGTATTTAAAATTACTAAAAATATTATCCTTAAAAAATGAATAGGATATGGTTGAAAATATAAACCATCATAAATTTATAGGTAATATATATATTTTTGGTCTATATCATGACTCTCAAAGAGTAAAAAACTCATTGTCATGGTAAATAAGAAAAGGGTTATGAGGGGAATAAAAAAAGATATGGGTAAAAATGTGTTCTAAAAGTGAAAAATATTATTAGATGAGAGTATTTCAATCCATCATAATATAATCATTTAATTATATCATTTTGGATCCATTTTTATGTCAAAATTAATTTATATTAAATTAATATTTCAATAAATTCATAGAGTTCCCCTCCCCTCTCTTATAAAAGTAATCCACTTAATCTCATTTCATTACACTTCAATACCTATTTGGTTCATCCTAGGTCTACAAAAATATATGCATAATGTCTCTCTCCATATGATAGAGGCATTATTTTAAGAATAATACAAATATTATAGTTCTTAATGTGTTAATTAAATGAAAATTTACAAATAAGGGGAAGATAAAGAACCTATGTAATGAGTTGGACCCAAGGTAATATACTTTCATTAAAAAAATAATCTTTTAAGGTTTCAATAAAAACTCAATTTTTATTATATATCAATATTTTTAAAATTATTTTATGTATGTATTCATATGTATATAAGTTAATTAGAAAAGTAAACTGTATGTTTTTTTGAATTGAATTCAATGGTTCTAAATAGGAATATTTATACAAAATGTTTTAACATTATATATAAAATGACAAATGTGATGTTTTATTTTAACATATATGGAGAAAATGAACATTACCACACCCAAAACGCTTATTTTATTTTTTTATTAATTTGAAATATTTCATGGTTACATAAATGAAAATTACACACCTTCCATATATTCTAATGATTTTCAAAATTGGGTTTAAAATGGATAAAATTATTAATATTAAAAAAAATTCATAAGGGTGAAAATAAAAAAAAATTACAAAGAATTATTTTTTGTATTCTATTATATTTTCTGAGCATTATTTATGAGGATCGGTTATTACGTTATCAAATAAGAATAGATGAGCATGTTGTAACTCTAGAATAAATTTTGTAATGAAATAGAGTTAACTTATTACATTTCTCATAAGTAATTACAGTAATATACTATTATGGTTATTATAATTGAAATCATGATGGTTTTTTATGTATAACTTTGATGATTGTTCAATATGTTACCATGAAGTTTATCCAATTATTAATAGTTATATAAAAATTATTCCCCATGATACCTACATGATTTATCTATGATTAGTATAGTTTTTTGTTGTAATATTTTGAATAATCAAGGTATGATAAACATATTATGTTTAAAGTAATTTATATTCTATTTTTAAGGGTGAAAAGTATAACATTGTGAAAAAATTAATAATAGTTTTTCATGGTTGAAAAAAACCTTGTTTATTTTATTTTGGATCTATAAATTCTTATGAAATGTTTTATGAAATGATTTTGGAATATTATGGGATTTCATGTGTAAGAAAAGTTTTATACAGTGCAAAAAATAAAATTTGAAAAGGAATATTTTTATATTATTTAATAGACTAACGATTTTTTCTCTCTTTTTATATCCTTTGCAGAGCATTTTTGTTCTCATACCATGTTTTAAAATGTTTTTTCCTCAGTTTTTTGTATGGGAAAGGATAAATAATAAGTAAAAATGAATTTCATAGAGATTTTTAATGAATGTTAAATGTGTTTAGTCATACAAATTTAATATTATCAAAAAATGGATACTAATCCGAAGTTCCCAATTTATAATATATGAATTTTTTATGTAAGAGTTATGGACAGAATATGTAAAAATACTAAACCAAAAAGATTTATTGGATTGTAAGATAGTGAATTATAGAATTAATTAACTATAATTTGTAATTTTTAAGGATGAGTGCTTATAGAAGAGGCAATGATCTCCCCTTACATAGAACAATATGATATAAGCAGATATAATAACCCACCACAATCATTAGATTCAATGAGGCGTAACTAGAATAACTGAGTAAAAGAAGATGAATAGGTGGACACCTATGATAAGAAGTTTGATGATGATAATTTATTTCCATTAGAAATCCCAATAGCGGATTAGTGATAAAGAAAGGTAAGCATAGAATGTGATGAAAAATTAAGCAGTAGTTCAGATTAATCTGCCCAAAATAAATGTCCACACAAAATTCCATCCATGTAAATAAAAAACCAACACAAGAAATATAAATCTTGTATATATGAAATTTCTAATAATCAAATAAATATAAAAAATATACTTGTTTGAAAAAAATGGAAAGATTCTCAAACATGGAAATTTTGAATGAAAATTAAAATTAAAAAACATCCACATTATTCATATGAAATCACAACTGTTATTTCACCTATTTTTGTGGAAATACAAATGAATTGATATTATATTAGAATTTATTGAATTTATATTACACCATGTTCTTAATAAAAATGATAGATGAGTTATTATTAGTATGTATCTTCATGGAACATGTGGTTCCATATTCAATACAATTTCAAATAAATTGTAATTTATATCATTTTCACTAGATACAAGTAATTGTATACCAAAATAATGAATATTTTAGTACTCTTGGTGAACCAAATACATAATATAATTTCACATTTATATTTGAAAACATAAAATACAACATGGAATTATCTTTAAGAACATCATGTTTCCCTATACCATATACCTATATATTAATCATAAAGCACATCCTAGTATACTACAAAAAATAATCATTAGAAATTGGTCAGGACATATTCTAAATAATGGCATTCATATAGTGGAAAATAAATAAATAATTAATAATATGGAAATAAATAAATGACAGTCAAATAATTTTATATAAATAATCACATTAGCTAAAATTTATCCATGGATATTAAAACTATTTAAATAACCATATGGGAATCAATTAATGAGGTTATAATAATGGAATGAATTGTACTAAAAATCTTAAACTTATCATTGAGGTCTAGTTCAAAGACATCTGAAACATTTTTTCAAGGCCTCAAGCCATGACCTATTACATAAATGGTTAAGGCCTCAGCAGAAAAATACAAACTTATTTGTTTAATGACACTCATCAATGCATCAAGGGTATATTTAGTTCCAAGACCCACCAATCACATAATATGTACAAATCATTCCTTATATGGATAAATAAAAAAACATAATCAACTCCCTTATAAATCAATAACATCCCATAGATGAAGAAGTAATATATAGAATAACGATAATTTCACCAATAAAACTTATCATTAAACATTCATAAAAAATAAAGTATATGTTATCATAAGAAAATAAAATTTGTAAATAGTAATATTAAATGAATAATGTGAACATAAATGAAATAATTTAAATATATCAATGTAAATATTTTTAGGAAATATACCTTTTTATCTTGAAATCAGTTATTTAAAAACATCAAAAATATGAAATAAAATATTTTTTTTGAAAGAAAAACATGTTAAAATTTAAAGAAAGTATCATATAAAATATTATTCTAGATTTCATGAAATTTTTTTATTTCATATATGTTAAAAAATTACTTTTACTCTCTTGTAAAAATGTTGAAAGGTACCTCATACATAAAATGATAAAAAGATTCAATTCAAACTGTTTTGTAAAAAAGTAAAAAATGGTTAAAAATTTATTTACTAAAAAATATGATATTAATAATAATTTTCATTAAATTTTCTTATGTAAAATATTGATATATAATAAAAATATTCACTCTGTGGGTGTTTAAAAATAAAAAATCATTGATAACGATGAGATTGTGAAATAATCCCTTACATTTTGTCTGACTTATTTTATACATGTTCAAACCTCTTGTGTAACAAATATATATTTATTTTAAAACTATTCATAAACCATAATCATATATATCATCCTATATATTACTTATAATATTTTAGAACCATTTTATTAATAGTTATTTGTAAAAATCACTACTTCATGTAATAACTGCTTCATTTTTCATGTATGTTTTGGTCTATTGATTTTAGTATTTATAATTCCATAAAATTTTAATCATATAATGAAAAATAATAATGATATAAAAATAATATATATTCATAATATATTTATTTTGAGTAATCTATAATCTTTAGAGATAAAAAATGAATTGCACCGTTCATGGAGACTGTAGATCGTTCGTACGCATGCTGTTGTTTCCATTTTTCAAAACATGAAAAAAAAAAGAAATATAATTATTTACTTGTATAGAATAATTATAATATAATATAAATCATATATATTCATCAAATACATCTTCATTACCATCTATGATGGATATAAATGAAAAATTAATTGCATCGCTTTGTGGAGGTTGTAGTCCAATTGTACACACGAGATACCTTATCCTTTCTCAGCAGCTTAAAAGGTTATAAAGTAGATTTCATATTATAATTATAATTGTATAATTTTTTAAAAAATATAACATTTAAACACAAAACAAATTATAATTGAAATCTATAAAATATGTTAACGAAATATGAATTACATCAGTACATGGAAACGGTAAGCTATATATATGCATGAGAGACACATTCACATCACATTTGATGGGAAAAGGGGTTGGTAATTGATATTTCGTAATAGAAATAAAGTTTTATTATATTTCTTATAATGAAGATTTTATTTTATGAAGAATTAATTAAATTTATAAGATTTAAAGAGGAAGTAAAAAATGTAGTGATCGGTTAGGGTGGTTACCTTTATTTTTAAAGAACCCCTTTAAATATCCTTTTAAATACCATGATGATAGTATTTTTGGATGGCCACCACATATAAAACGTTTCTAAGGAATTTTATAATGTATTTTTGGTTGGTTTTCTTGATATATATGGTTCAATATGGTGTAATAATTGATAGTGTAGGTATACTTTTATAATTGAGGCGAGGGGATATTTTGGAACATCTTAAAAGATTAAATTATAATAAATTCATTCTCAATAAAAATGTATCCAAATGGTAAGCTATTATAACCTATGGTATAAGATGGTTCATATAACATAAAAAACTAAAATTTGGATAGGTTTATATGGATTTTTAAACATTATAATTTGGTTTAACTCGTTAGTTATCCTTTTTTATCAATAAATGTGATAACATTTTTTTACTTTTAAAAGTCCATAATTTTACAAATAAGGTGAAAATGGATAATAAATGAACAAGGTATAAAATTTTAGACCATAAATTATCTATATTTTCTTATTTAAATTATTTTATTATTTTTATATAATTTAATAAAAATTATTTTCTAAAATTATTATTATGGTAAATTTCGATACTATTCATTTAATTTGACATAAAATACATTGTGAAAAATTTTATTTCAAATTTAATATTATAAAAATTCAATAATATGGCATAATAATATTAAAAATTTAGGATACACAATTAATCCCTCAAATTATATGGATTTTTAATATTTTTAATATCATTTATTTAATTTTTTTAACTGAATAAATATCGTGTTGGCATATAAGGTAATTATATTATCACAAAAAATTATTAAAAAAATTATAATCATAGATATAATTTTATTATTCAGAAAAATAGAATTTATAATAGTTAATTACATTATTTTTTCAATATGTGGACACATATTGGACATTTAAAACTATGATAGTAACATTTTGGAACTCTCATTGAATTAAATTTTATATTGGTTATATTCTGAGAAAAATGTCCATTAAACAATTAAAATTAAATAATAAGGTGTTTATGGTAGAAGATTATTTATCCAATAAGAATTAGGATGAAATATCATGACCTTATCACTTAATTTTAATATAGGTTTACCGTGGTGATAAAATATTTGTTTGGAATTAATTTCAAAATAATGATGCAATATGTGATGAAATCGCTTCTTAGAAAAATAATGTTTTTCTAAAACATACTCTTTTATGATCAAAAATGTTATTATACCAAATAAATTTATAATATTGATTAAAATGAACCCAATTATATGTATATATATATAATATAATAGAAATAATTTTACTTTTATAAAATTTTAAAATAAAATAAAACATTGTAAATTCTTGAAAAGAATATAATTATGGATAAAAATCAGTATTTTTCACTATTCAAAGGGAAATAAATCTTTATAGAAAAATCCATAAAATTTTACATAACTTAAATATAAAATTATTATTTAAATAATTATATTCTTTATAAAATAAAAATTATATATCATTCATAAATTTACTATAATACATAATCACAAATAGAAATAAAAATCCTTGTTGGAGAAAATAGACCTCTTAAGCATAAAAAAACTCTTTTGAAAAATGAGAACTTATTTTATAATAATTAATTAATTGTTTTTCATTATGTAGGTAATTTATATAAATTTAATAATTTAGTTATTATTATTCATTGTTTCCAATTTAATGGTCAGGATATAATTGCCATATTTAAATAATAACATTTTTTTTGGTTTGTCTAGGCTTGGTGTTGTATGTTATATACAATATAGAACATAGTGTTCTTTTAAAGTTTCAGGTTGTTGACCTCTTCTACCAATAAATAAATGTTGAAGTCTCAATTTAAAGATTTTTTCGGTATTTATGCTTTTATTTTTGAAAAACCCTTTTATTGAAATCCACATCACAATAAGGGTTAATAAAACGTCCTCTTAAAATCGGGGAAGAGAAATATGAAGTTCAAAAAAAATATTGTATCTGAATTGGATAAAATCAGTGAAAAGTAAAATTATGGTCATGGAAAGTAAACATTAAACTTAAGGATTCATATATTTTGATATAGAACATGTTAATGTGATATTTAACCATAAAAAACTATAAATATGTGTTGGGTTAAAATATAATGAATTTCATGGTAGGAAAAGTAAATAAATAACACTTTTCTATTTCAAAGACCTTTTTCTATACTTAATGTATTATTTTACTATCCAGATAAATCACCAAAAAAATTAAATCACATGATTTATTTTCAATTCCATAATTATAATCTCATCTTTTAGTTGTTCTATGATAAATTTCCACATAATATCTTACATGAGGAAATGGATATTCGAGATGTTTTTTATGCCTAAAACACTTTTAATGAATCTTAACATCCATAAGCCATTCCATTAACCCCTTAATATTTATTAAAACAAAAATTTGTTACAATAATTTATCCAATGTGATAAATCACACTTTAACATCAAATAAACGTAACCAAGGATAAACATAACAAATTCCATAAGTAGTTAACCTAATGGATATTCTGATATATTAACGACTATATTCCAAGAACATTAATTTGATAAAACATTTATATTATGAAAATAAAAAGTTTTTCATAATGTCACATTCAAAATATTTTAATACCTTTATCCCATATACAATTATTTTTAGTCACTGTTAACTTTATCCTTATTCCATATATCCCATAAATCTGAAAATGCAGTCAACTCCATCATAAATTACTTTTTCATAAAACCACGAATGATTTTCAATGTAACAAGTACTATACCATTTCTATTCAATGTAAATAACACATATTATGAGTTATCTTCCCCTTTTAATTTATTCTCCAAAAATATCACTTTATTTATAAATCAATTTTCTTGGATTTCAGAATAATTAAACATATGTTTCCAAATACTTAAATAAAAATTAATACAATAAAATCCTTATATGTTTAGTTATTCTAATAATAATAATATCATTGATTAAAATTATTCTATAATATAATTCATGAATCCAAATGTGCAATCACATTAGTCATTCCACATTGGTTGTAGTGATAATATAAACCTATTCTTGATCCCTTAGATTCTTTTGTGGTATATGTCCTTAATTATTGGGGCATTTAATTTCATAATGCACCATATTTTTTAAAATGAAACACTTTTACATTGGTGGTTTATTTCATTCCATTTATTTCATTTTCTTGATATCCTTTTTATCCACACATGATGAAAACTACCATTCCTTCCATGAATGTACCAAATAATTTTATTCCAAAATTATCATTTTTAGAAAAATACTTCATTCCCTTAATCTTCTTATCTATTTTTTTCTCATTCTTACTTCACTTGTATTTCTTTATTTTGGGACCATAATTCATGTATACTTCTTTTTTATTATTGAAAAAACAAGATTATATATCATTATTTGATGGGAGATGTTGGGATGCTAGTTTCTTTTAAAGTATTTTCTTAATCTCATCAAAGAAATGGTAAGTTATTATCTTTTTATTAAAAAAGTAGTCCATAGTATATTACTATAACCTTGTAATGTTATATTCATACATAGACACATTTTCCTCATCCTTTATTCTTAAAATCAAGAATTTTGTTTCAATATCTTTTCATTTTTCAAAATGAAATATTTTTTCAATATAAGATACTTAAAATAATTCCATTCCATAATCTCCATTTTCTCTTCATCCTCAGTGTTTTGATTCATGGACTAATATTAATCTTAATCCCCTCTCACATGATAATAATACATGAAAATATTCTACCTTTGATTACTTAAAAAATAAAGAAGTAGCTTTTATAAGTAACTTATACATTTATCAACTACAAATATATCTTTAGTCATATTAAACTATGGTGGTTTCTGATGCAAGAAGAGGATTAATATTGATGCCCCACATTTTGGAATATCAAATTTCTCTATATAGTAAATGTTATTGTTTGTAACCTAATTCAAATAAACAAAAAAATAATTATAATTTGCTCATTTCCAGCTACAGTTCGTACTCCAACATCATTATCTTCCCAAAAAGGATATTGTTACCTATATTATGCACATTGATAATTTTTCTATTTATTCTTGTATTTTCCCTTTTTAAATAGTGAAATACATTAGATTAGATCATAAAATTATAAATAATAATGTATAATATCTATACTTGGGAAAATCCTAACATAAATTTAAAAAATTATGCATTACTAATCTCAGAATCATTATCTTGTTTTCATTGAGAATATTCCCAAGGATCATTATCGGGTTCAGTTCCTTAATCCATGTTTTCCAAAATATAAATCCTAATGTTTCTATTAAACATACTATAACACCAACTATAAATACACTCATCCAAGTAACCCAGATATAGTGTTTACTTCTCAAAGTACTGAATTGTTTAGTAATCTTACAAAACTAAAATACATCCTAAAATTTTACATTTTCTTTTGATAAATTAATCTACAACATAGTATTTTTTTAGAACATTGTTTTCCTCTATAATATATCTATGTGTATTAATCATGAATCAAAGAATAATATCCTAGGAAAAAGAAACATTATAAATTCATGATTTCAAATTCATAGTAAGGGTATGCATAAAACATAATATAAATAAGTCATGGATAATATTGCAGGAAATCAATTAATATCAAAAAATACCCAATAAATAATTACATGAGTGTAAACATATCCATTGATATATAAAATATTAATTTAATCACATGGATATCAATAAAAAAACTTTGTAATGATTTAATTCATAATTAGATCGTGTCCTCATGCCTATACAACTTAAACATACTGTCAAGACCTTGTTCCACGACATCTTACTTAAATGGGAAAGGCCTTAGAAAAAACATAAAATAGTTTTTCACATGATACCTATTGATTCATCGGGGTTATATATATTTCTAGGCCCCATATATCTCTTAATAACTCCAATTTATTTCTTATATGAATAAATAAAACAATATAGTCAAATTCCATAAAAATCAATAAGTGTTCAATTTGGAAGAAAAAGCATACAAAATATGAATTTATTCTTTAGTCAAGATGATAATAAAAAATATATTAAAATATGGTGAATGGTATCATAAGATAATAACCTCATTAATTCATAAGATTCAAAAATATATGTTGAAATATATGGAAATAATGTAAGAAATAATTTTAAAATTCATTAAGAAAATACCCTTTTTGTTTTGAAAATGTTTATTAAAAAACACAGAAAATATGAAGGAATACATTTTCATTGAAAAAAAACCTTGTAAACTTGTAACAGAAGCTTCAATGAATGTATTATTCATGACAGAAGAAATATCTTTCCATACTATATTTGTTAATAAAAATTCCCTTCACACTAATGTGAAATAGAAAAAAAGTACATCCATCAGAAAACAAAAATAACATCCCATTCAAACCATTCATTAAAAATTAAACCAAGGGTACAAATTTCACCCAAAAATAACTGGAGAGTAATATAAATTATATTAAAAACATTTTATGGAAAATATGGAATTATAAGAAAAATATTCTCTATAAGGCCCCAGCCTTAAACCTTACTTAATCTTGAGTTATTACAAGATTACACATTGAGGATCTTTTCAGGTTTAGAGTTTTAGATAATTAGGACATAACTATTACATATCAAAAGATTACAAAGTAGAAACTTTTACAAAGTTTCCATAAAATAAAAACTCTTAAAAAGACACATGTCCAGTTCCATGTTTTAGGTTGTATGACTTTCCCTTGATCCCATCCTTGACCCTATTCCACGTTAAGTCCTGTGAAAAACATTTCAAAAACTTGGGATGAGAATAAAAATCTCAGTAAGGGTTATAAAAATATGGAAAGAAAAATGAGTTTATATATACATAAGAATGAAATCATACTTTACCCATAAAACATAGGCACTTTAACATACCTCATCAAACCATGAATAAATCATAGAAATCATAAGACATAAAGGTAACTTGAGGCATTCATAACATTCTTATGTAGGGAGTAACCCTCTTGGTTATGTTTGGAATACCCATCACAGTATATTCCCTAAATCTCTTCGGAGAAACCTTAACATTTCACTCCTTCGCGTTACCCAATGCATTGGAGAGCTATATCGGGCTCACCCGCCCTTAGTTTATCACGGAACCACCCGTCTTCATAACAATGCCAAAGAACCATAACATAATCTTATCACATAAAACATGCATAAAGGAAACATAACATTTCCACCTTTCAATAACAAGATATCAATTCAACAAAATGATATAAATACATTATGAAAACCATTTTGAATACCAAAATAAAAGAAAAGTAAAACATGGTATTTATTTTTCTTTTAAAAAGAAGGTATGGTTTGTAGAGGAAGCCGAAACTCAAATAATGGTCACGGCGGCGGAGAAGTCGTTGTCGCCGCATACGTTCAACAAAAACATTCCCTTTTGTCATTTAGTAAAATGATTCGTATAAAAAGATTCCTTTTGGATAAACGTAAAAGTCAAAGGGTTTTATACACCGTATAAAAGAAAGTTGTGTATAAAATGAAATATGCCTCAATGAAAGGATATTGAGACGTAGTCCCATACAAAGACGGTATCCTTGGTTTAAGGATAAATCAATTACATAATTATGTGTGACAAATTAATACACCAAAAATAAGTGGATATTAAGTGTAAAATAATCAAGGTTCATTCAAACATATTCAAAGGATGACATATTCAATAACTACATGTTTAACCCAAAGAAATCGAAATTGGGTTAAGAAGTTCCCATGACAGCCTAACGGCGTCACATCAAAATGAGTTGATGAGAGATAAAAAGTGTATCTCATCACCTGGACATAAAAGTTACATCAATAAGGATATATGAGATCATATCCCAACATAACAATATGTAAATTAAAAGACCCAACAAAAGAAGTCTTTTAAAAAGAGGAGGGTGAAAGGTTCCCTTACCGACTTGGGTATCTTTCAAAACATACACCCCATGAAAGAAGGATAATACATCATTGATGTAAATACTCATAAAAAAAAGTATATTACAAAAAGTGTATAATAATGGGCAGTACATACACCACTCAAAGGAAATTGTGGCAAATGTATCATAAATCTCACGGGAATAAAAGTGAGATGAAAAATCCCTTACGAAAACTCGGCAGCCTAACTGCGCCACATAAAACTTACAAAAATGGATTGATGAGATAAAATAGGGTATATCATCATATTAACATAAAGTTTATATAAATAGTAATATAAAAGAACTTCTCCACAATATAACAAAGTGGATCTTAAAAGAAGTGACATAAAGGAGATTACTTAAAAAGAAAGAGAGAGGTTGGATCTCTTACGAAAAATTCGGCAGCCTAACGGCGCCTCTCAAAACTTCCAAAATTAATTGATGAGAGAGAATAGGGTCTCTCATCATATGAACATAAAAATTACAGTAAGATTAATATAAATTAATATCCCAATAACAAGAAAGATGAGCTTAAAAGTAATAACATAAAAGAGTGTACTTAAAAAATAAAGAGAGGAGTAGGATCCCTTACCTCGGGTCCGACTTCACTCGATCATTCTTTAACATCCTGAATAATAAAATTGAGTTAATTTCTATTTGATTAAGAACTTTTTTCAAGTTCATTATTCCTTTTATATCACTTATTTCCATGTTATAAACATTATGTAATCATTTAATTTAATAATGATTGTTTTGTCGATATTTGGTTCCTAAGTCGAAAGTGGACTTCTTAAAATTACCTGTTGTTCATGTGGTCAAAGGTTCTTTATATCCAGAATGACATTCCTGATTTGGATATCATATATATAATATATATCTAGAATATACATGTATTTATAATATCACATAATCATTTAGAGGTAAGAAATGAAATGAACCGTTTATGGAGACGGTAAGCCGTACGTACGCATGAACGCCACTTTCATTTCTTTTTCATATTGATGGAATTAAAACTAAATGAGAGGTATGTATATTTTAATTCCAGATTTATATTCATCATTTAGATGTATCATTAATCATATATATCCATTATATACATGTACTTATTATAGTACATTACATTTGGGGATAAGAAATGAAATGCATCGTTCATGGAGACGGTAAGCCGTACGTACGCATGAACGCTACTTTCATTTCTATCTCATACTTTAATGGAAAGAAATAATAATGATATATAGGTATATAATAATTCTAGTATAACATCATATATAAAAACATTAAATCCATCCTTTATACGTCCCATGTATGGCATTAACGAATCACATCACTTTGAGGGGGCGGTAGTCCGCACTTCCTAAAATGAAGATATCGCGTATACCCATAAAGGAAGACATAAAGGTAAGACACAAATGAAAAATACAGAAGCTTAATTAAAACATAAAAATATTATATATCATATATAAATATAGTGACATCTTAATGGCCACCTTTTAAAGGTGTTAAAATAATGTTGAACAATCATCGTTTTGGGAGGCCGAAATTCGCCATACACGGAAACAGTATGTTCTTTAACCATTAGATGTAGGTGTGTGAAAGTGTATCTAGAATAATTCTTATAACAACATACTAGTATATTTATGATACTGTATTTGTTACAAAATAAATGAATAAAAAGAGTTTATGGGGTTGGATAAGAAAAAATAAAACAAAAGGACTCAAAAGAAGACATTACCTTAAAATCGGGTAACTCCCCTTGGTTTGAGCTCAAAGGCTTCCTTGGAAAGACTTCTGCCCAAAGTGAGGCTTCAAGGAGTAAGAGAGGGATGTGGAGAGCCAAAATGGGAAGGGTTTGGCCGAGACAAAGGCTTTGGGAGTGTGGGTAAGGTGGTAGAGGTGGGGGCCTTTTATAAGAGGAGAGGAGGTCCACTCTTGGAAAGTGAAGAAAAGTCACTTTATTTCAAAATATTATTCGGATTTAAGAGGTACCAAATTGATGTATTTCTAGGATACGGTGATAAGGGTTCGAAATCCACTCATCCAATAGGTTTTGGACATGTTTAGGTCTTATATATTACATTATCTTTCCATTTTATTTAAATCGTTAAATAATGAGGTCATCGCTGCATCATCATGATGTCATAAATAATTTACTTTATTTAACGTCTAAAAATTATAAAACAAATACTATGATTTAGGAAATCTTTTTATATTTCCAATTAATATTTATAGTCAAAAATATGACTTGTATAATCCCATGTAAATTTTTTTTTAGTAAAACATCTCATGTGTGTGTCATTTTTACTTTAACATTAAATAAAAAGTTATTTATGTCATTTCCCAACCAAAGTGGCTCAATGGGGTCCCCAAGTTGACCCATGGCTTATCTTGGTCGGCCATGACACATCCAATGAGGTTAGGACATGTGTCAAATTCATTTCATATTATTAAAACGTTATTTTTACCTTAAACTACACTAATTACCTCTAATCGCGATTAAAAACTTAATAAGTTACTATTCACCAGAAAATTATTTCAATCCCATTGAACCACATTTTACTTCTTAATGACAAAAATTTATGTCGGATTTTTTAAATTCAAAACACAAAGGTGGAAAAATATCATTTAAACGGAAAATCAGTTTTCATAAGTACCACTTAGTGGTTTCACTATTCATCAAAAATTGAAGTTTTTCAGAAAATTACCAAAAATCCACCCTAAGCTATATTTGATATTCTGAATTCAAAAATGAACTCTATTTTAAAAAATTCAAAACATATAAGTCACATTAATTAATTTAATAATTAATTCCCGCTGTCATGACAAATAGCGTGTTTTTATGAAACAATAAGTATCAAAAGATTGACACTAGTTTAAGTCTGATTTCAAAGTGAAATTAATTCCAACAAACACTATTGGATTTAATGGTAAAAATATATTATAATTTCACTTTAAAACCAATTAAAAAGATAATCTAATCATATAAATAAATTAGATTAAAAAGAGTTTTTGAATTAAAATACAACATTTTACACTATTCGTTAAAAAAATGAACTTTATCGGAAAGATACCAAAAATTTACACAAAGTAAATTTTGATGTCCCGATTCTAAAGAAGAGTTTTATTCGGTCCAATAAAATGTATAAGAGTGAACAAACCTATATTTAATGACGGCTTTCCATCAAAAGGCGATAAGTGAACCTTTAGTGAAAACTAGGGCATATATGCCTAAAATTGAATTCTTTTCGTATTTTAAGCCTTTATCTTTTATTGGATAAATGTAAAAACATTTAAAAACATATATAATCATATTTTTGTTTTTTATATCCATTCCCTCCAATACAACGGCTGCATGTTAACTGTCATTTAAAATAATATTATTTTATTATTAGAGTGCAACGTAAGATTCCCAAGAAACTCGTTGTTGCGTGTTGGGTACGCCATCGAGCATAGCATCCCCTTTAAAGTCATATTAATATTTTATTCACAAATATGGATAAATATGAAAATTTCATATTCTTTATTTACTTGGGGTGTTACATCCTTCCCCCCTTTTGATAATTGCATCCTCGCAATTTTAAAATTGGGCTTGGAAACATCCTTGAAAGTCCCACATCGAAAGAAGAGTCGGTAAAACAATCACTTTAAAATAAAGAAAGATAAGTGCAAAGGTCACCCGAGTTAACCCATACTAGGATTCCGAGTATGAAAACATGTACCTGGAGGAGAAAACATAGGTTCATGTTCTGATGGAGAGTGATAGAAAACATGTTTAGGAGAAAGTTAACCGCAAGAAAATCACAAACTTGTGATGGGTTAAACAGTATTCGATTCCCCAGTAGGAAAAGTTAATATACAACATTTTTGTTTTAAGTAACATTTTATTGAGGAATTTATTCATAAGGAAACATAATCACTTATCATGTTGACTTTTAACTTTTATTAGATTCCTTACTCAAACTCATATTTTCTCCAAAAGACGAGTATTTAGGAAGGCTTGTTAACATTAAGAGTACAATAATCAACTTCTAGAGAATCACCTAACCCAAAAAGGGAACTATATACTTCCCATGTCTTTAGAATTTAACCAAAACCAAAACCCAAAAGGTTAGTACAAGTTCAGATAATCCAGCAAAGGATAACACTTTATAAAAAGAAAATCTATTCTTAATCTCCAAAATTTGTCCAACAAAACCCAAATTTCAAAGAGGACCATTCGATAAACAATTTGTCCATAAAATTCTTCAAATTAAACCAAACTAAGATTGAAACCCAAATATTTGAAGGATTTAGTCACATAGTCTTCCAAGTTAAATCGTAACATTTATCTCCAAACAAAATCAGTTGCTCTTATTGTCTCATATTGAAAAGTAATTAACCTAATCACATATCCTCAATGATAGGTTAATCATTTCCATAGGAAACCCAAAATAAACTTACTCTTGATTCCTAAAGTCATCCAACTAAAACGAATCAGTCAAACTAACCAGGTACTTCACGTAGTCTAGTGGTAGGCGATAAATACCAGTTGCACTTTGGTTGTGGGTTTGATTCCCACAGCTTTGTCCGACGCGACGGGTTGTCACACAGTCTGTGTGTTGTCCTTTTTCCAAAACTATATAATTCTTAAATCATTCCCCAAAATGAGATAAAATCTTCAAAAATAATCATAACATATTTTAACCTCAAGTTTATCTCATGCCTTTCATTTTCCATCATATCGTATAATAACCCATAATTACCTCAAAAGTAAGGATCATATAAACTCTAATGGTTACCTTTATAATTATTACCTGAACTTCCACATATATTGGTCATCTCATACATGATGCATTACAGAACATACCAAGGTTCAAGTGGTTGATCATGACTCCTTGATAGTTGGTTTAGAAGAACCATGAGTTTCCTCATTGAATCCCCCATTTTATCTAGTATCTTAATCAGAGAACCACCACAGTTTCCTTCAAACCTGTTGTCTCTTTGGTGCCTTCTAGATCCATCCATTCACTAAAAACAGAAATTTCAGTGTGAGTATATCAACAAAACCATCATGTACTAATGAGGAAGGTAAACACTAAGATATACTTACTCATTCACTTTATCTAAAACTAGGACTCTTTCTGAAATCCTAACCATTATAGTAATGTCACTTATGCTTTGAGAATACCCTAACCTCTAAAGTTATCTAAACTGACCTCTGATACCAACTATAAGGCCCCTTCCTTAAACCTTACTTAATCTTGAGTTATTCCAAGATTACACATTGAGGATCTTTTCAGGTTTAGAGTTTTAGAGAATTAGGACATAACTATTACATCTCAAAAGATTACAAAGTAGAAACTTTTACTAAGTTTCCATAAAATAAAAACTCTTAAAAAGACACATGTCCAGTTCCATGTTTTAGGTTGTATGACTTTCCCTTGATCCCATCCTTGACCCTATTCCACGTTAAGTCCTGTGAAAAACATTTCAAAAACTTGGGATGAGCATAAAAAGCTCAGTAAGGGTTATAAAAATATGGAAAGGAAACATGAGTTCATATATACATAAGAATGAAATCATACTTTACCCATAAAACATAGGCACTTTAACATACCTCATCAAACCATGAATAAATCATAGAAATCATAAGACATAAAGGTAACTTGAGGCATTCATAACATTCTTACGTAGGGAGTAACCCTCTTGGTTACGTTTGGAATACCCATCACAGTATATTCCCTAAATCTCTTCGGAGAAACCTTAACGTTTCACTCCTTCGCGTTACCCAATGCATTGGAGAGCTATATCAGGCTCACCCGCCCTTAGTTTATCACGGAACCACCCGTCTTCATAACAATGCCCAAGAACCATAACATAATCTTATCACATAAAACATGCATAAAGGAAACATAACATTTCCACCTTTCAATAACAAGATATCAATTCAACACATTGATATAAATACATTATGAAAACCATTTTCAATACCAAAATAAAGGAAAAGTAAAACATGGTATTTATTTTTCTTTTAAAAAGAAGGTATGGCTTGTAGAGGAAGCCGAAACTCAAATAATGGTCACGGCGGCGGAGGAGTCGTTGTCACCGCATACGTACGACAAAAACATTCCCTTTTGTCGTTTAGTAAAACGATTCGTATAAAAAGATTTCTTTTGGATAAATGTAAAAGTCAAAGGGTTTTATACACCGTATAAAAGAAAGTTGTGTATAAAATGAAATATGCCTCAATAAAAGGAGATTGAGACATAGTCCCATACAAAGACGGTATCATTGGTTTAAGGATAAATCAATTACATAATTATGTGTGACAAATGAATACACCAAAAATAAGTGGATATTAAGTGTAAAATAATCAAAGGTCATTCACACATATTCAAAGGACGACATATTCAATAACTACATGTTGAACCCAAAGAAATCGAAATTGGGTTAAGAAGTTCCATTGACAGCCTAAAGGCGTCACATCAAAATGAGTTGATGAGAGATAAAAAGTGTATCTCATCACTTGGACATAAAAGTTACATAAATAAGGATATATGAGAACATATCCCAACATAACAATATGTAAATTAAAAGACCCAACAAAATAATTCTTTTAAAAAGAGGAGGGTGAAAGGTTCCCTTACCGACTTGGGTATCTTTCAAAACATACACCCCATGAAAGAAGGACAATACATCATTGATGTAAATACTCATAAAAATAAATTATATTAAAAAAAGAGTATAATAATGGGAAGTAAGTACACCACTCAAAGGAAATTGTGGCAAATGTAGCATAAATCTCACGTGAATAAAAGTGAGATGAAAAATCCCTTACGAAAACTCGGCAGCCTAACAGCGCCACATAAAACTTACAAAAATGGATTGATGAGATCAAATAGGGAATCTCATCATATTAACATAATTTTTATTGAAAGAGGAATATAAAAGAACATCCCCCAACATAACAAAGTGGAGCTTAAAATAAGTGACATAAAGGAGAGTACTTAAAAAGAAAGAGAGAGGTTGGATCTCTTACGAAAAATTCGGCAGCCTAACGGCGCCACTCAAAACTTCCAAAATGGATTGATGAGAGAGAATAGGGTCTCTCATCATATGAACATAAAAATTACAGTAAGATTAATATAAAATAATATCCCAATAACAAGAAATATGAGCTTAAAAGGAATAACATAAAAGAGTGTACTTAAAAATAAAGAGAGGAGTAGGATCCCTTACCTCGGGTCCGACTTGACTCGATCATTCTTTAACGTCCTGAATAATAAACTTGAGTTAATTTATATTTTCTTAAGAACCTTTTTCAAGTTCATTATTCCTTTTATATCACTTATTTACATGTTATAAACATTATGTAATCATTTAAGTTAATAATGTTTGTTTTGTCGATATTTGGTTCTTAAGTCGAAAGTGGACAATTTACAATTACATGTTGTTCGTGTGGTAAAAGTTTCTTTATATCCAGAATTACATTCCTGATTTGGATATCATATATATCATATATATCTAGAATATATATGTATTTATAATATCACATAATCATTTAGAGGTAAGAAATGAAATGCACCGTTCATGGAGACGGTAAGCCGTACGTACGCATGAACGCCACTTTCATTTCATTGTCATATTGATGGAATTAAAACTAAATGAGAGGTATGTATATTTTAATTACAAAATTATATTCATCATTTAGATGTATCATTCATCATATATATCCATTATATACATTTACTTGTAATAGTACATTACATTTGGGGATAAGAAATGAAATGCACTGTTCATGGAGACGGTAAGCTGTACGTACGCATGAACGCTACTTTCATTTATATCTCATACTTTAATGGAAAGAAATAATAATGATATAGAGGTATATAATAATTCCAGTATAACATCATATATAACAACATTAAATCCATCCTTTATACGTCCCACGTATGGCATTAACGAATCACATCACTTTGAGGGGGCGGTAGTCCACACTTCCTAAAATGAAGATATCGCGTATACCCATAAAGGAATCCATAAAGGTAAGACACAAATGAAAAATACAGAAGCTTAAGTAAAACATAAATATATTATATATCATATATAAATATAGTGACATCTTAATGGCCACCTTTGAAGGTGTTAAAATAATGTTGAACAATCATCGTTTCGGTAGGCCGAAATTCACCATCCACAAAAACAGTATGTTCTTTAACCATTAGATGTAGGTGTGTGAAAGTGTAGCTTGAATAATTCTTATAACTACATAATAGTATATTTATGATACTGTATTTGTTACAAAAGAAATGAATAAAAATAGTTTAGGGGGTTGGAGAAGCAAAATAAAACAAAAGGACTCAAAAGAAGACATTACCTTAAAATCGGGTAACTCCCCTTGGTTTGAGCTCAAAGGCTTCCTTGGGAAGACTTCTACCCAAAGTGATGCTTCAAGGAGTAATAGAGGGATGTGGAGATCCAAATTGGGCAGGGGTTGTCCGAGAAAAATGCTTTGGGGGTGTGGGTAAGGAGGTAGAGGTGGGGGCCTTTTATAAGAGGAGAGGAGGGGCACTCTTGGAATGTGAAGAAAAGTCACTTTATTTGAAAATGGTATTCGGATTTAAGAGGTCCCACATTGATTTATTTAGAGGATAAGGTGATAAGGGTTCGAAATCCACTCATCCAATAGGTTTTGGACATGTTTAGGACTTAGATATTACTTTATCTTTCCATTTTATTTAAATCGTTAAATAATGAGGTCATCGCTGCATCATCATGATGTCATAGATAATTTAATTATTTAACGTCTACAAATTATAAAAAAAGACTATGATTTAGGAAATCTTTTTAGATTTCCAATTAATATTTATAGTAAAAAATATGACTTGTATAACCCGATGTAAAAATTGTTTTAGTAAAACATTTCATGTGTGTGTCATTTTTACTTTAACATTAAATAAAAAGTTATTTATGTCATTTCCCAACCAATGTGGCTCAATGGGGTCCCCAAGTTGACCCATGGATTGTATTGGTCGGCCATGACACATCCAATGAGGTTAGGACATGTTTCAAGTTCATTTCATATTATTAAAACATTATTTTTACCTTAAACTACACTAATTACCTCTAATCGCGATTAAAAACTTAATAAGTTACTATTCACCAAAAAATTATTGTAATCCCATTGAACAAAATTTTACTTCTTAATGACAACCATGTTTGTCAGATTTTTTAAATTCAAAACACAAAGGATGAAAAATTTCATTTAAACGGAAAATCAGTTTTTATAAGTACCACTTAGTGGTTTCACTATTCATCAAAAATTGAAGTTTTTCAGAAAATTACCAAAAATTCACCCTAAGCTATATTTGATATTCCTAATTAAAAAATGAAGTCTATTTTAAAAAATTCAAAACATATAAGTCACATTAATTAATTTAATAATTAATTCCCGCTGTCATGACAAATAGCGTGTTTTTATGAAACAATAAGTATCAAAAGATTGACACTAGTTTAAGTCCGATTTCAAAGTAAAATTAATTCCAACGACCACTATTGGATTTAATGGTAAAAATATATTCTAGTTTCACTTTTATACCAATTAAAAATATAATCTAATCATATAAATAAATTAGATTAAAAAGAGTTTTTGAATTAAAATACAACATTTTACACTATTCATTAAAAAATGAACTTTATCGGAAAGATACAAAAATTTACACAAAGTAAATTTTGATGTCCCGATTCTAAAGAAGAGTTTTATTTGGTCCAATAAAATGTATATGAGTTAACAAAACTATATTTAATGACGGTTCTCCATCAAAAGGCGATAAGTGAA
This sequence comes from Viscum album, assembly GCA_963277665.1. Taxonomy (NCBI): domain Eukaryota; kingdom Viridiplantae; phylum Streptophyta; class Magnoliopsida; order Santalales; family Viscaceae; genus Viscum; species Viscum album. The sequence continues at coordinate 1,880,525,370 of OY728148.1, read as the reverse complement.
CCTTTAGTGAAAACTAGAGCATATACGCCTAAAATTGAATTCTTTCTGTATTTTAAGCCTTTATCTTTTATTGGATAAATGTAAAAACATTTAAAAACATATATAATCATATATTAGTTATTTCTATCCATTCCCGCCAATACAACGGCTACATGTTAACTGCCATTTAAAATAATATAATTTTATTATTAGAGTGCAACGTAAGATTCCCAAGAAACTCGTTGTTGCGTGTTGGGTACGCCATCGAGCATAGAGTCCCTTTTAAAGTCATATTAATATTTTATTCAAAAATATGGATAAATATGAAAATGTCATATTATTTATTTACCTGGGGTGTTACATTCTCCCAATGGTGACTTAAACATAAACAATCCCAAATAATGATGAGATTGTGAAATAAACCCTTACATTAGGTCTAACATTTATTGTACATGTTCTAACCCCCTGTATAATATATATAGTTTTATTATATATATATTAAAAAACCATACTTTTATATAACATACCATATATGTATTACTTATAAACTTTTAGCACCCGTTTATTAACAATTCTTTGTTAAAATCACTATTTTAGGTAATAATGGATTTTTTTTTTCATGTATGATTCACTTCAGAAAATTTAGTATTTTTTATTTTATCAAATTTTAATCCTCTCCAAAAAAATATAATAATGATATTAAAATTACATATATTCATTATATATGTATTTAGAGATATCCATAAAAAGATAGAGATAGAAAAATGAACTACACCATTCATTGAGACAGTAAACCGTACATACACATGAAACTTATATCAACCAAAGGAATGAAATAAAGGTAGAAAATTATTCACCTTTGATGAAAATATTATTATATCAGGTAAATCATATATATTTTCCAAATACATCCACATTACCATTAAAGTTTGATTTAAATGAAAAATGAATCACATCACCTCGATGAGGTAGTAGTCTACAAGTACGCATAAGAAGAAATATAATTTTTAAATTGTTTAGAATGTTAGAAGATAGACACGATATTATAATTCCATAAGAATAATTATTTTATAACCAATCCAGAAAATATGGTTATGAAAAATGAATTGCACTTGATGGGAAATATGGTGGATAATGGTGATTTTATAATCAAAATTAAATTTCAATATATTGATGTTGTTGTATTTTTTATTTTATGATAAATAAAATAGTTTTTTATATGGTTAATTGGGAGTAAAAAAAATAAATTTATTAGTTAAGGTGATTACCTCTCCTTCAAAAGAACTCCTTTAAATATCATCGTAAGGGTCATAGGTTTGGTGTTTTGGGATAACCACTAACTATAAAATAAGTATAAATATGTTAAAAAAGGATTTTGGTAGGCTTTGGTACATATAGAAGGCTCAATTTGGGGTGAATAAGTGATGGATAAGGTTCCAATTTATAGTTTAGGTGAGGAGAAATTTTAGAATTTCTTAATATAATTAATTATAATAAAGTTATTCTCAAGAAAAAATGTAACCAAATGGAAAGGGATTTGAACCTAGGGAATTATTAGGTTCAAATTTCATAATTCAATAAAATTTGTATTGGTTTATGTTGTGTTTTAGACTTTATATTTTGGTTTAACTCCTTATTTAACATATTTTAAAATTAACCATGGTAACATGTTTTTCACTCTTGAAATTCTATAATTATACATATAAGGTGAAAATTGGTCATAAACGGAGAAGGGAAAAAAATTGTGACTATATATTATCCAACTTGTCCAATTTAAATATAACAATCATTTATAAATAACTAAATAAAATTTTATTTTTAGAATTTATCACTAATTCAATTTTGCAACAATTCATTTAATTTGACTTCAAATACATCAAGGCAAAGTTGGAATTTTAATATAATTCGTTTGAAAATCACTGACATGTCATATTAGTCTAAAAATATTTTTTAACATTATAAATCACTCAATTTATATCACTGTTAATATTTTTAATATCATTTATTTTATTGTTCTATTAATTGAATAAATATTTTAATAGCATTGAATGAATATTTATTGTATTTATATAATCACTAAAAATTATAAATAAATTATTATCATGATGACAATTTCATTATTTATGAAATTAGAATTTATATTTATAAATAAAATTATTTTTTCATTTATGTGGACACATGATAAATATCTAAATCTAAGAGAGTGATATTTGGTAACATTATTTGTATTTAAATAATATATTGATCATATTCCTCTACATGTGTCCATTAAAAAAATAAAATTAGATCCTCAGTTGATAATCGAAAAATGTCTTTTATCCAATAAGAATTAATATTAACTAATATGAACTTATCAATTAATGTTAACGTAGGTTTACTTGATATACCCTTTACCAAGGTGATAAATTTTAACACACTTACTATTTATATTGCCAAAAAATAAATGAGACCTATTTACTAAAATTGATCATTCTAGTTCCAAATATGGAATAAATTTTATCTAATTTAATATCAATAAGTGGTAGAAATTAATTTTATAATAATTTCACAAAATGTGGTGAAACCATTTAAAAAAATTGTTTTTTTAAACTACATAATATATATAAATGTTTTTACACCAAATTAAATAATAAAATTAATTACAATAAACATAATTATATGTGAATAATACAATACAACTAATTTTACATTTCAAATGATTAAAAATAAAACTGAACATTGTAAATACATGAAATTAATGTTCAATTTTCAATGAAAATTATTAGTATTCCCTCTTCAATTGAAAATCATTCTATTTTTGAAAAAATACCAAAAATTAACCCTATTATAATTTTCATATGATAATTTAAAAAATGTGAATATCTTATAATATAATTAATAAATAAATGTTAAAAATTAATTATAATACTTCATCACAAAGATAAATAAAAATCATTTCTTTGAAGATAACGTAATGGTGAGGCATAAAATAAATTTTTTGAAAATTGAGTAAATTTTTCCTCATAATTAATAAATATTTTTTAATTAAGTAGTTCTTTTAAATATTTTTCATCATTATATTAATACTATTAATATCTTCCGATTTAACATTTATGTTTTAAATGTTGTATTAAAATAATAATATTTTGGGGTTTGTTTGGGCTCCCTTTTTCGTATATTATATGCTATCAACCATATGTTATTTTAAAATATAAAGTTGATACATTTAAGAATACTGTCATGGAACTTCTAGGTTCTTATAATATAGGGAGACTTTAATGAACTTATAGCTCGACAACCACTCTGAGGACATTACCACATGCTATGCTACTCAGAAGAATGATCATGATGTGATAAGAAGTTTATTAATAGTAAAAACAATATATAGAGGTTATCATAATGTACATCAAAGATAGTTCTAGGGAACCAAATATAACATAATATTATTTCAACTTGATCCAAATAATAACAACATCTAACCCACAGACTATCACATTATACTAATGCATCTACTGAGATAATTGTTTTTTCAAAGGATTTACCACATATAAGATAATCTTATTATCACAATACAATATGATAGGGTCTTTACTACTTGTAACCACATCAAGCTACTAGACAATGTTTTATATATAAATAGATTAGATGTCTGTATTTGAATATTCTATATACTCTAACTCCACTCTATAAATGGAAACAAATGGCTTATTTACATTTTTCTAGCTCATAAATCCTCCGTAGAGACTGAAACAATATCTAAAGTTTGACTTCATATCATTTTTATTTGTTTGAAAACTATCATCAGTATAACCCCTGAAGAAAAAAAATTTATATCTCCTCTATAAAGTAGGAACATCGAATTAGTTCTTCTTAAATAAGTAAGGATAAATCTAATATATGACCAATGATATTCAACTGGATTGGCTTCATATCTAACTACCATTCACAATTTATAAGAAACATCATGTCAAGTTCCTAGTATGTCATACATGATGGATCTTATAATCAAAGTGTATGTGATATTACTCATTCAATATTTCTCATATTCTTTATAATGAAAACTTTTCATGGATATATGTAAACCATGTGACACTATAATCAGTCTTATATTGTATTTTTCAGTACAAAATATCATTAGTATCTGGTCAATGTATACACCTTGGATTATTCCAAGAATCCTATTGTATCTATCATGAATAATCTTGATCCTTATAACTACCTCACATAATTCCATCATTGAGAAACACCTGTTTCACCAGCCTATAAAAGACAATAAGAATGAAATTTCATTGCCAAAAGGTAATATTCCATCGACATATACTACAAAGATGATGACATCATTCCCACTAAATCTCTTTCAAATCCATGGATCACATTTATTCTTAATTATACCAAATTACATTAAAGCTTAATCAAACTGAACATTTGATAAACTAGATTCTTAAGTAAAAATAATTTATTGATATTAATTCAACAATATCATAACCCTTAAATTTTTCTAAACCGACCTTTGATACCAACTATAAGGTCCTAGCCTTAAAACATTACTTAATCATGGGTTAAATAAATAATTCACATTGAGGATCTTTTCAGTACTATATTTTTAGAGAATTTTTCTATATCTATTTCATTACATCTCAACTATTACTAATTAGACATATCTACCTTAACCAATTTTTTTCAAAAAAATAAAACTCCTAAAATAAAACCAGAATTCTTTTCTTGATATAAATATTATTGAATTCTTATTTTCTCTTACCCTTATTTATACCCTATGGAAAACATTTCAATAACATGGGATGGGTATAAAAATATCTGTAAGTGTTATAAAATTAGGGAAGAAAACATTTGTACATTAATTCATAAAAATCAATGAAATCATAATTTCAACTCATATAACATAAAATCATTTAACATACCTTGTGAAATCATATGATTTATGAATAACACATAGAAATCATAAATCCTAAAGGTTACTTGAGGCATCCATAACATACATACATTTCATCTTTCACATCTTGATATGGAGTTATGTTTGGAATACATATCATAATATATTTCATAATTCCCTTAGTAGAAACATTAAATTTTATCGCCATCACATTACCTAATTCCTTGAAAAGCTATAATGGGATCACCCACTCAAGGTTTATGATGGAACCACCCATATACATACGCAATTCCCAAGAACCATAACATATTAATAAAACATAAAACAAGCATTAATGAAAGATAAATTTCCAACTTACAATCTCAATATAAAATTTCAAGAATATTGACATAATCAATTCTTTCTAATTACCATTTTCAATATAAAATACATAAAAATGGTGAATGTTATTTATTTTTCTTTTAAAAATATTTCGAGTCTTTAAGGAATCCAAATATCAAATAAAGCTCATGATGGTGGAATGGTCGTTGTCACCACGTACGTTAAAAAGAAACATTACCTTTGTTGTTTAATAAATGCTACGTAGAAAAAAGATTTCCATTGAATGAAATTAAAAGTCAAAGGGGTTTATACACCATATAAAATAAATTTGTGAATAAATAAAAATATGTCACAATGATAGGAGATTGCGAAAAAGTCCCTTACCTTGTGTCTGACATGACTTCTTTATTAATGTATCTTTTATACGTTCCATTTATGGCATGAATGAGTCATATCACATTGAGGGGGTGGTAGTGTGCACATCCTCAAATGAAATTATCATATTTAACCATTATAGAAACCATAAAGTTATGACATAAATTATAAATAAAGAATAATATAGACAATATAAATATTATTAATATCACATATAATTACAATTCCATCAAAATGGTCACCATGAGAGGTTGTATGGTATAATTGAACAATCATAGTTTCGTAAGGCAATAGTTCATTGTCCACAGAAGAAATGTGTTCTAAATCCATTAGATAGAGGTTTGTTTTAGTGTAGTTATAATATATATTCATAAAAACATCGTAGTATATTTATGATTGTGGTGTTGTTACAAAATAATTGAATAATGTGATTTTTGGGGGTTGGAGAAGGAAAATAAATTGATGAATCTTTAAAGAACACATTACCTCAAACCGGGTAACTTCATTTGATTTAATCTAAAAGACATCATTGATTTGTCTTATTCCCTAGTTAAAGATTCTATGTAGAAGAGATAGATTTTGGGAGCTTATTCGGGTAGAGGTTGGATGATCCATGGGGGCTTGAGAGGTGTGAGTAAGGGTTAGATGTGATGCCCTTTTATAAGAGGGAGGAGGGGTACTTTAAGAAGGTATTGAAATATTATTTTATTATGAAATTATATTTGGTTTTGAAAGGTATAAAAAATATTTATTTAGAAGATAATTTGATTATTGTCCGAAATCCTTTCATCCAATAGGTTTTATAGAATTTTTTGTTTTAAATTTATCCATATCATTTAGCTGTAACACTTAGTTAACTTATTTGACTCTTACCATGTCTTTTTGTATATTATTACTATATTGTTAATATAGTTACTATAAAATGAAAATATAACCTAAAGTGGTTCATTAATGAAATTTTCAACCTTATCTAAGTCATTTGGACGAATCTTAGATTTTTCGGACTATTAAATCATTTAATAAAAAACAATTTTTTACACTCATTTATGTCAATTTATATAATTTTCAAATCATGACTTTTAAAAAATCCAAAAAAAACATGATTATTTCGAGAAAAAACATCATTAATTAAAATATACAAAGTAATAATCATTCATAATATTCTTGTATGACATAAAATGTTTCAAAATAAATTTATTTTAAATTTTATAATCTCATTTATTTAAATGATTCATTTATAAGGTAATCACTGCCTCATCAATGTGTCATAAATAGATTTATTTATTTGATGTCTATAAATTAGAAATAAAATACCATGATGTATGAAATATTTTTAGATTTCTAATTACTATTTATATTAAAAGATATAACTTTTATAATCCCATATTAAAATTGTTTTACTAATAGATATATGTTTAGGTTATATTTTCCTTAATATTAAATTAAATGTAATTAAATGTCATTTAAACACACAAGTGGGTCCATGGGGTCCTAAAATCAACCTAAGGACTCCCATGGTCGGATATATCCCATCTAATAGGGTTATGACACATATTAGGGTATTTTATATTGTTATAATATTATTTTTTAGCCTTATGTACAAGATTTACCCTTTAACCATGATAAATAAAATATCAAGTAAAGTTACTAGTCATAATATTTAAATATAAAAGTAACCTATTAACAAAAAATTTACCACCTAATTCAAAATATGGAATCCATTTTTACAAATTCAAAAATAAGAATTTGTGAAAATTAATTAATAATTAATTCTTCTTGTCAAAACCAAAATACGTGTTTTTGAAAATTAAAAACTACCAAATTATTGACATATTTTTATGTTCATTTTAATGTGAGATTACTTATAATGACAAAAATTGGATAAAATAATAAAAATAAAATCTAATTACCATTTAAAACCAATTAAAGGGACCATATAACTGTATAAATAAATTAGATGATAATACTTTTTTGACTTAAATGCAGTATTTTTCAAAATTCATTAAAAAATGATCTTTCTAAAAAAATCCAAAAAAAATACCAGAAGTAAATATTGATGTCCCACATGTAGAGAAAAGTTAATTTTGTCAAATTGATTATATAAAAGTAAAAAAACTACATTTAAAAAGGGTTCTCCATCAAACGGTGGTAAACCGATCTTTTAAAGAATATTAGAGTATTTAATGCTTACAATTAGATTCATTATTATTTTAAGTATCTAAACATGTTGGATAAATGTAAACACATTTAAAACACATGTTTAATAATAATATGGTTAGTTCTATTCATTCCTTCTAATACAATGACTAGGCATTGACTACCATTTATAAATAATATTATTATTACATTGTTTTTCTGTATAACTCACCGATGTGTACAATGTAAAATTTCAAAGAAATCCATTATTGTGTGTTGAGTATGCTATCAAAAATAGAATCCCCATTAAATTAAAATTAATATTTAATTCAAAAATATTAATAAATATGAAAATTTCATATTCTTTATTTACCTAGGATGTTACAGATATAATGTTTTATAATAAGTTGTCTTGGATGATATCGGAAAAATTTGTTTTATGTGTCCTTAATTGAAAAAAAATAGGTTCCCTTTAATAAGAGAGAATTGAGGCACTCTAGGATTTTCAAAAATGATAATTTAATATAAATTAATTTTCAATTTAAAATGTCTTCATAGTCACTTATATAGAAACTAATATTTTAATGGTTCAAAATAATCTCATATAGTAATTTTTAGATATGTTTAGTTCACTTTCACGCCCTTATGATTTTGTTTGAACCATTATTCAACCCATATAACTCTTACCATGAAAATATTGATGTTTTACTATTTAAAGGTCAATATTGTTCAAATAAAGTTGGAAAGGACCCCAAATTGGATCGTTTATGAAATTTAAATCCTTATTCAAATCATTTACCGATTATAAAATTTTTCAGAAGTTTAAATCATTTTAAAAATAATATTTACTACCAAGAATTCATAATGTCAATTTTTAGAACTATTCATTAAATGAACATTAATAATAACAATATAATACATATAATTAGAAAACAATATTTTATTACATCAGTAATATGTCTATGTAATCCATTAAATTATTTTATCAAATTAATTATCTCATATTTTTATTTATTTGAACATTCTTAAGAACAATTATTTGATATTTCCATTAATAAAATAATTTCTACATCAGGGTTGTGTATGTATTGATGTAATTATATCTTTACTAAAAATATAAAATAAATTACTATAATAAATATAAAACATATATATTTCATATTAATATTTATATTTTAATATAACCTCAAGATTATATTATATTAAAATGACAGAGTTACTAAAAAGACGAGAGTGATATATAGAAATTTTCATTAAAATAAAAGTAGAAATTTCATAATTACTTATAAATGGAAATAAAAAACTTATATATAAATTTTTTATTATGGATGGATATAAATCATAAAATATAATTTTAGAATGTATAGTGTTAATTTTACAGTCCTTATCTTGTTTTCTTACCCTTAATCAATTGATTTACCCGTCTCCGTGGTACCAAAATTATTATCATTACTATTCATATTGACGGATTATGGATTCTATTAATGGAAGGAATGTGCTCCACGTGCTAATCCTGTTCAAATTTTTTCAACCGTTGCTGCTGGTTCTCATGCTTCTCTGGTTATGGTGAGGGCACCGATTGCTAATCCACCGACACCTGAACCTCCCTCGCTTGGTGGGGTTTGGGGTGTGTGGCCTAGCGCGCGGCCTGGGCCTTCCATCAAGGATGTTCTCTGCCGATCATCGCCGGCCTCCGAGGTCTCACGGTTTCCCGCTGTTCCTCTCGAGCCGGTTTTTTCATCAGATAGAGGCTGCCCTGTTCTCTCAGCATCTGTCTTTGCGTTGGATGATGCCTCCGAGCAATTGAAGTGGACTCTAGTGGCGAGATTCGGCATTGAAAAATCCCCCTTTTCCGTGTTCTGTCAGCATGTGGGTTCTTGGGATCTTGATTGTCTAGCCAAGGTGTCTGTGCTGAATCTCAAATCTTTCTGCGTTGTTCTGGCTTCGGAGGAGGAATTTGTCAAGGGTTTTTGCTCAAGCTCCCATTCGTTCGGACGATGACGCTGCTGTGTGTTTAGATAGTCTATGGAGACACATCTTGGTCAGGATTCCTCTAAATCTGCGGTATGGATCTCCCTTCCGGGATTCCCGCTCCCCTTCCAGAATATATCTTTTTTGTGGGGGATTGGGGGTTTGCTTGGGTCGTTTATTTGGGCGGAAAGTCATACCATTCATCTTGAGGCGGCTGCGGAGGCTCGGATCTGTGTTGAAATGGACCTTGCCCTCCCTCTCCCGCCTCGTATCATTCTTCGGGTGGCAGGCTCAAAGGACTGGTCTCAGGTATTGGTGTACCCCGCGCCTCCCCACTTCTGCTCGCATTGTCCGGTAAGCTTTAGTAGGTGTACATCATCAACCTCAAAACAGTTTGGTCTCGGTGGAGGAGGGGATGGCAGTCTTCCCAAGCATGGCGTGGCTTTCTCCTCCTCGAATGGATAGTCTATCACAGCTGGAGCAGAATAATGTTGTGGTCAAGTTCAAAGGGGATCAAAATGAAGAAGGGTATGTGTTCAAAGGCTCTGCGTGTTCATCTCCTTCCCAAGCAGGTAATGTGTCCCCGAGAATTTTTTTCCACTAAGACCGGCGTTCCCTAGCAGCGGGGGTCTCATCAGTGCGGGAGGGAGTATGCACCAGATCACAGTCTAAGATTAAGGCTATTGTAGTGATGTCTCCGTTGCAGTAGGGCCATTCGTGGGGGGCCAAAGTCGGACGCATCCTCTGTCAATGATCTTGATCCTCTTGTGGAACGCCAGGGGTCTCGGAGCCAGGGTTAAGACATACTTCTTAGCCAACAAACTATGGAATAATTCGGTCCCTCTTGTTGTAGTCCTGGAACCGAAGCAAAGATCTGAAAAAATTGAAGATTTTTCTCGAAGAATGAGGGTGCATCACAAGATGCAGGCCAACCCAACTAATTGGCACGTCTGGATTTTATGGAAACAAAATCTCACTGTCGATCTAATTGAATTCTCAGACCAGTTCATCACTGCAAAGGTTACCTCAGGACTACATTGTTTTTTTGTCTTTCATTTATGCCAAATGTGACATGCAAGCCCGCAAAACTCTCTGGAGTGATCTGGACGTTTTCAATCCTGGGATTTGTTCATGGTTTCTGGGGGGAGACTTTAACATTGTGGCCGACCCTTAGGAGAAGAAGGGGGAGGAACCGTTCCCCCGTATTGCGAGCCAAGACCTCACGGGTTTCATGACCAGAAATGGGTTGAAGGATCTTGAATATGTTGGTGACCACTTCACCTTGTGCAACAACCAGAGATGAAGGAAGCAAACATGAAGGAGGCTGGACTGCTGCTTAGCCAACTGTGAAGCCATCTCCTCCTATCCTAATTTGAAGGTTGAGCATTTGCCTCACAATTTGTCTTATCACTCTCTGCTACGTTTTACTCTGGCTTCTAGGGGTGACCAGGGGGAAAAATTCTCCTTCTCACATTTATGGGTGGAGGATCCAGACTTCCAGCAAATTGTTCTGTTTTCATGGGGCAGAGTAGCAAAGGGACAGGTGTGGACACGCCTCCATAATAAACTCAGAAGGCTCAAGGGGGACCTCCAAGCTTAGGTTTGAAGCAAGCCTCCCAGGTAAGAAGATCTGGCTAAGATCAGTGATGAAATTTAGAGGATCGAGGCAATCCTTGAGAGTAATTGGGATAAGGGAACCTTTGCACATCTTAACAATAGGAAGATCTTCTTTGCCCACTTGCTGCTTAGCCAGGAAAGGCAGGCTATGGAAAGGTCTAGGATCAAATGGCTACGTGAAAGTGACCGTAACTTTGGATTTTTTCATTCCTGTATCAAGGAAAGGAGATGCTTTAGTAGGCCGAACATTTGTATGGTGGATGATCTTATTCCAATTATCCAGACAATGTTGGAAGGATGGCTAAAGATTTCTTCATGCAACTACTTGTAGAACCCAATCCGAACCAGCAAAATGGTTACCCGAGGGAGGATGATATGTTTTTTAGGGAATTCCTAACATGATCACTAGAAACGTGAGAAAAGAGTTGTAATCCACTCTGAAAGAGATCAATATTAGCGAGGGAGTATGGTCACTTAACCCAGAGAATGCCTCTGGACCTGATGGATTCTCAGGGTCTTTCTATAGGGCTTTTTGGGATTTGATTAAGATGGAGCTGGTGCAAGGTATCCATGATTTCTTTAAAGGGGGCATCTCCATTGGGCTGCATGCGCCACTAAAATGGTAATGCTACCCAAGATCAAGAACCCTCACTCTCTTCAACATTATAGCCGAATTTGCATGTCCAACTTCCCGTACAATGTTTTTGCATGAATCCTCAATAGAAGATTAGTCATTCACCTACCCAGCTGGATTTCGGAAGAGAAACATGGGTTTATCAAGGGGCGGTCTGTCCAGGGTGCTATCGGACTGGCTCAAGAGATTATTGGGTATATTAACCTGAAATCATTTTTCTCCAATATTGCAATCAATCTTGACATGAAAAAACCTTATGATAGGTTGGATTAGAATATTATCATTAGGTTCCTCTCCAAGATGGGATTTTCTACTTGGGTTATTGATCTACAGTTTTGATGCTTCAACCCCACCTAGATTTCGATATCTTTCATGGGAAAGCAATATGATTTTTTCAAGATAGTTCGAGGATTAAGGCAAGGTGATCTACTATCTCCTACTCTTTTTATCATGGCACATGATTCTCTTAGCAGGTATATCAATAGAGGTATTACGGCGGGATGCATTCTCCCTTATCGATCCAGATTTCAGTCCAGTAGGATCTCTCACTTAATGTTTGTTGATGATACAATTGTGTTCATAAACATAAGTAACTGTTCCATCAACGGAATTAACACCATCCTTGAGGAGTACTACAAATGGAGTGGGAAAGTGGTGAGCAAGGAGAAAAGAAACCTTTTTATTTCTAGAAGATGCACTGAACGAAGGGTGGGGATTATGGAAAGAAAGTTTGGTATAAGGAGAGGATCACTCCCTATGGAGTATTTGGGTGCACCGATTTCCCATAGGATGCCACAGGTCCAGCATTTTGACAAGGTGATTGAGAAAATTAAAGGCTGATTTCTTAACTAGAAAAATCACTTTTTATCATTTGGAGGTCGAATTACACTAATCAATAGTGTGATGTCCTCTATTCCCATGTATGTTCTCTCCGTGCTCACGGTCCCTAAGGGTGTTATGTCACAAATGGACAAGTTGTTGTCCTCTTTTTTGTGGGATGCAAAAATGAATGGAAGACACCATTGGGCAGCATGGGGAAAGCTTGCAAGACCCTTTTCGGAGTGTTGGGCTAATGTCAAAAGTGTTGCAGAGTCTATGGTGGATCTTCATGATAAGCTCGCTTGGGAGGTGGTTGAAGGGAAGACACTATGGGGGAAAACTATGTAGATCAGATATGGTGGTGGGTGGCGGAATCAAAGTGGGAAATCATAGGTAACCTAGAACATGACTCAACCGCATCTGCTGAAGCTTCAAAAGCACTCATGCTGGATTGTGGGGAGAGGTGACATCAACCAGTGCCAGTGCAATTGGGTTGGTTCGTAGCTGGGGTTTTCTGGATGCCCAGTCCTGGACATCACATTCAAACAAGAGACAGCCCACAACAACTTCATGTATGCCATCTGGGACAGAGAGCAGCGATCTGTATTTGATGTTATCATCATGACCCTGAGACGGATAGATGTGTCTTCACAGGATCACCATCAGGTCTCTTGTCGACCAAAGCATATCATGATCTGCTGATTACGGAATATAACCGGGTGGAATGTAGTGATGTGCTCTTGATTAAAGAGCTTCCTTAAAAAATCAACTTCCTGGTTTGGAGAGTGTGGTATAATGCACTGCCAACTGAAGCGAACATTATGCGTCTGGATGTGAACCTTGCATCGAAGTGAATCTGTTGCAGGGTGCCGAAAAATGAAGACTCTGAGAACCTTTTTTCAACAGCAACTGGGCTAAAATGGTGTGGCAGGATTTTGGCAGTTTTACGGGATGGTCTCTGTAGGGGGATTCAACTACTGATTTCTTCAGCCGATGGTTCCTGGGTGCCACAAATAATGGTCCGGAGAGAATGGCGTGTGCCATTATATTTGCAGATGGGTGTTCGTTTATTTGGAGAGAGCGAAATGGGGTTCGTCACCAGGGCTATACAGGTACTGGAAAGGGCCTTGTGATCAAGACCAGAAGCACCCTCATTGATCTAACCCGACTAAGCAGATAATGTGGGACATGACCATCTATTTGTCACCTTACTCCAAGCACTTATGCACCTGGTGTCTCCAACAACAGGTCGGGTAGGTGGGTGTGGTGGCACCCCCATTCTAAGGGACTTAAAATGAACACTGACGGCTCATGCATTTCGGGTCAGATGAAGGGTCGGGGGGTGATACAGGATGCAAGAGGCTATGTGGTTATGGCGTTCTTTGATCACATTGGCTCTGGAAATTCAATTCAGGCAGAGCCGCAGGCCCTTCTCACTGGGCTTAATTTGTGTAATTAGAAGAATATCCAACATGCGGTGGTAGAAACAGATTCGATGGTCATCTTTAACGCGGTTAGCGGTCACGGGTCTACACCATGGCCTATTGAGTATATTATTCAAAGATGCAAATAATTGCTGAACAACCACATGCATATCTCTCATACATGGCGTGAAGGTAACACTGTGGCAGACCTCCTGGCCCCTATGCAACTCTAGATGAACAAATTTCATGTTTCTTGAGCACTGGGTCTCTTCCCACAGATGTAGTGAATCTGGTGCATGCGGAAGCTCTAGGCCTTCACCATTTTAGGCCCCCATAATTCCTAGCCTTTTATTTCTTTCATGCTCCCTTGTACCTTGAGAAAATCAACAAAAAATTATTTTTCAGTACTACTAATATTGACCAAATATAAAGGGGATATATTTACTAAATTTATACTTCCTAATTACATATATGGAATCAATTTATAAATATAAAAAATATAGAGGTTTCAAAATTTAAATTAAATTTAAATAATCAAAATGAAATGAAAAATGGTTTTGCTAGAAAATTATCATTTAAACACAAAATGTATATATACTAAACTCAAGAATAAAATCAAATTAAATGACAATAATAGGATTAATTTAATAAAAAATGAACAAATTAAAATTTAAAACTAATAAAAACATAAATTTACCTTGTAATAAAATTACAATAAAATATTATAATAATTTAAAATATTTATTTTCACTATTTATGGGAAATATTTTTAGGGAATTGTTAAAATTTCACCATATGATAATTTTCTTCCTGATTGTAAAAGTGATATTTATTTCTTTATTTAATTTTTATATATTTTTCATAAATTAATTATATTGTTCTTAGTATTAATCATTCTTGGATAAATTGTTTTTGAAGATTAAAATGACTTTAGTAAAATCATGTTCTTAATTTTCTATGAATAAATTAATACATTATTAATGAGTAGGACCATTTTATATATTATAATTTAGTTAATATTATTAATTCCTACCAATTTAATGGCTGGGTTATAATAATAAAAAAATATTTTTTATTTGTTTATGATCAGTGTTGCGTATCTAGTACTTTATCAAACATAGTGTTTAAAAAACATGCAATATTATAGCAACACATGTGCATAACCTAACTTATAAATATCTTGGATTTATATTGGATATCCATGGGTTTTTTATAATTGATATAGTTATATTTAAAAATATTCTTAATAATATTACATTAGAAGTATATGACCAACCATAGAATATAAATCTGTGGTTTCAATCCATCCATGTAGTCCAGCCTCAACATTGTTCTACATGTGGTGATTAAGTTAATAAAGAACCTGATTTTTATATGGTTTCTATCCCATGGTAAAAAATTATTTAATCCCATATCATTTGATAATATATTTATAGGTATTTAAATTCAGTTAGAATCACAAACTCAGGTTTCACAAGTTTTACTAAAAAAAATATTGATTTCTAAAAATATTGATTTCTTAAATTCATTTTTCCGGGATATTTATAAGTTCATATAATCATAATTACTAAATTTGTATTGAATAACCATAAAATATAAATAAATCTATGATATTATACCTACTATAGATACTAAATAAAAACATAACCGAACTAATATATTAATCTTTGGATTTAAATAATAAATCTAACAAAATGTCCCATAATCAAATGTCATGATGTTTTAGTGACATAGGTATTAGATCCATATTGATATTATATTGAAACAAATTTAAACATTTATAAAAACTCATGATCCTATATAACCTTAAATTGAAAACACACATTATATAATAATGTTTATAATAGGAGGAATGACATAATTTTAATTGGCGATCTCAGATGCTCAGTAAGGGAAAAATGTATCTTAGTGTTTTAGATAATAAACATAAATGATATCACGAGGAATTCATAAATATATTAATATAATATGAAATGAACATTTATGATAATCCTAAAACATAATAGATATATATATTACTATACCCTGATCGTCAACAAATAAACAGCTTATAACATGGATAAAAATACATATCAATAATCATATTATATTTTATTAAGATTGAAGAGTGGGTAATACATTAAAAAAGTCCTAATCCTGAAAATATGGAATTTCATATATATAAAATCCATAATTAATTTTTTTATATCATCAGAAAAATGTAACAAATCTTAATCCTATTGAAGAAATTATGAGAAAACCCATTATTCCCATGCTTATGTGAGAAAACTCAGTATGTATATGGTAAAAAATGTGTGCAAAACCATTATTCACATTACTATGTGAAAAAATATAAATGTTCATTAATAAATATAATTTTATATATAAACATAGAAAATTAATTGGAAGGCAATATGGGAACCTACATATCATCACCTGTTCATATGTGTTGAACAAAAATTCAATCATCAATATATCGCAATGAACATATAGAAAAAGAATGGGTTTATTAAAATTTTAAAATTAAACACATAATATAGATATAATAAATAATAGGATATTAAAAGAATATCATTTTAAAAGATGAATCATATCATAATAAAATATAAAAATTGATCAAAAAATCACTTGGGAAATTATTATTACATGAAAATAACATGTGAAAATATAATAGTTTTAAAAGAAATGGTAAAATAGATTTATAAAAATATTTGTGAAAATTAAATTATAATAACATAATAATGTTAAGATAATTTTTTTAAAACATTATTACAAATATTAATAATTAAATGAAACATAATGGGGAAAAATATTTTTAATTTAATAAATATGGAGGGATAAATAATGAATATAAATGAACTTATTATATTTTTAGAACATTTTAAAGAAAATTCATATCAAAAAACATGTAATGAAATTCATTTGATTAAAAATTATAAGGAAATATACTTAATTTAAAATTAAAAAACATTGATTTCATTAATGAAAGTATTTTTGATAATTAAAAAATCAAGGTGGACGAAGATGATCCATTATTTTGAATGGGATTTATTATTACCAATGTTATAAATTATATTTTGAATGAAATTTATAAAATTAGTTTTCATTGAAGAATAAGAATAATTTTACTAGACAATAAGAAGGAATAAAATATAAATTATTGGAATGAAGGAATCAATTAAATCGTGATGATTATACTCAAGTGAGAATTATTATGACCTAATTAACCAAATATCGAGTTGATAAACCTTTTATAATGTTCTTTATATTTAAGGAACATGTGCCTAACATTCAGAAAAAGAAAATTTAGTTGATTAAAACCCATATTATGAAACATATTAATATTTATTTAATTTTATATGTTTCATTTATTATCGTAATCTAATTATTCGTTATAAAATTTTTGTCATGTCAATTACATGAGGTGATTTAATCTACTTCTATTTAACCCTTTTTTTATATTTACCACAATAAATTTTTCATAATAATAATATAATTTCATTAATTCTATGGTTTTATGTATTTTATTAATCTATTAATATAATGTTTTGAAGGTTATATTTATTTTATAACATGAACCTAGATTATCGAATATACCCCAATCTATTCAACATGGTAGATTAATTTTTTTTATAGTTTAGTGATAGAATAACTTATAAAAAGACAAATAATAAAGTTAAAAGAATTAATATTTTCATAAAAACAATTCTTATACATTAAATATAATTTTATTTTTACCTAATTTTGGATGTTATGGAAATTAATGTAAATCGTCTTTTTGAGGTGGAGATCTAACCATATATAGAACTTACATATTAATTTAAAATATAAAATAAACAATTTTGGATATTATAATATGATTTCATTGTGATAATGATGTCATAATTATCATAATAAACAATTTATTACACCTTTACCCCTTCCATGAGTGGAAATGAATAAAAATAAATATTGTCATTCATTGAGGTGTTAGTATTTACATAAGCATGATAATGTTTTAATTTCACTATGTGAAAGGGAAGGTGTAGATAATTATTATTTAATCATCATAAAAACATTTCAATATACTTTTAGAAATGATGATATTAAATGACAATTAAAAATGATATTAATGTTGTGGGAAATAAAACAGTGATACTATATATGATCATTACAGTATATAATAATTCTTCTTTGAATTGAATCTTTTTATTTACACTTCAATGAAAATAATTATGGAATTTTTGCAAGGTCAATGTTATTAAGAAAATAGGATAATGTTTAAGAGTGTCATGGTACTAGTTTTGTTCAGTCCAAAGGCCTTAGAATAGTTTTTTAGGTGCAGGGGTGAAGGGATTCCATATAATGGAGTGGAGGGTCACTTTGGTAGTAATAAAATGTAAAAATTATTTTGAATCTATGGTTCCAATTCTAGAGGAAATGGTGTTTAGTTGGATGTTGGGTTTAGAAATACTATACCACACAATTGAACACATGTTAAAAAAATTATTTTGGCCATTTAATTTTATATTTTATCTTTTTTTATTTGGACTATTACCACAATGAAAATTTTATATCTATGTAAAATTTTCATTATGCCTAAAATATTTATTTTATTTTACCTAATATAAAACACAAGATTATAAATATTAAATTTATTTCATAATATTTATTTTAAAAAACTGATAAAATCTATTTTTACGATAACAAATGTATAATGTATTAATGTCTATTTTATAAAAATTATAAAATAAGATCTAAAATATTGAATATGATATTATATTTTAACAAAATTGGAAATTCAAAAAAAAATTATTAAATAAATATTTGGTCGTATTAAAAATTAATCAATTATAATTCATACACATTGACAAATAATAACATAAAATACATGTTATATTATAATATATATATATTATAAAAATAAACTAAAAGCTTATAATTTTTTAAAAATCATAATACATCATCATAATATACTAGTATGATGATAAATCCAATGAAGAATTTTCGTTTTCAAAATATAATCCAAAAAAATAATTCTTTAATTAAAAATAAAAAATATTCTTAAAACATTGTTATAGGAAATGACTTTTTGTATAATAACTATTTAATCACCATTTATGTTAAATTAAAAAAACATGTGTTAATATAATATTTTTATAAACAATTATTATAACATATATATTGTAAATTTTATGAAAATATTTTACAATTTTCATTGATACTCTAGATGATCCAACATTTAAAATGAACATTATTTTTATCTGCTCGATTATATTTATAGATTTTTATTTACATTACAGTTTCACTGCTATTGATTATATTTTTCAATTATATAGATTCCATACAACATGTGATATTTGATTGTATTAGATGGTCTATGTGTAGAAATCCATTAATCATTGTATTTATTTTTGGGGTAATATTTTACCAAAATATAGTTCCATATATATCCTTCATGATATAGTGATGATATAAGTTTCATATTTACCACTATGTAAACTTATTATAATTTAACCTTGGTATTAATGATTTTATCTTTTATAGATTTTATTTTAATTATGATGTGGTTCATAATCATATGATTATTTTCATTTTCAGTGGTTTTCCCCCTTAATTAATAGACCATGGGTTTACCTTCTTATGATTTCATTTTTATTCTTGAGTATGAGATTAATTTTAGTAGAATTTGTCATAGTAGACCAATTTTATCAAGAAAAACCTTATTGTTTTCATATTACTTGAGTTATAAACAAGATTTAGCAATGATTTAATAAACGTAAGAGTTTTATTTTTTCACTCTTTATGGTATAAAAATAAAATTCTATGTATAATTTTTGGTGCTATTTTTAGGCCATAATTGAATATTTCCGGTATTTTTTGAATTTTTATACATATCTATGAAACACCCCTGATGAAGGGGTTTATAAATTTTGATTAATTTGGGTTTTATAAGGGCTCTTTTGGGTTAGTAAAGATACATTTTTATGTGTGATCCCCGTAAGAGGTATTTTTTAAATCCCTATAAAATATTTGAAGACGAATAACACATTTTTTGATGGGATAAGTGGTTTCCAATCATGGTATGATTAGTTTCATTATTACTGGTTAGTGTTATATTTTATTGTTTATGATTTAATTAATCATGGGTTTATATCATGATAATTCTAGTTTAATCAAATATAATGGTTGGGTCTTTGAATTTTTTTGTACCACATCATGCCGTAGTGAAGACCATTTTGGTGGGAATAGAGTGGAAAGAATTTTTAGTAGAATGCTTGTGATAAAATTAATATGAAGAAATATTCTTTTAAGAGTTAGGGATCAGATTTCTAATTCCATATGGGTATCCCTCCATAGGGGTTCTCTATAAAAATATTAAATTAAATAAAATCACCTATGATTTCTATGGATATTCCATTTTAAAGTACATATGTTTCATATCTAGCTTCAAAAAAGTTTCTAATGTCCATATAAGAGTTCACAGTGTCATTGTATAGTTTATCCAAACCTCTATATAAAAATGTGTTAGGATTTAATTTAATTTTACTATATTATTATTTCAAAAATCATGGGATGAACCCAATATTCCATTATAACCATATAGTAGTATCTATTGAGGTTGAAATAATCATTATTTGTGTAGAACGATCCCCATTGATTTGAGGTAACCCTATTTATCACATTCATTTTGTTCATCTCTTATTGAAAGTAATAACATTTTGTATCTTTGGTATTTTTTATGTTGAGTTCATGAATAGATTTTATTAGATATTTTTTTGATTAATCCATTTAGATTTATGGTTTCATGATCATTATCCTCTTCACATATTAGTGTTGCATCATAGATGTATTAAAAGGTGTAGTTAATTTCTATGTCTTTCAAAAATAAAATAAAATAATAACTTTATTTTCATGTCATTTTATCTAATATTAACACTTTAATACACATATAACAATACTAATTTATATTTTTCACGTATAAATTTGGTTACCCCAACACGTATTTCATTAATTTAGTAATTATATTCCCTTCTAATGGGAAACTAGAATTCCATTCTCAAATTAGATAAATTTTTTTACTTTTATAATTATTTCATACTTTATTAATTTTTTTTGATATTATTAAATGTTTACACAGTGAGTTTATAATATTTTCATAGGAAAAGATGATATTGTTTTTTCCAATCATAATTTTTATTATATTCATTATATTATCCTCCTATAAGAATAATGATTTCATTTTGGTCTAGGGTTAAGGATAATTATTTGGCCTATTTATATCATTACACTACATTTTTAGTCCTCTTTTTATAGATTTCCTTCCAAGGAATATGACATTTTTAATTTCATCTAAATAAAATATTTTCTAATTTTTATTCCATGTTTGATATAATTCATCATTTTTTCTATAATTTTTAATCTAGTGTATAATTAATTTATTTTAGTAAAAAATAAAATTATAATTTAATAAATAATATATCTTAACTATGTTATAAACAATATATTTTACTGTGATTGTAAAAAAATATTACTGAAGAGTAATGATACAGTTTAAAAATATATATGTTCTATCAGTACAATTTAGAATTCATTGTGAAATGTGATGTATTTTAAAAATTTAAAAAAACTATATAAATTAATTTGGTTAACTATAGGAAAATGTTACGGTAATGTGTCATGTGAGTTTTTGGAAACATGATGTACATTAAATTATTAGTTCAACATTAGTATAGATTAATGAGATAAATTTATAGTGGGTTATATTATGATTATAATTATAGTTATTTCACATAATTTATATGTTATATAAGGATGATAATAATCATTAAATTACATAGGTAGTATTTTTTTAGTCATTTCCTATTTTGTATATGTAATTTAATTCATTCCCTATTCCGATATCATGATTTTTAAATTCTATATTGTGATGTTTTATATTATTTATAGAAGGATAACTAAGGATCAATAATTTGGAAAAAATATTTTTTATATTTTAATGATATCTTTTGTGGGACATGTCATTGAGGTAAAAAATTATTGGATATAATTTGAGGAATTGGTATTATTTTGTTATTATTTTTTAGTTATAGAGTATGGCTGATTGGGATAACTTTTGAGAAATTAATATGTTACAAAGGACTATAGATTTATGGTATTAATATTCTAGAGTTTCATTTTCTTATGGATGGAGTTACTATTGTGATTTTTATATTTTGATTCTATAATGATGTGGTTTGATGATTAAATTTAACTAAATTAATATAGAAATTCACTAATTTAATAAATTTACTAACTATGATTTTTTAACTACGTAAATATAAAAATTGTACATAAAATATTTGTTACAATATTAATAATTTTTTTTTAGAATTCTATATTTATAAGGATATATAAATTAATATAGTGGCATGAAAAATTAAAAAAATTATATTGTATCCCTGAAATATATTTAATTAGTAATTTAATATATGATTAAGTGATTGAATTTTGGGTTAGTCCATTATTGATATAATATTTTCAGATACACTTAATTCAGCATTGAAAGGGTAGAGTGAATTAATAATGTAATTAAAAATATGAAAATTATTATTACATTAATAAATATTTAATTGATTTTGGTATCTTGAATGATATTATGATGTTTAATGATTCCCGTTTACCACTTTTCTGGTATATTATTATATACCCATGGTTATAATGATTTTATGTTATGTTGTTTTCTTATAATATATGGTGAGTTTTTTGATCTTTTGATTTTTTTTATTTGGTAGGAAGAACCCCATTGTAAATATGACTTTGGTTTTACATTTTCTTGGATTTATCAAGATTTAGGTCGATGAATATTACTTGGGAGGTATCTAATCTAATAATGTACATTTATTAGACATTTAAATTCATTCCCTTTTAAATAATAGGCATTAATTGAATATTAAGGGTCATTATTTATGTTTGTTTTGAGTTCATACTATTTTGTCTATAATTTACAATTTTTTGATTCCATGTATGTGTTTGTTTCTGGGATTTCATTTTGAAGAGCGTTCAGTTTTAGTGAATAGTGATACTATGGTGGAAACACCCATGCATTATGATTACGGTTTTATTGAGTGGGTTGTGGATCAAAATGAATAGTTTAGATTTTGGGCATGTTATTATGTTTTATACAGTTCCTAAGTATGTTTTCATATTATCTCAAGGTAAAATATGGATAGAAATATTATCTATTTTAGGGAGGGTCGAGGAACTTCACCATGTTTATATGATATAATTTTTGAGATTTATGTTTTACAATTTTTATAAAATTAGACTAATCCCAATGTAAATGCCTCCTAATTTTTTTAATAAAATAACAATAGTCTAAAAGATAGTATTTTACATTTACCTCTTCAAAAGAGAGGCATCATATCAATATGGAGGGTATTAGAAAATATGAAATTTGAACAACTCCACATTTTTTTAAAATTCCATCAGTAACATAATTATCTTATCAAGAAACATGTCCAATGCTGCATCTCATTGAGGAGATCATGTCTAATCATTTGATCTATCAAGCTTTCAGCTTCTAGGAAAGTAGAATTTTTCCAATTCTAATTTCTTGCACAACCATGGTGGAGTTTCAATGAAACCATAAATTATTCCATCACAATTAAATATCTATGTACATTAAAATGATAATGATATACATTTTTACTTAAAAAGATGTGGAAGCACCACATTGGACATAAAGACAGCCTATGATATCACCATTATAATCACTAGAAATATATTCATAGCCTAAAGGGCTTGGATTTCTATTAGAGGATCCATCCAAATTTATTTTAAACCATCCAAAATATAGTGAGATAAATTAATACTCAATTATACCCAAGGTAAATGGGATTTTACTTGCAATCATTAGATGAATCAATATAAAAAATTGTGTATTGAGTTATTGAAATAGACATATTGAAAGAGATTCTCATTTTGAATAGTCGCCATGATTGAGGTTATGATTGAATGAGAACTCTATGATACCCTTGTTTAAATAATCATTTCCCTTCCCACTAGCCATATTGAATGAGATCTGAACATGACATCTTAAAGATATTCATAATTCGATTAGACAGTGAGAGTTTCAATAAAAACATGATAGGGTCGATGATTGAATTGGAATACAGAGGAAAAATATGAAATAAATAAAAGATTTAATTCCATATAATCAAGTACATGTGGAAACATACAAATTGATGATCAACATCCTCCCTATGATAATGAAAAAAATGAATCTTGAATAGAATGAGATATCCATCATTCTATGGATGGATTTCATGGGTATCTTTGAGATTCCTAACCACAGAACTCAGAAAAACTAGATGGATAAATCCATTTCTAATTTAAGGACACAATCCAGCTAGACTGTCCTTATGTTTAATTTATGTAAAATAATTTATAGTTGATCATGATGTCCATATCTAGTTATCAAATCATCAAATCTACCTGATTAATAAAAATATAATTACATACCATTGATCTAACATCATCAGAGAGGGAGTCAAGAAAGTCTACCTTTTATCTCAAGGAGATACTATTACCCTCATAGGAGTAGAGTAGTGTATCATATTTCCAAATTGTAATCCCTGTAAAATTTTTAACGAAAAAATAATAGAGGAATTTATATTATCTAACCATTGATATTTTGATGAAAATATGTGAACGATATATTTAAATCTAGTCTAAATAAACAAGTTGATATAATTTATGCTTCCAAATGTGGTATATTCAATATTCTAGATATAATAATATACAAATAATCTGTATTTTTAATAAAATTTCTATAAATAAATTTATCTTGATGTAATTTCCTAAATTGATATATATTTTTGACGACCAAACCTTATTTTTTATTATGTTTAAAACAATTATTCCTTGAAACCTTGATGATTTTTCCTTCAAAAAAGATTCAAATCAAAAAAATGTTTTTCATGTAGGTGTTTATGTTCTTAAAAATTATGTGGTGTATTTAAAGGCCATATAAGTGAAAATTATTTCTAGAAAAAAATAGTATAATTCCCAAGGAAAATTCTTCTTACCATTGAGGTAAACATACTGTTCTAGGAGTCCAAGAGTCTTAAAATTTGGATCAATATATGATTGCAGTATATAGAATGAATTTATACCTAACACATTGTTAAGCCTAACTATTTTAATGGAATATTTCCTTCCTCGATTCTAATTTTCGTTATCATATTTTATTTCTTAGAAGCAGTAATGTTTTTTTCCAAAAAATGTAATATTTAATCCATAATATATCCAAACCAAGAAACTATTAATAACTCATGGGATATTTCTTGATGTTTCTCATGTTTCTATTACTAACCTAGTAAAAAATAATAATATGATTGATATAAAAGTAATGTTATGGACAATATAAACCTCTAGTAGCCCAAATGGTCTTGAAATCACCCTTATGAACCTTATTAAAAAGAATCCTGCTAAGATAATACCATATAATGATGAAAATATTTATGAGAGGGTATTTCCTTTCCTAAATCCTCTTGAATATGTTGAATAACATTTTTTATATCCATTGACAAGAATTTATATGTTAGAAGATCCAATATGAACTTTAATTCACTAAAAAATGTGAACAATTATAAATCTGATATGTACCTCAACAATAAAAACAAAATTCATGGTGTTAAATGATTTTTTAACTTTAGGAATTAGATAAATATTATCTCCCTGGTAGCATTAAATTAATTATTAAAAAATTCAGATGGATTTAATTCAAAATTTTGAAACCTTCTCCATTTAATTAATACAAATTAGTTTTAAGATATAATTTAAAATGAGGCAATAGAAAGACCATTTCTGAGAATTTTTTTGAATTATTTTTTTGATAGTGTGGATAAGAGAAACATAATGGAAGTGAATAATATGTCATTAATTTTACACTTTTAGAATAAGTTAAAAGAATTTGGAACGTTTCCCATGTGAGAGACAACATACCATGAAAATATGATCAACTAATTTACAAATATCTTGCAGTATAAAATACCAAGAATATTGGAAAAAATAGTTAGTGAAACCATATATTCCAAGAGAGATCCCATATTTAATTCCAAATATTGCATTATTAAATTCAATTTCCAAAGGAATTGAAGTGAGAAAATGGTATCATCATCACTAACCATTCTTGGAATAATTTATTCCACCAAATATAAGAATGTAGAAGGGACATTGAAAATATTCATATAGATTGTGATCAATGGTTGGAAGGATCTTTTATTAAATCAAAAAGTTAATCTCCATCCTTGAGAAGGGAAAGAGGTCTAATAACTCTAACTGGATCTCTGAATAGAATTAAAAAATTCAGAGTTTATCTAATAATCCTTAATCCTACCAGTATTAATAATAAACATCTAAATTCAATCCTTGAGATTAAAATGTTTATGGAGTTTGGAAGTCAACTCATCTTATTTTTCAATACTTCTAAATAAGTTATTCTTTGTAATTCTATCTTGATTGTGGTGAAGATATTGTTAAAGATAATCAACAACTTTATCTAAAGAGATAAAGGAGTTTTGTATCTGATATTTAATATTTTTTTATTAAATGTATACATTAAAATGAATTCGAAATAAATTGAATTGTAATAAATCTAGGACCATGAATCCTGAACATGTTTTATACATTAATAACGATAAGTCCATGAATTCTTAAACCTTGAAAGAAGAAGGGGATTCTTTTCATTATCAATGAAACTCAAATGAATTGTGTGGTTTTCAGAATTATATAAAGCCAAGGGGGTACATTAAATGGATTCACATGTATATAATGAGTTTTTATTGATAAGTGTTCTTAGACATTATTTTGTTGAGATGTTTTCTATAACAGGTGGATTTATCTTTGACCCAATTGATCTTTAATATATGAATTAATCAATGTAGTCTCTAAAAAAATTAATTGAAATTTAATGAGAAACCGGCCCTGTATTATGATAATAATGAAGAATTGAATTCCCGTCAGAATAGATGATCCAAGGGTATATGATGGTACAAAAGAGTGTGTTAATTTCTATCCATATATATCTTTTATCTAGGTAATCGTTGAAAGAATATATAATTGAATAAAAATTCTTATTATGAAACCCTTACCTCAATAATATTTAAGTTTAGAACACCTGAATAATAGCCTAAATAATCAAAAAAATATATGTCATCAAATAAATAAATATTTAAGGCAACCTAAATTGGTGGTATTCATTTTCATCTCAACCATAGAGTTTTCAAGGGGTCTCCCTAGGGTCTTATCTTAAAATATAGTAAATTGAATTTATGGAATAATTATGTAAGGTGTAATTCCAATTAAAAACAACATATGTACAAAACAACTAAAAATTGTGAAAATTTATGGAAATGTCATAGTCCACCTAATATACACATGTAGTATATTAATCATTATTCATTAGATATTATGTTTTCTAGTATTGGATGAAAATGGAAAATATATTAATTCCCAACAAATAAGGAATATATGATCGCATCATATAATCATCATCTATATAAAGAGAATAATCAAAAGGAAAATAATGAGATGAGATTTTATCTGTTAGAATCTAATGAGACAATCCTAAGTTGATTTTGAGGAATAATGGAGATGTTATTGAAGAACCATGATAGATAGGGCATAAGATAATCAATGAATGAAAATAGAGCTTCATTTCCTCTACTAATCTGAAAAAAATATGATGAATTATGTAATAAATGAGTAGGGTAAAACTAGTAATTTTACCCATATTTAAAAAGGACCCCTGTTTGGAAGAATGATCAGACAAAATGTGCACCAGATATACTTGGATTACTATCTAAGTAAGGGGATCACATTGTTCATAGACTTAGTTTGGGAAACTGTACACCAACCAAGCCATTTATTATTTTAAATGCTATATTTCTCATTCATGATCATGTAGCATGTGTCCCATTGTGAGGTAAAACTAGGTGGACCTATAGTTTGTGCTGAAAACCCCCACATGGTTTCATGAAACCATACATACTAGGACATATGGTTTATGAAGACATCGCAACCTACTTATTTATTAAACCATTCGGGGTTCCTCACCCCAAAAAAGTCCTGAACAACATCGTTTCCTCTGAGAATTTGTTATTAAATTATATTAGGATAAAACCATGTAATTAAAATGGAAGAAAATCGATCATTACCTCCCATAAAATCCATTTTTATATATAATATTCCCATAAATGAACACATACCTAAGTTACATTTTGGATGGTGGTAAAGCTATTTATAAGAAAAACACTAGCCACTAAGCATGTACATCAGCCACCAAATCCCATGTCTCATTCAGTAATTGGTAGTTAAACTAAATCTCCATCACGCAATGGAAAAATTAATTTAACATGAACTAAAATGGCCATTAAATATAAGGCACTAACTTCTCATGCCAATAGATCTAAAATTTCCCTTGCTTGGGTGACACTTGAAAGAAAACATGATCCCTGAAATCAAACACCAAAGGTCATAAATGATTATAAACAAATGAATTATATTTATATTGATTATTATATGTCTACTTTTGAAAAAATAAATCTTCATTGAAGTCTATTGAATGGTACAAGGACCTAAAAGAACACCCTCCCTAGGATTTATCTAGTACAGAGTTAAATGTCATGTCATACAATACAAGGACTCATAGGGAGCCATATAATATTTTTCTAAAATATTTTATTGTAGTAAAATATAATGGGTAGTATATTTTTTTAACCTAATAAATACATTAATCATGTACTAATGGTCGGATCATGTATTTAAACACATTTCTAGTCATTTCTGAATGTTCATCGGTCAGAGGGTGAAAAATGGGATCGAAAGCACCTGTTTACACAAATATTTATGTACTCATTTCTATAAGATCGAGGATAAATGAGAATAATTATAAAAAAATATAGTATATGTTAATTTTTATAGGAGTATAATCTCATGGATATATTTTCTTCCAATCACATCCACTATGAATTTCTCAAAATTATGAAGAAATAGAAACACCTTAATCAGTTGATCCCTAAGTGTACAAACCATGCCACTACCTCGACAGAATTATGTAAAACAATAAAAAAATTATTATGATTCTATACAATTTCAATTATAGATTTGGCAACAACTATAACAATCAATTGAGAATCATGGGATTTTCACATAAAATCCTCCATTATGTTGGTTTGAACCCATATATCCCCATGTATAATAATGATGTGGTCTCAAACAATAGGCCAATCCAAAGGTGGGTACTCAACTAAAATACATTCTTGTATTTCCAAAAAATAGGATTTAAAAATTACATTCTCATCACCCTATCCTACATTGAATAACTAATTGATAAGGATCTAATAAAATGTTATAAATGACTTTTGGAATCTCTATATGCATCAAAAAAAGGAGGGACATAACCTTCCATTCATCATGGGATTTTTGAATGGCTTGTGCCTATGTTTTCCGGCTCAGTGCATGAGCTACTATATTTCACTCTCCATGCACATAGGTTTGATTAATGTCTATAAAATGATTTAATTCAAAACATAATGACTACATAATATTTAATTAATTCTATAAAAGATATATTTTTGGCTATTTGTGTCCGTAAACACCATAATGAACTCTCTCTCTAGAAACACAAAGCATGGAAAATACTACAATCCCAAGGTTATTCATTAGGTAATTACTCTTGTGAGATTTAAAATTGAGAGTTTCATAAACAAAAAATAAATCATATTTTACTAACACTACACCCATCATGATTCCCGATGCATCACAAAAAACTGTATTTCCTTTGCAAGGAACTAGAAGATTCTAGATTATTTCTAAACTATGCTGCACCTTCATCCCTGAAAAGGCCTTCTAAAACACATCATAACATATGAACAAGAAACCATCCATAGTTATAAAGTTATTAGGTGATTATAATTTTTATAATTCTTTTATAAAATTCCTATAAAATCCAACCAACCTTAATAAACATTATATAAAAAACAAATTCTTTGAATGTTCTTAGGAGAAAATATTCGTCAGCTACACTTAGTCAACAGATACTCCTAATTCTGAGATAATATGAACCATGAAGTAAACCATGTTGATCTAGAAGTGGTACATTGTGATAATCTCATATAATTGGTGCTCTATCAGTGTACTCAACATGATATCAATGTGTTTTTCCTGGTCGCTTCGAGTATGAGAATACACAATGATTTCAACATTAAAAACCATGATGAAGGAATCCATATAGGGGTGGAAAATCATATTCATTAATTATATGAAAGAATTTTTAGTGTCATTAAATATGAGAGGCATATCTTGGTACTCATTTAAACTGTACTAATTTTAGATATTCATCCATGATATATCTAAAATCCTAACTCACACCTGATGGTAGCATGATCACAGGTCGATCTTTGAGAGCACTCTAAATCCTCAGAAATGGACAAGAGATAATTTATTTGAATAAATGGATATTGGTTTATAAATTTATGTGGGATTAACAATTTTTTATTCTTTCATAGCCTAATGGTTCAACCATATTTTTTGTAGATAAGGATAGGCAGAGCCTAAGGAGAAGCTCTGGGTTAGATAAAACCCTTTGATTCTAAATCCTCTAAATATATTCATAGGCCCTAGATCTCAGTACTTTTATCCTAAATTTAGGAATAAATAACTGATATAGTATTCAAATGAGCTCAATCTCAAACTCTACCTCTCTCATAGGACCTTGGATAGAGAAGTCATCTTGAAAAATATCCTTAATATTACTCCAAGGGAGAAAAATTAGTTAGTCACACCATCTTATTATGCATGAAGTAGGTGAAAATATGACATATAATGCCTTCCACCCATGATGATTTGGTCTAGATAAAATTTTCTAGAAATCCAAAACATAGTTATAATGATAACTATCACTCAATGGCGAAGTAAACTATATCATGCAATGATATGAGTCAACAAATGCATGATAGGGGACCATGTAGTCCATCATGAGAAGGTAAATGAATCCCTTCATCTTAAGGATGAATATGTACCAAATAAATTATAAATTCAAAAATTAAGGATAAATTATATTCATTGAATTATACCATTTTTCAATAGAAAACATGGTGTATCTATGGTCATCACCCCACAAATTTATTGAATTTCGTGCCCTAGAATTTCAATAATCGATACTGAGATAAAGGCGTCTGAAGAACCCATATTAAACAAGAAAGTTAATATAGTAGAGTCTATTAGAATAATAAATCTTATAGTTGATGGTTGAACACTATTCTCATTTATTTTCCACTATAATTATCATAAAAATCCCAATTCATATACCACAACTATAGATGGGCTACCCTGAGATGATCCTCTATACTAGCAATAATAATCAGTTGTCTAGATACCTCATCATGACCTCTATCTCATCCTATTCGTTCGGTTCTACTCCATCTTTCTTCATGACATGGATTCAATAATCCTTCGTCTAAGAATGGTTCTATAATGGGTCATATTCAATGAGATAATTAGATAATTTATTAGGAAAAACACTGAATATGACCCATATAGAAGAAAAGATGATAGTCCAGAGGCTCCCTATCATAATATGGATTCATATTCCCCTTCATTCAAAACTGATGGAATATAATAGATCTACTAGTTTAGTTACTCTATATTCCACTACACAAATTTGAAACCTGATGTATACTCTTCCTAAATCTACAAGAACAAATGCACTATCTCGTTACTTGTTATGTCAAAATTATTCTTCTAACTTTTATGTATTTTTTTTGAAATAAAAAATCTATTTATACTCATTTCTCAAATAAAGGACTTACTTTAAATATAGTTTCTATGATTATCATACTAACTCTATAAATGGTACCGACTCTATCAATCTTGCTGATTCAGTCAGTCGTACTAACTTAATCAATTGTACTGACTCTATCAATCATACTATATCTGTTTATCAGACTGACTATATCTATAGAACTAAGTTTGATCGTTATACTCATATTATGCATCATACTCACTTTTCATCATATCAATACATTTCACTATGTAATATTTATCATACTCATGTTTTACTTTTATCTCATGCATGATTTTATTCTTATGAAAACCCTTATTCCTCTCAATTGTTTTCATTTTATAATTTTCATATATGTTATTGTTTTAACAAAAATGTGTTCATGATGTTAGTTATAAACTAATCCAAATTATTTCATGTTTTCTATTTCAATATGCCCGTTACAATTCCAGGTGTCCAAGACCCTCCGAGTTTTTCTAAGAAATATGACCGTTGGAGAAAATATAACCATTAGAAGCTGAGGTCTATAAATAAGAGGTCATTTAAAACAGAGACATGACTTTGATCATACATTGCTTCTATCAAGTTCTAGAGAGAGATGTTGTGGCTTCTCTCTTTCTTTGTGTAAAATACTTGAAATTAAAAAACGTGAACGACTTATTCTTAGCTTTTGTATTTTAGTAATAGATTTGTTTTTCTTTGTGTGACCAATCTGGTGACAACAATCGAGGGCTACCAAGGATAGGCAGATGGTGCAACCGATCATTATATCGAGGGATTTCAAGTGTTTTAATGAAAGAGTTACTGATTACCTATAAAATCAAGGGCTTGCAAGGATATCAATATGGATGTACTGATCATCATGTAGAGGTCTTAACAAGGAGGTGGTAAGATAGACCTCTTATCCTAGGTGAAATAATACCCTTCTCTTTTGGATAAATAAATTTTAATACTTTTTCTTTATAATGATGTTTGTATTAGAAATAGAATTGTATTTTTTCCTCTTTCTTTTCATATTCATTTAAATTGTAATTTTTTTAATTACAATTATTTTTATACATATTTAATTAATAGATTCAATATGTTATATGGTATAATCTTTTTCATTTGTGTTACTCTAATTATTGTATTCAATTAGAATACAATTTTTTACATTACTTAAAGTATTAAAACATATCATATCATATCTATTATATCTAATACAATTTTCATCAATTGTATTGGTTGTGAATTGTATTAGATTAATATCTCTTAAACTATTCACTTTCTTAAGTGTTTTTATACAATGTTTTTAAACATACAATTCACACCCTCTTGTATTGTCCCATATAATATACATATACATCTATATTATAATCTATCAATTGATATCGTAGCTGGTTTCCACCGATTTGTTATTATTTTCATTATTTCTTTTTAGAATACAATTGTGTTTCTATTACACATTTTTGTTTATATATACTTACTACACTAACATGTGGAGTGGAAAAGTGCTGTTTTATTAGATGGCAGGAATGAATATTAGATCAATAGAAAATTTAAAGCCAATGAGACCACCTATATTTGATGGAATTGATTATGAGTTTGGTTGATATTGAATGAAGACATTTTTTATTAATACTAGAGTAGAAAACATTATTATGCTTACTAGAGGATACAAAATCCCTAACAAAGAAGTAATTACTTTCACCAATCAAGAGAAGCAAGAATATCAACTGAATTACAAGGTACACTATACATTGTTATGTTCTATGACCTAAAATATATATAGTCATATATCATAATGTGAACCATCCAATTTCATCTGTATTAAATTGGAAGTCAAATAGTTTAGTACATCTAATGTTATAGAATCAAGAAGAGCAGTGCTTGAGCAGAATATCATGGGATTAATTTTCCTTATGGAGAACCAGTATGTAAGGAGCAACAAAGATTTATGATAATTTTCAATATTTATATATGGTAGAAAATGGACCTATTGATGAATCAATTATAGAAAAGATTATTGATATAATTCCAAATAAATGGCAATCTAAAAGGAAAACTATTGATGAAAATAGTAAATTTACTCAAATCACTCTTGATGAGTTATTTGGAACTCTTTTACAGCATGAGAGAAGAATGAAAACAGATGTTGATTTCAATAAGAAGAAGAATGATAATAGAAGTTTATATTTTAGTAATACATCAAAATATAAGACACCAGAATGTATTACAAGAACCAAAGCAAAGAAAGTTTTCATGTCTGAATCAAGTGACAGTGAACAATCTAAAAATGAGTTATCCAATCTTTCTCGAAGATTGTAAAAGATTTTAGGAAATAAATAATTTCAGTATAGATTCAAAAAATATATATAAAGGATAAGAAATAATGATCAGTAACATGTTATAAATGTGAAGAGAATGCCATATTAGACATGATTTTCCTTTACTAAAAAGAAAAGATAGAAACGAGAAACATTCTAAAAGAAGTAAGAAAAAGTATTCCAAGCCGAAGAAAACGAATTTTTTGAAGGAAAATGATAATTGGAGTGAAATTGGTGGTGATTCCTCATATGATTCTTCATAATATAAATCTTATGCACAATGAAATATTGGAATAATCGCCCAACTAACTATTGAAAATCATTATTTCATGGCTAAGGTACAAAATGATGAATCTCTATAAAATGTCACATTAAATGCTAATTTCCCTAAAGAGAAACATTTTTACTCATTAAATGAAGAATATTCCTCAGTAGAAGACAATTTATCATCTTTTGAGAGAGTATCATGATTTTCCAAATTTCATGAGAATGAAAATTCCAAACTCAAGAAAAATATCGATAATGGAAATTTCAGAAAAATTGTTCTTATAAAATAAATATCAGATCATTCAAAGGATCTTGATAAGAAATTTTTTGATTTTGAAAATATTCCAAAAAAAATTTCAGTAGTTAATTATAAGGATGATAAACATTCTAAGGATTTTGAAAACATTTTTTTTGACGAAAAATGTTTTAGAAAAAAAATACATTTCCAAAAAAATTTCTTTTGTGAAAGATAATTTAATCATTAGACTAAATTCTGAAATATTTTCACATAAAAAACATTTATCAAAAATCTCCATGGGAGAATTTTCTTATAAAATGTATTCTCTAATTCGTCATCTTAAAAATAGTTCTGGAATTGGTTACACTCACTCAAAACATTTTTTTAGTCATAACTATTTTTCTCCTCAAAGTGCCCTATTTTGTATTAAATGTCAATGTTGTGGAATTTGGGAAAAATATTTCTCTAAAAAGAACTCAATCGTTAGGCTTTCATTAAGCTCATTAAAAAAAATGGGGATTCAAAAAATTCTTTTATCTAAAAAGTCCGGATCCAAATAAGTTTGGGATTCTAAAAACTAATTGTTTCTTTTTCAGGAAAACAATAAGTGTACCAAACACAATAACATTTGGTACGTGGATAGTGGTGGTTTTTGAAACATGACTGGAAACAATGAATTCATTGAACATATGATTGAAACAAAAGGTGTAAAAGTTACCATCAGAGTCAATTCATAACAAATAATTGTTTATATAAGTTATATTTTTTTTTCCATTGTAATGTTTTAATTTCAAATGTTTATTTTTCAATGGTCTTAAGAACAACCTCATCTACATAAGTAAATTATGTGACTAAATATACCTTGTGAGTTTAAGGAATGATAAGTGTGTAGTTCACAATTCGAAGTATGAATTTAATACATCATCCCATAGGAATGAGAATGTATACACTATTAACATATAAGAACTTAGAAGCCATGACTTACATTGCATAAGTGTAATGGAAGAACAATCACAGTTATGGTATAAATGGTTATGACACTGTAACCTTATAAACCATTGTAAACATTCAATGAAAATACTTTTTATGGATGTACTAGATCTTAGGTATGATTATTCAATGATTTTATATCCTTTTTAATATGAAAATCAATATAAAACTAACTTTAAATGAATCAATGATGTTTGAGATTCTAATTAATTACAGCTAGTGCACATGGATCCTTTCGGTTATACACAAACAGGAAGCATTGGAGGAAAATACAATGTATTTGTTTTAGTTAATGACTACACTAGATTTACATGGGACCATTTTTTAGAAAATAAATACAAATCATTTTTCAAATCTACAACATTCACAAACCATGTTGAAAATGACAAAAACCTACAACTGATAACTATACATAGTGATCATGGTGGTGAATTTCAAAATTCAGATTTTGAATTTTTTTTGTATTAAGAAAGGTATTACTCACAATGTTTATCTCTAATAACACCTTAGAAAAATGGTGTTATTGAGAGAATAAATTGTATTCTTCGGGAAATGACATGAACCATGTTGAGCGAACACTCAATTGCTATGAATTTTTGGTATGAAGCTATTAGTAATGCATGTTATTCTATGAATCGTGTTTTTACTATGCCTTTTATTAATAAAACTCTATATGAATTATGGACTATCCAAAAACCAAAATTTTCATAAATCAGAATATTTGGTTGCAAAGTATTCATATTGAAAACAAAAGATAATTTACATATATTTGCACCTAAATCTGATGCTGGAATCTTACTAGGTTATTCCACAACTTATAACGAGTATAGGTTTTTAACAAAAACTCGTTTGTTGTTGAAGAAACAGTGAAAGTAAAATTCGATTAAACTGACCCCACTGATTTTAAAAAATCCTTACCTTCATCAACAAATGTATTTTCGCAAACTTATTACTAACCTACAATTGAAAACTCCTCTGATAAAAAGAATACTCAAGAAAATGTTTCTAAAATATTTACCTCAGAAGACATTCTATATTATGTTAATGAACAGGTTTTTAAAAACCCAAATCAATGGTTTCTTAAAAATCATCCCAGTGATAGTATCATTTTTTATATTAATCAACATTTAAGGACTATAACTTACTTGATAAATTAAATTTAACAACTTTTTATTCTATGTCAATCTGAACCTAAGACACCAAGTGAGGTAATAGGTGATGAATGTTTGATTAAAGAAATGAAAGATGAACAATATGAATTTAAAAGAAATAATGCCTAGACATTGGATGAAATATCTTATTAAATAACTTAATTTGTGTAAAATGGGGTTTTAGAAACAAAAGTGATGAAAATGGAGTTATTGTAATAAATAACAAAAGACTTGTTGTTGAGGTCTATAATCAACTGGTGTGAATAGACTATGAAGAAACATATGGTTTGGTAGATATACATGAATGTATTAATATTCTATTAGCCTTTGATGCATACATTAATTTCAAACAATTTTAAATAGCGGTAAAATGTGCTTTTATTAATAATTTTTTACAAGAATTAGTTTTTGTAGAACAACATCATAGTTTTATAGATCCAAAACATCATGATCATGTTTTTAAACGTACCAAAGAACTGTATGGCCTTAAATAATCCCCATGAGCATGGTATGATTGGCTTACTAGATTTATTTTACAAAACATTGATGGAAAAGGTACCAAAGATCCAACTATTTTTATAAAAATGGAAAAAAAGTTTTGGTGATACAAATTTATATTGATGACATTATATTCAGATCAACACCGTAATCTCTATCTGGTTCTTTTACAAATATAATGAAATCTTAGTTTGAAAAGAGTATGATGGGTGAGTAAACATTCTTTATAGGTTTTCAAAAGTTTAAAAACCCAGAAAGAAACTATATATATCAATATAATTATATCAAAGACTTACTCAAAAAGAATGTATATGACAATACTAAAATTATTATCACTCCAATCAGTACCTAAAATACACTTGTTGATGATGACGCTGGAAAACCAATGAATCATACAACATGTAGAGGTATGATGGAATGTTTATTATAATTGATAGAAATTCGTCCAGATTTAATGTTTTAGGAATGGTTATGTGAAAGATACAAATCAAATACTACAGAATGCCATTTAAAATCTGTGAAAAAGATTTTCTGGTATTTTAAAGGAATAATGGTTTTAGGTCTTTTGTATTATTCTAGAAATGATTTTGTTTATAAAATGTTTTCAGAAGCTGGCTTTGGTGGATATAGAATAGATAGAAATAGTACATCCAGAACATGACATTTATAAAGAGATTATTTATTTTCTTGTTCATGAGTGAAACAACACTCAGTATTACTTTCCACTACCGAAGATGAATATTTAGTAGCTTGAAGTTATTGTGATCAAGTGTTGTGGATGCAACACACACTCATTGAATATGGTATGAGTTTTTCCAAAACTCAAATATTATGTGATAATACTGGTTCCATAGATCTTAGTAAAAACCCATCACATCACTCATGTGAAAAACATATAGATATTAGGTATCACATTCTTAGGGATCACATAAAAAAAGAAGATATAATTTTACATTTTATTATAACACAAGAACAACTTTCTGACATTTTTACAAAACCATTAACTCGTGATTGATTTCAATATATTAAACAGATGCTAGGAATGATTAATATAAAATAATCATTCACATCTACTTTATGTTTTTACATTTCTCCAAACACTAAATAACTCCTCTTAAAATGGGGAGAACATTTGTTTTTTGAAATTTTTTACATTACTTATATTATTTTGTTTCATTTTTTTGTATTTTATCTTAATTATTTTTGTTTATAGTTATATTTTCTTAATTTAGTTCTTTTGTTTTTACTTTTTTTTTGTATTTTGACATTCTGTTTATTTTTTTGATATACTGTTTACTATGTTGACATTTTTTTATTGTTTTAACATTATGAATATTTTCTTGACAACCTATGGTAATGAATTTGTTTTCTAACGGCTTTACATCCTATGGTAATGACTTTGTTTTCCATCATCTTGAAAACCTACTATAATGACTTTGTTTTCCAATGTCTTGACAACATATGATAATGAATTTTTTTTCCATCCTCTTGACAACCTATGGTAATGAATTTTCTCTCCATCATCTTGAAAACCTATGATAATAACTTTGTTTTAAATCATCTTGAAAACCTATGGTAATGCCTTTATTTTTCCATCGGGTTGATAACCTATGGGAATGATATTGTTTTCCATGGGTATAATAATTTATCATATTTACTGTTTTTCACCAGTTTTATGTCTGTTTGTATTTGATTTTCATTATTGTATTTTATTATTTCTAATTTCATAATAAAATAAAACCAACAACTTACTTGAAATCTATGACAGGTACATTCCCTCTTCATTTTGTTTTTTCTTTCATTAATATCATTGTTTCTCTATTTTTTTAAAAACATATTTTGTTATCCACAATTTGATTATTTATCTTCTAATCTCAATCGTAGAAGACCAACAATCATTAAAATTCACCAATAAATATAATAAGCCCTCAATCCCACACTGATTTTTCAAAATTCTCGGCAAAGCTCAACCTCTCCTACTTAAGACTCAATATTATCTTTTCATTTTCTATTCATCTTTTTTTTCAAAATCTTCTACCAACACTACAGCTGAAATGTCTTCAATGACTTTCTCAGAGAATGATTTATTCCGAGAAATGTTAATTTCTAGGGATTTCTTTCACATTTATGACTTAGAAATCAATATTATTAATCTATTACAAGGCTATGAACATCTGTGTGTTGAGAAAACTATATCCCAAGACCTGATTTTTATTGAATTGGTTAGAAAATGATAAAATACGCGGTCTTTTTTTTAGAATATGATTATTAACTTTTTTGTTTATGATAGAAAATTTTTAATGTCTGTAAAACAAGCATCACACTCTCTAAATGTTCCCATAGAATGTGATTCAATTTTCCCATCTCATAATCTACATGAGGATGTCAGTATGTTTTTCAACGAAAGAGCTGAAAATTCATTGTCTCTTATCGATGAGGAGAAAAGAAAAGTGTCTCATCTTTCTGTTGACAACTGGGTTTTTTCCTTTCGATGAAAGGGTTTCTAATTCCAAGGAAAGGGAATAAGGAAACTATTAATGTTTTTGGAATTTTTATTCTATATTATCTTGTAAATATAAGATAAGTAAATATCATGATTTACATTTTGAAACTATCAAGAATGTGATTCCTGTAGCTATCAAGTCTCATCATATCAGGTATAGAAAAATTATCACAATGTTTATTCTTGAATGTCTGAAATTTTTTAATATTCCTCGGAAAGGGGAATTGAAAGAGCTGAATACCTTTTAGACATGTGAGAATACACTGAAGAAATTGTATGTTCGTTTTGATGATGAATGAAAACTATTTTTAAAATATGTGGAAGAAAAATCGACACCAAAACAATCGACACCAAATAAATTGGCATCCATTCTAATAGAATCCATCCAAACAGTTTTTTGCTTCTCAAATTCTAGATCATCAAATCAATAAAAATCCGAAGAAAAGAACTAAATATAGTAATGATTTTATAGACAAGTAGATAAAGGAGAAAGAAAAAATAAGAGAAGGTGATCCCAATTTTAGTCTTGTTCATGATGAAGCTCTAACAGATAGGATAAGTGTAGAGGATACTATACATAATGACAAGAAAAAGAAGACTCATTGAAAAAGAAACAGTCAAGATTTGGATGTTTCTAAAATTCTAAAAGGGGTTGAGTTGGAAGGTGCTCAACTAACATAAGAATTGATAGAAGAACATATCGTACAGACTTTTCCAATGAAAGAGAAAGGGAAAAAATAGTGGAAGATGTTCATGAATGTGAAGAAGATGAAGAAGAATTTATTTTGTAATTTCTTTAGAGTTCTATGAATATTAGATAATACTGTTCTCTTCAAAAGAAATGTGAAGGAATAAAATTGAATTCTCATGCTGATCTAGCACTAACTCAATCTATATAAACCCATTCTGAAAGAGTTCCATCTCTTGTCAAGAAAGGAGCTCAAATTTATCATACAGAGAATGTAATTATCATCAGAGAAAATGTAAAAGAGGTATGAGATAAAAAATAAGTAGAAAGGGTGGAAAAGGAAAATGATAGATGAAATGGAAAAAAGCATGTGGAAGACTCTAGTTTATCAAATGAATTTGAACCGTACGATGATGATAATGATTCAGAACACACAATTTCATTGAAGAAGAGTGATAAAATTATTCATGTTTTTAGAAGAATTGAAATAACTATTCTTTATTTTCCTAGAATTAATGGAAAAATTTATTTTATTACATACAAATAAAATAATATATTTAGTTTAGTAAGGGAGCTCATAAAGAGAGTTTTGTTAATAAAAGATGTTATAAATGTTTATAGTGATAGTTCGGCTACTCATAAGAAGGCTTGTAACAAGATAACTAATTGGTCATATAAAACCGAACGCTCAGGGAATCAACATGAAGAATCAATTGAAGACTTTAGGGGGCTTTTAAATTATCTTTATACTGATTTTAATAAGCGTCATAAAGAAACTATTGATATTTTGAACTAGATCTCAAAAACCCATGGAGCTGATATTCCTTCAGTAAAAGAGTTGCCAGAAAGAATGCATGTTTTCCTGTCAGATTTTTCAAAGATTTCATCTTTTAGATATGAAATGGTTTGGTTTAAGAAACAAAATACTATTTTTAATCTATAGAATAAGAATTTTCAAGACATAATTGATACTCTTGAAGAAGTAATCAGAGTTCAAGAAGAGACTATCAAAAACTAGGATCAACTTTTTTGTTGACCAATAATATCATCTCAAATCTCATGGTGATTCTATCACTGAAGACAAGAAATGGATAAATAAAATAAAGGTTGTTCTTCCTGAGATTATAAAGAAAGAGAATGATTGAGAAATCAAATGATTGTCTTATTGTATTTTTTTGTCTTGACAGTTGTTAATCATTTATGATTCAATGAAAATTATGTCTTCATTTCAATTATTTTGAATTTTTTTCCCTAAATCAATTTAAGGAAACTCATGGTTAACCCGTTCTTTTTTTAAATCACAATAGGGAGAATGTTTTTTAAAAAGAAGATAATGTTTCACAAAGGGGGAGATTTGTTAATTTATTACTCAATTGTAATATATCTAAATCTTGAAAAATAGAAGAATACAATATTTATGAAATTCTATACCTAAGGGGGAATTAGTTATATTGATTTTCCTATTCATAAAAGTTTCTATAACTCAGGGAGAGATAAGTATTTCTTTTTTAGTTTTACATTTTTTTTGCTTTCCAAAAAGGGGGAAACACTTAAGTCAAAAGACTAATTTTGAATTTTGTGTATTTTGTTTTGGAAATAACAAATACCTTTATACTCATTTATCAAATAAAAAAATTACATTGAATATAGTTTCTAGGATTATCATACTGACTCAGTCAATTGTACTAACATTTCCAATTATACTAACATTGTCAATCATACTGACTGAGTCAACCGTAGTAACTCTATCAATTGTGTAGACTATGTCAATCATACTGACTCTGTTTATCATACTGACTATGTCTACTAAACTGAATATAATCATCGTTCTTAAACTATACATCATACTCACATTGCATCATATCAATACATTTCACTATGTAATATTAATTATACTCATGTTTTAATTTTATATCACGCATGCTTTTACTCTTATCAAAAAACACATTGTTATCATTCATACACATGTTATCATTTTCATATATCTTATTTTTTTAACCAAAATGATGTCGTGGAGTATGTTATGATTTCATTAAAATGATGTTATTTTTTCTGTTTTAATATGTCCGTTAAAATGTCAAGTGTCCATGTCCCTATGAGCTTTTCAGATAAATATAACCCTTGGAGAAAATATGATTGATGGATCTTTAGGCCTACAAATAAGAGGTCATTTAAAACAGAGACAAGAATTTGATCATAATTTTATTTTATCATGTTTTAGAGAGAGACGCAGTGACTTCTCTCTTAATTCGTGTGAATGCATTGAAATTACAAAATGTGAATGACCCATTCATAGATTTTGTAATTTAGTAAGTTCTTTTTTTTATTTTTGCGATTGATTTGGTGATAACTATCAAGGGATTCCCTGTATAGGCATACGATGAGACTGATCTTTGTATCGGGGGATTTCATGTGTTTGAAAGACATAGGTACCGATTACCTGTAAAATTGAGGGCTTGCGAGCATAGCAAGACAGACGTACTGATCATCGTATTGAGGGATAACCAAGGTGGTGGTAAAATAGACCTCTAATCCCAGGTGAAATCATACCATTCTATTTGGGATAAAATAATTGTAATAATTTTTCTTTCTTCAAATATTTGTATTAGAAATGTAATTGTATTGTTTCCTATTTATTTTCATACTCATTTCAATTGTAACTGTTTCAATTACAATTCTTCTGATACATAATGTATTAATAAGTTAATACAGTGTATAAAATAATCATTTTCATATTTTTTACTATGATAATTTTATTCAATTAGAATACATTTTTTACATTAATTATATTATTAAATCATATCACATCATATATATTAGATCCAAGGCCATTGTGGTCAATTTTATTGGTTGCGAATTGTGTTAGTTTAAGATTTATTATACTAATTACTTACTAAAGTGTTTAAATAAAATGTTCTTATATATACAATTCACCCCTCTCTGGTATTGTTCATTATAATATACATTTTCATTTATATAAAGTTCCAACATTACTCACTCTCTATGCATTAAAATGTCTCTTAACCCAAAATTTAGGCTCATTGATGACAAATTGACTTATTATTCTATATATTTTATATAGGATGGAATACATTAACTTGGGTGAATATGAAATTAATGAGCCCATACTCATTGCATCTTGCACGTGATA
Organism: Viscum album; assembly: GCA_963277665.1. Lineage (NCBI taxonomy): Eukaryota > Viridiplantae > Streptophyta > Magnoliopsida > Santalales > Viscaceae > Viscum > Viscum album. The sequence goes on along the minus strand of OY728148.1, from coordinate 1,880,481,647 downwards.
GCTCATCAACAGAAAGAATAAGTGAAAAATGTTTAAAATCGGTGAAACAAGATGAATATTCCATGATGAACATATCGCCATACTATATGTGCATGAAATCCTAGTTTGTTAAGTCATTATTGTCTCAGAGAAATATTAATTATATAATTATGTTTTAATATCCACCCAGAGCATGCTGTGATGATGATCATCCTTGGTAATCACATCTTACCATCGCTTAGAAGAATCACAAACATATAGGTGGGGAGGTTGAATATTCTATCTAGATGTGTATATAGGTGCTTGTATATATTTTAAATTGAATAAAGAAATTATTTGAAATTATTTGGACCAACATCCCTTTAGAATAAGGGAGTATGTTGGGACTATGACTCACGAGTAAGATCAAGAATCATAGGAATAGGTCATAGACCACCCTACATAGACTTTATCAAATGATGGAAACTCCCTCGGAGTATATTGTTAGATCCATGTTCAGGAATAGAATTTGGTTCTGAATATGGACGAAGAACCTTTGTGATGTTTAGTTATTAAGAATGTTTTTTATTTTTTGACAACTATCTTTTGTAAAATAATGGTGTATAAAAATAGGTAAATTTTTTCTAAATGTTCAATCCCAAAAAAGGTGAGATTTTTCTAGGATAGATTCATTCTAGGAACATATGATTGGACTACTTAGAACCATAAAATCTATCATAGTAGGGATCATCATTCAATCATGTCATCAAAAATATGATGTTTTTTGTTTGGAAACTCCATCTGTCTTAGATCTATTAGCATGATGTTCATGCTTCATTGGAATAAATGTTATATATAAAGTCAGAATGTTTATATATATATGTAACAAAGTCAATGATGTTAGGAGTTTGAATGTTATTTTCTTTCAAACCTTATATCAGATGATTCTTTTCTAGTTTTTAATTTTCAAACATGAAATGTTTTAACACTTTTGCTGAAATCATCATGAAAAAATGGTGTGATTTTGTGAATCCAACCGTATTAACATTTTTTTATGCGAAGTAAAAAATGTGTTTAAAGTTTGGGATGTCATAATAAATTCCTATGATATTCATAAGATGCATTAGAGATTATCTTATTTTCACAAATTATGATAAATCCACATGATAAATTATTTAGAGGAATGGATATTGTTGAAGGTGTCTTAATATTTTTTGTAAGTTCTAAAAATTGGACACTAAATATCTTATCAAGATATACCAAACTAAAAAAATTTCAAAATTTTTTATGTGAAAAGTTGAAAAAGTATGAAGTTTCTTTTAGTAAATTTGACATCGAATGTAGAACATTGTAGTAACTAGAGTCTGATCCATCAAGAGTATATCAGTTATGAATATAAAAAGATTCTAAATTAATTCTATCACATGAGAAAAAAAAATTGAATTCAATTTTGATACTGACCCACTATACTAGGATGTTATATTAATCCTTATGATAATATTTCTTTACTAATAAATCATCAGGATCAATGATTCCAAAAAACTATTATTTATGAGAAATGGTTTGAAAGATTCAATCATAATTAAATGATCATAGAGATAAGAAGACTATCATAATGAGGAAGTGTTTTAAAATATTAGAACTGATTGACTAACCAAATCTATTTGAAATATTTACATGAAGAAAACTTGTATATAGAAGATTAAATTCTGTATGATGTTTATTTGATGAAGAAAACAAACCGATATTACATTAGAAATAGAATGTACAACATATGTAGTTTTAGAATATTATTTAATTAGAATGAGATTAGGTTGTTTCATCAGAATTTTCTAAAGTGCTTTGATCAGACTGAAGAAAGGAAAGGAAGCCTAAAAAGAAAGATTATAGAGAAGTATCAATAATATTCTTGATGTTGTGAAAATAGATGAAATAGTAAAACATAAAATTTAAATATATGTAGATCTCATAGTGTTTTAATTTTAGATAGTGGTGAATGTTTTTTACCTTCCCGTAATTTCTACTCTGAGATGTGTATAAATTGATACATAGTGCATTCACAATATGATACCATTCAGATGGGATGAAAAGAAAGGTATCTCTAGAATTCATTTCATAGTTTTCTGTATAGGCTGATACCTCATTGGATTGTCAGACATTTGAATATTTTTTTAACCTGATTGAGGATGTTCAGACTATGAAATTGTGTAGAGTTTGAGTAATGTATATTAAAAATTGTTTAAACATACTGAGTCTATCAGATTGAATTCATTGGAATAGGTACATTGGATCTAACCCCATCAGACTGAGATAATTGGATCTAGACACAATAGATTGGGTATTCTGGATATGGAATTTTGGGATACATTTTAATGATGTATTTATTCATTTTTTTGTGCAATTTATTTAATAAAACATTGAAAACATATAATGTCCGTATAATCATTCCTATATAGAGATGAAAGTTATCTAATATGAGTTGGAAAATATTTTATTCACTTATTCATTTTACTGAATAACCGTTGACTAATTGGAGTGTCTATGAAAGGGATGTAGGTTACCAAATTGAGAATGAACCTTATAATACTCATGTTCATTATATCTTTTATTCTTTTTAATTAATTAGTATTAAGAAAAATATGAAAATCTAATTAAAATTAATATGTTTAAGGGTTTATGTTTCATAATGTCATGAAACTTATAAAATTATAACAATTGATTCAACCCAAACCCCTTATTATTATTATTATATCCATTAGAAAATAAATTGATATTAGGAAGAAGGCTCTTTTGATGAATCATTATCATGGATAATATCATTTATTTCAATAGTTGAGGAATTCCAACATTTTATTTAAAAAATTATCATGGTTGAATAAATAGGATGATTCCTTATCTCATATCTCTATTACTGGATGTTTTTGATGATTCTATAATTGGTTATTCACCTATTTATAATGATGATCATATGAAGTTTATTGATAAGATAAATATTTAAGTTAATGGGAAATATTAAAATATTATTCTAATACTTGAAGGACCCTGGGACACCCTGAGAGGGGAGGGGTGAATCAGGGTGTCATCTTTTTCTTTTAATGTTATGGATCTTGTTCCCATGTTGGTAGGAACTTGTTAAACCTGTATAATGAATATGAACAGAAATCAAGTATTCACATACAGAGAGAAGACACAACGCTTTTTACTTGGTTCACCACTACAGGCTACGTCCAAGGAGCATACGCCGACAGGTTGTCGTTCATACCAAATTCAACTAATGTTCACTAGATGTGGATTACAACGGTTTGGGAACAATCACTCTATCCCAGGCTCACTACCTTTAAAAAAGTCGAGAGATAGCACACTGAGTCCCTCGGGTAACTCCTATTGACTCCCCCTATCTCACTACCTTTGGTGAAGTCGCACTCAGTTTATAGACGTGAAGGTCTCTTCATCATTACAATAGAATGCATCCTCTGTTGTGTGTAAATGCTCTGCTGAAGTCCAACATTCACTCGTAGACTAATATCACTTTTCACTAAAGATATCGGGCATTCTACTAGCTTTCGTGCAGCTCTAAAAATACTGGCATACTCTAACATCTCCTCTTTCACTTTTCGAAGACCGACGCGCATGTTTCAAGATTGTTGTGCAAGTCACTTGCACGGTACAAAATCGGCACGCAGGTGACACCGACCCACTTGCGCAACACTACCTCTTTAAACTCCAAAATTGTGCGATGCTACACCTTTAACTCCCAAACCGCCATGGTCCCGCAACCCACAACCGGTGCAGATCCTCTACTTGTGCGACACAACTACCACTTGCGCGACTCAACCACTTGCGCGATGAGAGATTGAAAAATCTCTATGTCTTGAACTTATTTTTAAATGAGGATGGGGGTCCTCTATTTATAAGAAAACTGGACCCCATTCATATTGGCGCACAAGTATCCTCTCAGCATGCAGGTTCCGGCATGCAGCCCATCTCCCCTAGCCTCTGTCGCGCTACTCACTTGCACGATCACACCAATAATTGCGTGACACTCTTTCCTTTTCAATATTTTGAAGTTCTGATCATGAAGAACATTAGGCGTGCAAGTTTCCAATCCTCCTAGGCACCGACGCACAAGTCCATTCTCTGTGCGCGCAGGTCACTTGCACGACCACACCAATACCTACGTGACCATTATCCCTTTACCATTTTCCATGTTTTGATCATAAAAAACTCAAGGCACGCATGTTACATCCCCTTCAAGTACACGGCGTGCAAGTCTCTTTTCCAAAAACACTTTTCACCATATGTCAATTTTCAGGCCCAAAATTTGGGAAACACTGAGAAATGCCGCCACCTTCAATATTGTTTTCTTCTTGACCTGTATGATCACGTTGCTGGTACTCATTCTGATCTTCCATTGAGGATTGACAAAAAACGCAAATCATACTCCAATTCATGCATAGAAGACCATGGTTCTAACAATCTCCTCCTTTGGGTTTCTTGGCAATCAGAAAATAAATTCAATAGATCCCCATCCATGAGCAAACCAAAAATGAAAGAAACAACTCAGCCAACACTCTAAGTCTACGTGATCAATGATCTGTGTAGAAAACAAGAGAGGAAGCTTGAATTGAGTTCTAGTGTTTTGGAATTTTAAATGATGCACAAGATGCATTACATGACCGATGTATTCCTTCTCATCCTTCTCATCCTATCACTGACACTGCATTCACATAGTTTCACACGAGCATTACATGCCTGAACAAGCCTGAATTTTTTACTTTCTCCCCCATTGACAATAAACCCAAATACCGGTAATTTGTCTAATGCTCAGCTCAATCCATACTCTCACTAGATAGTATCTCCACCACAAACCTGCATCATATCCATAAACAGATAAAAACTGTTATCATAATCAGGGAGAGGGGTATAGTGAAACATCCTTATGCACTGGGAGATGGCTGAACACCGAGGTTCAAACGATGCTTCTCAAACACAACCGTTGATAGTTACTTGGTTAGGATATCAGCCACTTTCTCATCAGTTCCCACATGATCCATTCTAATCACCCCTTGTTCAACTTTTTCTTTGATAAAGTAATATCTTATTTCCATATGTTTTGTAGGAGAATGTTGAACATGATTCTTCGTAAGATCAAATGCACTCTTTTTATCATAGTAAATCATCATTGGTTGCTTTACCTCATCACCAATATCTGTTAACTATTTCTTCATCCATAGTAGTTGAGTTAATTCCTTTGTGGCGGATATATACTCATCTTCAGTAGTACTAAGAGAAGTACTTTCTTGTTTCTTGATCAACCAGACAACACATTTCTTCCTAATATAGAAGGCGCCACCACTGGTGGACTTTCTGTCTACTACATCACCAGTCCAGTCAGCATCAGAAAACACTGATAATTCTCTCTTCCTGCCTGCATCAAAATATAACCCAAAGTTATGTGTACCTTTAATGTAACTCATGATTCTTTTGATTACCGCCATATATTCTTCCTTTGAATTACTCTGAAAGAGGGCCACAATACATGTGGAAAAGACAATATCGGGTTGTTTCACTATCAGGTACAGTAGGCTCCCAATGATCCTCCTGTACATGGTGGGATCTACAGAGGACCAATCCTCATGTTTTCCAAGTTTAGTTCCAACTGTAATCGGAGTTGACATTGGTTTGGAGTCTTGCATATTAAACTTCTTCAGTAGATCTCTTTCATACTTTTCCTGATAAATGAAAGTGTTATACTTCTTTTGAATCACCTGTAGCCCCAAAAAATATGTGGGCTCCCTAATCATAGACATTTCAAATTATGATTTCATGTGATTGGCATATTCATCCACCGATTTCTGCCTACTACAACCAATGATGATATCATCAATGTAGACTAGAACCATGAATTGATCTTTTGGAAAATTCTTGACATATAAATTGTGATCCAGTCCTCCTCTTTTGAACTCCAGCTTCTTGAGATATGTGTCCAGGCAGGAATACCATGCTCGTGGTTCCTGCTTCAAACCATATAGGGATTTCTTCAGTTTGTAGACCTTTGTCTCATCAGTACCAAGAAAAAAACCCACTTGTTGTTGAATGTAGACTTCATCATCGAGTAAACCATTAAATAATGATGTATTGACATCCATTTGATATAATTTATATCCTTTTGTAGTTCCATGGAACGAAAAAGTCTGATTGAATCCAGTCTAGCCACTGGAGAAAAGGTTTCTTCAATATCAACACCTTCAATCTGGGAATATCCCTTACATACCAGTCGAGCCTTGTTTGTAATAACAATTCCATACTCATCAAACTTGTTATTGAAGATCCATTTCATACCAATCACATTGTGACCTTCAGGTCTCTGGAAAATTTCCCTTGTCTGATTGTTGTCAATCTGATCTAGCTCATCATTCATGGATTTCACCCAAGATTCATCCTTTGCAGCTTCTTTGAATGAGGATGGCTCCACAATTGACAGAAATGCAGATTGCATGTTATTCGTCATCCTCCTTGTTTGAGTGGGTGTACTCTTGTCTCTAATTATGATAGATGGATCAATCTCAGGTCTACTATTTCTTCTGGGTGGTTCAGTTGCATTCTCTACAACCACAGTTTCTTCTTCAGATTCTTCTTCTGAGTCAACATCATGATGTGACTGCTGAGTGTTTTGTACAGCTTCCTCTATTTCTATATTTGTATTTCCTCCATATTCACTTTTTTCTTCACCGTCTATCACATCAGCATATGATGTCCTTCAATCATTTGTGGTTTTCTCTTCAATTATCTTAACATCACTGCTTACAAAAATCCTTCCTAATCGCTTGTTGAAACACTTGTAGGCTTTGCGGTTCATTGGATATCCAAGAAAAATTCATTCCTCAGCATTGTCACCAAAATTCCATTGATTTCCTTCTTTGTTCAGGATGAAAAAATTTCTTTCGAAAACTCGAATGTATTCCAACGATGGATTCCTTCCATGACACAGTTCATATGGTGTCATCGTTTCTATCATATAAAGCCCTGTTCGATTCTAAATGTGCACTTCAGCTTCAACAACTTCCTTCAAGTAATGGAGAATGATACCACTCTCAATCAGCATAGTCCTGGCCATGTTGATAACCAGTCGATTTATGCGCTCAACAAATCCATTTTGCTATGGAGTTCTCATGGCAACTACCTCATGTTGTATCCCATTGCTTCTCCAGGTAGTTTTCAAATTCAATGGATGTGTATTCCCCTCCACTGTCTGATCACAACACTTTGATTTTTCATCCAGTATCATTCTCGGTGATACAACGATACGTCTTCATGCAGTCACACACTTGTTGTTTCCTATGTATAACCATTACACATGCCATTATGCTGTAATCATCTATGAAAAGGATGAAGTACCATTCTTCATGAGTTCCAGCAACATTTATCGGGCCACAAACATCTCTATGAATTAGATCAAGAAGATGAGATGCCCTTTTCTTCTTTGGCCGATATAAATTGCAGACCACCTTTCCACAAATGCAAGAATCACTATATTTTTCACGCTCATGCTTCAGGTTAGGAATGTCCACGACAATCCTCAATTTTGATATTTTATCCATGTATTTTTTATTGATGTCACCCAGTATCCTATGCCACAAATTGTATTCTTCTTCAACAGTCATGTAGAAAACATTTTCTTTACTATCAACCTGATACAAGTTTCCTTCTGTTCTGTATCCTTTCATAAGTGAATTTACTACCTTTCCCTTGATAGTGTTGCCTTTTTGATTAATAGTAACAATAAGACCTGAGTCATAGAGTTGACTAACACTGAGTAGATTATGACGTAGGCCGTCTACGTAAAGGATTTCAGTCTTCTTTATCTCTCAATTAGCTAATTCAGTACTTCCACTTTGATTTTTAGAGATCCATCATTACCAAATCGAACTGTTCCATCAAACTTTCGTTTGATATCTGTTAATAGGCCAGCATTACCTGTCATATGAGATGAACAACTGCTATCCTTAATCCATGTACTGTTGATTTTTGTATCTTTGAGGGCTACATTTTCACGATTGGATTTTTCAATTTTCATCCTTTCTATCCATGAGACATTGGAATGAGTATAGAGAACTGTTGGACTTTCAATTATCTCATCTGTGTACATTGGTTCTTCATAGTTGAAGTCTTGTTCGAGAGAAGAAAACCTATTTGAAAGAGCTACACTATCTTGTCGAGGAGATATGAATTGTCTTGAATTCCGGTATAATGTGTCCATGTCCCTTCTCTTCCTGCAATTAACAGCCTTGTGACCAAAGCTAGACCAACTAAAACAATATCCATAGAAACTATTTCTTCTATAAGATGGAGGATATGAAGTTAGTCTCCTTTTTTGATGTCCCAGATCTTCCCCATTTAGGTAGATCATTGCCTCTTCACAATATGACAAGGTATGGCCCAGATAGACACAGAACTGACACATCATGGAAGGAAATGTCTTCTCACTTGAATTTATCCATATTATTTATTCCTTGGAAGAATTGTTGGACTTCCTGTCATTTCTGAATGTTTGCGTATAATTTTCAGTTCTCATTTTAGCTTGGATTGAGGGTTTCTTTGTTAGAACTTCAGGAAATGTTTCAACATGTCTAGCTTTCACCTTGCCATTCCTTTGGCTCTCTTTACTTCCAGCAGTTGATGTCTCAGTTTCACAGCCAATTCCACTCTTTCCCATGAAAGTGGGTCTTTGATCACTCATGATTTTTCCAACCCCATATGAACCACTCTTGTCTCTTACTAGTAATTCAGCATTTGAGAATCTTCCAAACTATATTTTCTTCTTTGATTCTTTTGAGATTGATTCAGTCTCATGTTTACTCATGATATTAACAACTTCCTCCTCAAGACCCTCAACATTCATGGATTTTTCTTCTAGTCTGGATGTGTGGTCATTGATGGCCTTTTCTTGCTCTTCAATTCTCAGCATCATATCCACTACATCATCATTTCTTTCAAGAAGTTTAGACTGTACTTTCACAAATTCTTTGAGTCATTCAAATTTAGCTTTAAGTTGATCAACATATTCAGTTGATTCTTCTACAATTGACTTCCACTTATTGAAACTCTTACATTTAATCTTAAGCATTCTATCAGTAACCTTAAGTTTCAACTTGAGATCTGAAATAGTTTTTAACTGATTTTCTCCACCAGTATCTTCTAATTTTTCAATAGTGGCCATCATGGAAGCATGTTTCTTAGTTTTAAATTTTGGTTCTTCTTCATCATAGAATTCATTATCATCTTGTTCCTCTTCGCAGAAAAAACATATCTTTAGAAATTTCTTCCAAGATTTGGTGTCTCCTTTCTTGAAAAACCTTTTTTGAGGCTTATCAACTTTTTCAGCATTGCTATCATCATCATCGATATTTCTTAAGCACTGCAAAGCAATGTGCCCGACTTTTCCACAATGAAATCAATCTAGAGGTAACTTCCCTTTGAATTTCCATTTTCCCTTCTAGAACTTCTTGTAAATGAGAGAAATAATTTGTTTTCCCTCTTCATCCTCACCACTAATATCATTTGAGATTTTCAATTTCTCCATGGATTTGAATACCATTTCCTTACTTACTAGTGTAGTAGCATCTTCTGGTTTGACCCTCATTTCATATGCCACCAAGCTGCTCAACAGATCATCCAAAGAAAGTTTGGAAAGATATCTTTCCTCAAGGGTTGAAACCTTTGCATTGTAAAGGGGTGGTAGTCTTCTTAGTAATTTCTTCACAATGTCAATGTCTCTTATTTCTTCTCCTAGGCCCCGAATTGCTCCAACCATATTAGTAATTTGAATGAAGGAGTCTTCATTCTCATCAGGATGAATCTTCAGATCATCAAACCTATTGTATAGCACTTGTAGTTTCACCTCCTTCACTTTTCTATCTCCTTCATAAATATTTTCAAGTTTATCCCACATGGACTTAGATGAGGTGAAACTCATAACTTTTAGATAGATCTGATTAGAAAGTGTTACGGTGAGAGCATTATGTGCTTTAGCGTCTGCATCAAGAATTTTCCTATCTGTATCAATTATAGCCAGCCCTGTTGGATCAAAAACATTAATACCTTGCACAGTGGAAAACCAAACTTCCATCCCAAGGGATCTTAGATGAGATCTAATTCTATTCTTCTAGATATGGAAATTACATCCATCGAAGAGAGGGACTCCCCTGACATTGACTGCATTCTCCATGACAAAAAAGGACAGATTCAACACTAGAATACTTTACGCTCTAATACCACTTGAAGGACCCAAGGACACCCTGAGAGGGGTGGGGTGAATCAGGGTGTCAATTTTTCTTTAAAAGTTATGGATCTTGTTCCCATGTTGGTGGGAAATTGTTAAATATGTATGCTGGATATTAATAGAAAGAAAGCATTCACATGAAGAGAGACGACACACTGCTTTTTACTTGCTTCACCACTATAGGCTATGTCCAAGGAGCATATGCCGACAGGTTTTCGGTCGTACCAATTTCCACTGATCTCCACTAGATGTGGATTACAAAGGTTTGGGAATAGTCACTCTATCCCAGGCTCACTACCATTACAAAAGTTCAGGGATAGCTCACGGGAGTCCCTCGGGTCACTCCCGTTGACTCCCCCTGGTTCACAGCCTTTGGTGAAGTCCCACTCAGTTTATAGACGTGAAGGACTATTCATCATTACAATAGAATGAATCCTATGTTTTTTGTAGATGCTCTATTGATGTACAACATTCACTCGTAGACTAATATCTCTTTTCACTGAAGATATTGTGCAATCTTCCAGCTTTCGTGCAACTCCAAAAAGACAGGCTTATTCTAACCTCTCTTAGTGCACTTTTCGAAGACCGGCGCACAAGTTTCAAGAATGGCGCACAAGTCACATACGTGGTACAAAATATGCATGCAAGTGACACCAACCCACTTGCGCGACACTACCTCTTTCAACTCCAAACTTGCGTGACTCTGCACCTTTAACTCCCAAACCGCCTTGGTCACACAACCCACAACTAGCGCGCAGCCTCTACTTGTGCGACCCAACTACCACTTGCGTGACTCAACCACTTGAGTGATGAGAGCTCAAAAAATCTCTATGTCTTGAACTTAGTTTTAAATGAGGATGGGTGGTCCCCTATTTATAGGCAAACTGGACCCCCTGTGCAGTGGCGCGCAAGTATCCTCTCAGCGTGCAGGTTTCGGCGCACAACCCATCTCCCCTAGCCTCTGTCGCGCTACTAACTTGCGCGATCACACCAATACTTGCACGACCCTCATTCCTTTTCCATATATTGATGTTATGATCATGAAGAACAACAGGCACACAAGTTTCCAATCCTCCTAGGCACCTGCGCGCAATTCCTTTCTCTGCGCGCGCAGGTCACTTGCGCGACCACACCAATACTTGCGCACCCTTATCCCTTTTCCATTTTTCCACATTCTGATCTTGAAAAACTCAAGGCACGCAAGTCCCATCACATTCAAGTACATGGCACACATTCTGAACTTCCACTGAGGATTTCCAACAAACACAAAGAATACTCCAATTCATGCATAGAATACCATGGTTCCAACAATCTCTATAAAAAAAATATTTTTATAAATGTGATGGGTCTCATGACATCAAAGTGTATATAGAAAAATTTTGAATTTAATTTTAGAGGGAATAATCTAGTAAAGGAAGAAAATAAAATAAAATATAGCTTAGTATGTTCGAAGACATTATAATGAAACATGAATATAAAATTATTGAATACTTAACCAGGGTAAATGAATTTTTTCGATACACTATAATATTTGGGGATGTTCTAGAATATTAAACAATAGCGATGAAACATATGAGAATCTTGCTAGACATGATTGATTCAAATATTATATCATTAGAATATAATTATTTTATTGTTTTTTGTGGCATGAAATCTATTGGAAATGTATTTTAATTATTATGATAACATATTACTTCCCAGAATAAGGATTGAATAGATAGAAAGATATAGTGAGAAAATAATTAGTAGCTTTACTATCCTATAATAAGAATAAAATGAAACATCCCATGATGTGGTAAACATTGAAAAAAATAATAAATTTCAATGTATTTTTTGTATAATATATTATCAGGCTAGTCATCATATTAAATTTTGTATGAAACTCTTTCTAGAACATTTCTCTTTTGGAAGAAAAGAATAAGAAACTGGATTGAATAATGTTGAGGATAGTGGTATTTATATTGGGATATATTTTACATAAATTAAAAATAAAAAACCATCAATACCTGATTGTGGTTTTACTTAACCCAATGAATTTAATATAACAATATTATAACATATTGATAATATTGAAAATAATTCTATTACCCTTGGGAAAGCTCATTCTCCAAATATTAAAAAAATCATAACAGGTGAGATTCATATAGAAAAGTTTGAATATTAGGATGTTTTATTTTTTTTATGGGAAAAAAATAAATTACATTGTGAAAGACATATTAATGATAATGAAAATTTGTTTATTTTTAGGAAAAATTATTGTATAATCAATAGTGTGAAATATTGAAAATTTATTACAAATGTATAATGAATTAGTATAAATCTCATTCAAAATTGAGGATTGAAAAAATCATGTTGGTTATGTTCTGAATATGATCATATGATATGTCCCCAGATACATGACCATATTGGGATGTAAAATATGATCAAATATCTGAATGTTGATTTTCTATGAAACATGATAGAATTGAAAAGAAGAGAATAATATGTGTGAGTTACTTTTCATAACAATATCATCACTACTAAAATTCATATGATAGTTAAGATTTTAACTATCAGAACTATAGAAATAATTCATTATAAATTATGTGGGATAATGAGAAATAAATGAACCATAATAGATTTTTAAATTGTATATTTTATTGATGATTTCACTCGAATAAGCAATGTCATGTTTTTGAAACAAAACTTATAGGTTTTAGAAATATTCAGATTCTTCTTAAAAGAGCATGAGAAAGAAAAGGGGGTTTACATAATGATGTTGAGAACATATAGTGGTTTAGAATTCACATTAAATTCATTTGAAATATATATGAGAATGAATGGAATTCACCATATCTATATTCCTTCATATGTACCATAATCAAATGGATTAGTAGAATGAATGAATATAAGTATGGTGGAAATGGGAAGAATGATTTTAGTAGAATATAGACATTCAATGTTATATTGGGTAATATATTTTAGTAAATTTATACACACTAAAAATATATGTTTACTGATTTTATATTACAACATTAACCCCTATGAAACTTTGTATAGAAAAAAATACTTTATTGAAATACTTCATTTGATTTCAAAGTCCATGTTTTCAATAAGAATCTATATAATGGAACATTATATAAGAAAAATGAAGAGGGAATATTTATGGGCTATTCATCCCATAGACGGAGTTACAAATGTTAGAACATATTTTTTAAAAATTTGGTGGATTCATATGATGTGAATATTATTTAAAATACAAAAAATTTATTGATAATGTTGAGAAGGAGAAACTAAAGTTTTCCCATGAAATAGATAATGATATAAAATAGACTTATCTTGATTCTGAATAACTTTATGATGAGGAAAGTGATGCTATAAAATAAAAAATGGAATTTAATACATTAAAAATGAATGTGAAATCGAAAAAAATTTATTAATGAGACAACTCCATTTAAGATAAAAATAACATTGTGATTAGAGAATCATACATCACTCATCTCATAAGAAAACCCATATTCGTTTTCAGAATCATTTAATTGAAAATAATAGTAGGATGTTATGAAGGAAGAGTTGTATCATATTGAGAAAAATTAATCCTGATAACTTTTACAAAAAAGGTAATAATATTATTGGATCCAAATTCATTTATACAAACAAGTTAAATGAAAATAGAAGAGTTTCAATAAAAAAATTCATGGTTTTTTCTAATAGTTATTATAGAAACCATCTCTTTCTCTATGAAGAAATTATATAAATTTTTTGGAATACTTAAAACATTATACAATAGTCTCCCAATGACCATATTCTTTTAGTTCCTTCGGAAACATGGGAAATAATTATTTTAGCTCATTGAAAGATCAGCCATGATTCCCCCAATGATCTTCCATCTTAGTAATTAAAATTAATAATATTCCTTCATAACCCAGGGACATGAAAAAAATAAAAGGGTGACCTCAAATTATTGTTAAGGTTAAATAAAGGAAATGTGTATGCATATCATGAACATAAGGGTATAATAATGTGATCATGACCATTAGATGATCATACCCTACATATCAAATATCATAAAAATGAATAATGGAATAAATTTTTTTAGTTCATAAGACATGAATCATAATGGAATACATATCATAATACATGATATCATAATAGAGGAATAAGACATTGAATAGTGTCAGAAACATCAATGTTTCATATAGTGAACATCTTTATGCATAAAAACATCACTCATTAAGTTAAAAACATGAAATTGTGCACCATCAAAGACTTGTGGTTATGTAACCAGGTCCATGAATAATGTTGTGAACATGAGATTAGGTTCACACATAAAATTATGAACATGGAATTAGATTCATTCATAACATTGTGACCATAAAATAGGGCTCAATGACAAAATTGTGAACATGTAACCAGGTTCACCTATAAAAATATGGAATTGAAACCAGGTCATTGATAACATTGTGAACATTTAATATGGTTAATGCATAACATTTATACTCATGATTCGTACATATTTACTCAATACATTGGTATTATATATAGGTCCCACCATCACATAATAAAATCACACATACATGGTCCACAAAACAATCATCATATAATGACCTATGAAAATAGAAGGGGTATAAAAATCAATTCATAAATGTTGAAATGAAATCGATATCATTAAAATTTCATCACATCATATCCAATGGTAAATTAATAGGTGGAGAAACCCTTACATCAATGAATACCTCAAGAAAAAAGTGAGTTTCATAGACATGTAACCCTATGAAAGAGAAACGAGTTTCATAAACATATAACCCTTGAATAAGAAACAGGTTAAATATACATAATTCCATCAAAACATAAACCATTAATGAAAGGATATGAATGGATACATTGGATAATCTCCTAGAATGGAATGAGTAACGTCAATGTATGTCATCATAAATATAAAATAATGTTCAAAGATAGTTTGAAAAAATTTCATGAAGAAAATATCACTTATTCTTTGAAATGGGACATTTAGAACAAATTTTTTTTTAAATCTATTTTATTTTGAAATAAAAATTAATGATTATAAAGAAATATTTTAAATCATTATGGTAAAAAATTTCTTCTAAAACATATAAATATATCTTGAAAATGTTTAGAAATACATTTATTTGAAAATACATTTCAAACTAATAAATAAGTCTTGATATTCATATGAAACCAATTTTCCTTGAAAACGTATAAATAATCTTAAAAAATGTGGAAAATAATTTCATTAAAAGTTAATTTAAAAATATTTTCATAAAAATGAAAATTTTAAACATGCATAGGAATCATTACAGAAATTATGACGGGTAAATTTCTATATGTCATACGGGGTAAGAAGAACATTTCTTTTACATTGTAAAAGGTTAGAAAAATGACATGCTCAAAAAGAGACAATAAGATTCCATTGAACACATTGTTAAAAGAAAATAAATGGAAATTTTCTTTTAATGATTATTGGAATGTATTATAATATTCTTAGATACCCTTTTTATAAATCATATTTTTGATGGAACACAGATTTTCAACAGAAGATATGGTAAAGACAAGATTTCATAAAAACACTTTCCAATTATATAATGTACCAAATAGTAGAAAAATGGTCCAAATACATTAATAAATCATGAATAACCATAGGATAAGAATAGTCATTAATGTTCTTGAGATATGGATCAACAGGTTTAATAAAGGAAGCATAAACATAAACAATCTAGAAAAGTGATGATATTGTTTCAATAAACTCTATAAACTTGGTAACTTTGAAGCATAATCCTTGTGTAATAAAATTAAATTACCTAATTAATAAAATATTATTTAAATAATTAGATTAGTTATATACCATTTAAATGTTAGTATATAATCTTAATGAAAAAATATAGGTGCATAACATGACATGTGTCTCAAAGAAGATATATTTAAACAAAATTATTTTTTCTATTAGGTAAATTTTGAAACATAAATAACATGATATAAATTTCATAAAATTGATATTTAAATAACCATAAATTTAAGTATATGAATAATATAATACATACATGGTTATTCTATACCCCACTCAGAAGGAATGGGTTGTGAATACAGCATGTATCTCACGAAAATAAAAAGTGAGATGAAATCCCATTACCTTGTGTCATGAATCTCGTCATTTCATGTTATGAAATGGAACACACCGTTATTGGTGACGATATGTCGTTTGTACGCATGAATGTTATTTCCAGTTTTTTATCATATTAAAATAAAGAAAAAAAATTAAATATATGAATATATGAATATATTATAATTAAATTATAAATAGTATTTAATATATATCATATAATTTCATTAATACATATTTATTACATTCCATGTATCATGTGAATGAATCACATCGCTTTGAGGGAGTAGTAGTCCACACTTCCTCAAAAACAACTATCATATTTACATCAAATGTAAAGTATAATTATATGTGTAGAAAAAACATAAAATAACATTAAAGAAATAATAAAAATAATATATAACATATATATGTAAAGTTTCCATCAATATTTGCAACATGATAGGTGGTAACAAGAAAATTAAAAAGCATCATTTAGTGAGGTGGTAGTTCACTATACACATAAACAAAAAGATTATTACCCATTAGATGGATGTGCATAATTGTAGGTTAAAATGATAGCATAAAAAATCATAGTATATTTATTATTATTGTTTTTTTATTAAATTATGTAGTAATATTAATTTAGATTCTATAGAATAAAAATAAATGAAATGTTCTTGAGGGAGGGGTTACCTCTTAATCGCGTAACTCCTTTTGGTTTTCACCTAATGGATTCGTTGGATGGATTTATGTCCTAAATTATTCTTCATGGTAGATGTGTGGGAATTTCGGTATCTATTTGGGAAGATATTTTACCAGCCATTTTACATTATAGCTTTGAGGAAGTGGATGGAAATGATCCCATTTTATAGTGGAGGAGGACTATCAGTCATGTAAATATTTGAAGAGAGAATTAAAACCACGTTTTTTATTGTATGTGGATCCAATAATGGTGAAATTTATATCCATGTGATTATAGGGTCTAAATATGGATATTAAATTTCTTTTTAACTAGTTTATATTTCATTTATGCTAATATGTTTAAGGATTATTCCTTATTTAATCATTATTTTAAATGAATCGATGTAATTAATTTTAATTACATTCACACGTAGTTTTTTTAAAAACAAAAATCATGTTATTTTAAATTTAAAAATATTCTGATTCCGAATATGTAATACATTTTTTCAAATTATAATCATCATATTGGAATAAATTAATTTAAATTTAATTCATTAGTCAGGTCGACAATGAGGGTTTCTATATTAAAAACGGTCAAAAATTTTTCTATGCTTTTATATAAAAATTCAATGTCAAATTAGTTCCAATAACCTAAATTGGATTACATTAAATAATTATTATCTAAATAAACTTTTAAAGAATTTTAAAATCTAATTTAACATTGTAAATATATTATAAGAAAAATCACTATGGAACAAAAATTATGTATTTTAACTATTCATTAAAAAATAAAACCTTAGAGAAAAATAACAAAATTTAATCCCAAATTAATTTTTATGTTTCTATTTTAATGTCAATGTTTATTTTGACATATTAAATTAATAATACATACAAAAAAAATTTAAAAATGTTTCACCAATAAAAGGGACAAAAATACTTTTATAAAAATATTTTTTTCTGCATAAAATTGGGTTTGTTTGTATCTTAGGTCTATAAAATTTATTTGATGAAAATAAAAAATGTTTTATTTAATTTTTAACATATATATCAAGTAAATATCACTAATTAGTTATTATTATTTTAATTTTATAGGTAAAAATATCTTTTTGACCATAAATTTTTTTATATTTTTCTTTATATTTAATCTATTTCATATTCATTTCTAGTTAAATGATTTCCTATGAATTCATATTATATTTTAATAAATAATATATTTTCAAAAAATTATTTAATACTACTCATAAACTATAATTTGACTCTTAGGATATATCGTATTATATTAAATAATTATATTTTCATAATATATTATTGTTCTGTAAAACTCATTATTACCTGTTACGTATGCCATCAAGGAAAGTAATTATTGAAATTAGAGGAAGCTAACCTCAATGTTCCATGTAGAGAAAGCTAAAATTTATATTTCTTCTATTTTACAATTTACTTATATTTTCATATAACATAATCCAACCAAAGTTATTTAATATAAAATTAACTACTTTCATTGTTTCCTAAAATAAAAAATATCAAAAATATTAAATTAATTTGAATAAAATAATTCAATAAATATTGGTGTATTACATTATTTCCCACATAAATTAATTCCTCCCTAGAAATTAATCTTTTTTATCAATGTTTTGATACTTTAATGTTTCATTCATATAAACCCACATCATTAAAATGAATTATAAAACATCGATTAAAAAGGGATTGATGGAACAATAACGATTACCTAAAGTAACATATAAATAGATTTTCACATAATAGAACATAATTGGGAAGTGAAAAACTGGATATATAAGAGAACTATTACAATCATGTTCTCATGATGAGAGATAGAGAACATGGTTAGGATGAAGTTAACAATCACAAATCCTTAAATTTGGGATTATCTAATAGAACATTTGCTCATAAAAAACGAAGGTACAAGGATCATTATTTGGATTAAAGATCCTTTTTCATAAAGTGGAAGATTTTTTATGAAAATATATAGTATCTTGATTTTATTACAACATCCCCCATTTTTTTAGTTGGTCCACTTTACCTCTATCCCTAAATAAGAAGGTGAATTTTCCATTCTGAAAGTACTAATAGATCATAAGATCTATGGTATTTCATCCCATTTATCATCAATTATCATCAACAGAAAGTAGTTTGAATAGGATATTCAATATGTATAAATCCACATATTGAGAGATAAAAATTTAATTTACTAACTTCTTATTAAGTTTGACATAAATATTACACAAATATTTAACCTCATAACACTTAATAAATATGCAAATTCAAATCATTATAAATAATTTCATGAAATCATCTTAATATTGATCCCCCATGAATCACAAAGTATCACATATTTCTCACATTCCAATCATGTGAAATCCACTACCGTATATTCCCATGAAACATAGTAATATCCTTAATTACCATAAATAATATTGGAAAACATGCATGCTTCCTTATTCAAGTTATTATTGGATATATTTTTCAAATACAAGAAGTTTTAAACTTCATCCTTGAAAACATAGACAAATTTGTTAATAATCAGTTCTAGGGTAATCCATATAATCTAATTTGCTTATTCATATCTAGAAAATCATTATCCAAACATAACTATAATAATGGAAAACATTAATTAAGGGTCACCCTTCCTTAAGCAAAATATCAGTTTTCCATGAAATCATTTTTCTATGACTTCATCACCTGCCAACATTTAATTTTCAATCATTAATGAAAACATATTGTAAAAATATTAATATATTTCGTGATTAAAAAATAATATTTTAATTCCAAAACATAAATAATTTATTCATCCAACATTATTCTTAAATCATTACTCATGCTTCATCACCTTATTCATTGATACCTCATTCCCAGAATTTTATATATGAATCTTGTTTAAATGTTCTTCATCCTAAATATAATAAATATTTTTATGTTTAATGAAAACCATACAAGATGAAAATCACATACATTTTACATGTCATTTTTAGTCACTTTAACATCATAAGTATAACCAATACATGTACCACATTCTTGATTTTTATTATGAGATTTAAAGTTGGGAAATTGATTCTCATAATGCACATAATTTACAAATATTAAACATTAATTTCTAAACATGTTCCTTATATTTCTATCCATTGAATAAAACCATAAATAATAGGTTGAGAAACATTTTTCATTTTGGGATTATTAAATATTACCTACAGTGTTGCTAAATCATGTCTCATTCTTATTTGATCTATAAAACTATAGGATTATCCTAGGATATTAATAATCATCCTCTATTTAAATCCTTTATGATGGTTCATTAAGAGTTTGTGAATTCCCCTGTCATAACCACCAGAAGTGTCAAACTTGGTGTGTAGTAATGCCAATTTTCGTGTACCAGATTAACCCAAATCAGGATCATATATATTTTTGGAGTTTTTACCCCTAGGTAAATCTATAAAAGAGACACAACCACTTTTAGTATCCACACATAGATTTATTTCTAGGAAACCACTCACTATATCCTTTACCAAAATTCCAGAACATTTTCCTAAAAGATAACTTATCCTTATACTTATCCTTAGAGACATAAGTTGAGATTTCTTTAGAAATATAAATTGGGATATCACTAAGTGTTCTCATCCTTGTTTCTAAATGTTAAATAAACCATCGTTCTAATACTAAATATGGATATCCACTATTTTCATAAATAGAGGTTTCATAAATTTCGTGTAATACTTAAAAAACATTATACAAATAGACACCTAAGGACCATAATAGTTCAATGGATTTGGAATCATGGAAAAAAATATTCTTCCTCAGTTAAATATCTTCAATGTTTCCCAAAAATATCTCCCCCTTAGTGATTCTAATTAAAAACCTCTCTTCATAACATGGGGAAAGGAAACTTAATAAATTAGTGTGATCAAATGCTCAATTAGGATAAATAAGGGCAATTTGTATGAATATCATTAACATACGTGTATAAGAACATGATCATGATCATTGGAAGATCATACCCTACATATCAAAGATCATAAACATGAATCATGGAATAAATATTTGTGGTTTATAAGACATGAATCATAACGGAATAAAGAGCATATGTGAATAAAATAAAACATAGGAATAAGATATTGATTGGTATCATACACATCAATGTTTAACATATTAAACTTGTATAAGTAGAAATTGGTTCACAAATTAATTTAAGGGAATGAAATTAATCCCTCTCATAGACTTATAGAAATGAAATTGGGTCCTTGAATAATGTTGTGAACATAAAACTATGTTCATAGAAAATATTTTGAACATGAAATCGGGTTCATGCATAATACTATGAACATATAATAATGTTTAATCATAAAATTGTGAACATGTAATTATATCTATGCATAAACATATGAACATAAAACCAAGTTCATGAATTACACTGTGACAATTTTATCTGGTTTATGCATAAAATATATACTATTGATTCATCCATCATTACCAAATTCACTTAAGGGAGACATAGGTCTCACTGGTAACATAATAAAATCACACATACATGGGCCATAAAAAAGTCATCATATCATGCCCCATTAAAATTGATGGGGTTTATAGAAATCAAATCATAACCCATGAAATGAAATTGGTAACATTAACATTTCACCACATCATAACATATGGAATATAGATTGGTTTCGTAACCATATTATTAAATCATAACTAATGACAAGAAGAGGGTTTCATAAAAATATAACCCATAAAATAGAAAGAAGTTTCATAAACATATATCCAGTGGAAGAGAAACATGTTTTATAATCAACATGCCATCAAAACATTAACCATTGATTAATGGATATGAATGAAAACTTTGGATACTTTCATATATGGGAATGAATAACATCAAAAGATGTTATGTTAGATTAAAAATAACTCAGAAATATATTTTGAAAACATTTGTTGATAAAATATCATTTCTTCTTTTAAAAATTCTCTTAAAAACATAAAAACGTTTTTAAAAGCCAATTTATTGAAAATAAACTCGAAATATTATAAAGAATGTTATAAAATCATTTTGTAAACCTTTTTCTATGAAAAAATATAAAGAAGGCTTGAATACAATTTAAAAACCATTTCATTAAAAATAATTTTCAAACTTATAAATAAACTTTGAAAATAATTTGAAAAACACATCTAATAAAAAATTATAAATAATATTGAAATTTTTTTGAAAACTATTTTTTTGAAAATTAATTTTAAAAATATTTACACAAAATTTAATCTTTACATCCTAAAATAGAAGATTTACAGAAAAAATGTTTTCAAAAACCGTACATGCCACACGAGGTAAGAATAATGTTACTTCTTCATGGTAAAAAGATTAAAAAATGACCAGTTCAAAAAGAGATAATAATATTTCCTTGAAAACTTTCGTAAATGGAAAAAAAGTGAAAAAAATTCTTTTAATTATTATTTGAGGGTAGTAAAACATTCTTGGAGACCCTTTTTAGAAAACATGGTTTTATGAGAAAATAGATTTCAAACCGAAGAGAGGGTAAAGTTTAGATTTCTGAAATACACATTCCAAACTATCTTATGTAACATGGAGTTGAAAAATTGTCAAAATACATGAATAATTAATTAATAAAAAGAGTACAAGAAAGTTCTTGAATGATCTTGAGATATAGATCATATGGTTTCATCAAAGGTGCATAAACATAAATAATCTGGAAAAGCGATGAGATTGTTTCAAAAAAATATTACCTGTAGGTAACTTTGAACCATAATCCCCATTTAAAAAAATTCAAAAAAATGAATCCAAAAATATTATTAAAATAATTAGATTCGTGATATAATATTTCATTGTCAGTATATTATCCTAATTGTAAAACATATGTGGATAACATGTCATGTGTCTCAAAGAATGAAAATTATGAGAAACTTATTTTACTAATTTGGTAAATTTTGAATCATAAATAACATGAATGAATTGTCATAAAATGGATATATTAATTCCCAAAAATTTATGTATAAAAATAAAATAATCCATCCATGAGTAGTATATAAACCACTCAAAAGTAATGGGTATTGAATAATGCATGTATCTCATAGAAATTAAAAGTGAAATAAAATATTCTTATCTTGTGTCTTTACTCTCATCGTACACATATAAAAACCTATATAATTAGTATAAATACATTATAAATATATCTGTGAACCATATTATTTTATTTACTAAAGTATAGGGTTTGATTATGAAATTATATGAATCATTTGTTAACGCTTTCATATTATGTTTACACTTTAGGAAATACTCTCATTGTGTTCCCATGTGTCTTAATTTATAATATATATGAAATTTATACATATAACATGATTTATATAATATAAACATGCCATAAATATTGTTTATATTTAGTATATATGTAGTATAAATATATATTTAATATCAAAGTATGTAATGGAACACACATTTCATGGAGACGGTTGGATATACGTATAGATGAAGGTTGTTTCTATTTATATTATTGTTCTTAAGGAGATAAAAAAATAAATAAATGTATATATTTATATATTATAATTATAATATCATTATTACTTCATATATATCATATATGTTCACTAAACTCATCCTTAATACATAATATGTATAGTGTGAACGAATCATGTCGCTTTGAGGGGCGGTAGTCCACACTTCCTTTAATGAAATTTTCCTATTTAAACCAAATGGAAACTATAAAGATATGTGTTGTAAAATTATTATAGAAGAATAAATATATAATATATATAATATATATTTATATATATAGTTTCCATCATAATTTCTTACATGATTGGTAGTAAATAAAAAATGAATAATCATCGTTCAGTGAGGTAGTAGTTTGTCATTCACATAAACAATGTGTTAATTACCCATTAGATGGATTTTTGTGTAAGTATAGGTATAACCCTAAGAATAAAAAAATACTAGTTTATTTTGGATATTACTGTTTATATACAAGCAATTAGTGATATTAATTGAAGTGGTGGAGAAAGAAAATAAAATAACTGAGCTTGAGGGAGGGTGTTACCAATAAATTTTGTGACTCCTTTTGGTTTTCACCTTAGGTATTTCTTAGAATGATTTCTAACCAAAGAGATTCTTTAATTTCTAAGGGTGGGATGTTTGGGAGATATTTTGTATGATCTTTTTCAAGACAATGTTCTTGAGAATTGTGAGTAAGTGGGAGGAAAGGACCCCTTTTTATAGTGGATGTGGTGTGACAATCTTGTTAATATTTAAAGTAAAAATTCCACAAACATATTTCATGTTTCATGTAGATACAATAATGGTAAAATTTAATTAAACATGACTATAGGGATGAAATATGGAATCAAAATTTCTTTTGGACAAGTTTCTAGTTCATTTAGGCACTTCATTTTACGGTGTAGTCATTACTTTAGCATAATTTTACCTTAATCAATGCAATTAATATTAATTTAATTTACTAATATTTTATTCAAAATCTATGTTGAACTAATCAGACATTATAAATTATGTTCATTCCAAATATTTATTCAATTTTTACAAATTCAAATAAAATTAGTATAATAAATAAAATTAAATTTAATATCGTATTAAGGTCAACAATGTAGGTTTTAATGTAAAAAGTTCAAAATATTTCAATGTTTTTATAACCAATTTCAGAATGAAATTGTATTCAATAACCTCAATTGGATTAATTCATAAAATTATTCACTAAATAATATTTTGAACCAATTTATTATTTAATTTATCCTTATAAATAAATTATATGAAATAGAAATTTTGAACTGAAATTTAGTATTTGTAAACATTTATTAAAAAATTAAACCATACAGAAGAATACCCAAAATATTCATAACCTAATTTTTATGTTTCACTTTTAAATTTGAAATTAATTTTGACATATTAAATTTATAAAAGAGTAAATAATTATATTTAAAATGGATTCACAATTAAAATGCGGAAAAACTTCTTTTATAAAAATATATGTTTATATGCTTAAAATTGGAATTATTCATATCTTATGACTATAAAATCTATTGGATGAATATTGAAATTTTTTAATTTAATATGTATCATATATCTTACATTAATATCACACATGAATTGTAAATAATTTTATTCATTAGGATAAAATAGCTTTTTGACCATAATAATTATAACATTTTCTTTTATATTAAATCATTTTACATATTCATTTATAATTAATTAGAAACCTATGAATTATTCATATATATCTATAAATAATTAAATTTTATAAATTAGTTAATAATATTAATAATTTCCTATTTATCATTTAGGTTATATATTTTCATTTTAAATAATAATATTTTAATAATACATTATTGTTCGGTAAGACTCGATCTTGTCTGTTACACTAGACATCAAGGAAAGTCATTGTTGTGTTTAAATCAAATGAGCCTCATTTTTCTTTATAGAGAAAGATAAAATTAAAGTTCTGTGTAGTATACGATTAACTTGGTGTTATTTATAATAGAACCCAAACATAGTGTTTTAGTAAAAAAACAAAAAAAAATTAGTGTTGAATGAAATGAAAATATAAAAAATGATAAATTAATAAGAAAAAAAATAATAATTCAAAAAATAGAAGTGTGTTACAATTATGTTCAAGTGGATGGTGTATATTTTGATGAATATATTTCCCTAGGTTAATGATTATAGACTATTAGAATGTTTATATTAGTGTATACACATTAGAATTATATTTTTTTCAAATTTATGTAAGGTCATCTTTATTATTTAGAGAGATTGGGAAATAAGATTACATTAAACAAACATATGGTTTTCTACTTGATAATGATGAAAAATATGTTTTTAGATTGAGTAAATCCTTTTATGGGTTGAAATAATTCCCATATGCATGGTATTCAAGGCATAATAGTTTTTAAATATGTTAATTTTTCTAATGGAAATTTTGTTAGTAAATTTTATGTGAATGAAGTTAAATCAAGAACAATAATAGTAATTATTTGTGTGGATGATATAATTTTTTTCAAGGGATGATAAAAATATTTGTAATGAATTCAATGAAAAAATGAAAAATTATTTTGAAATATCAACATTTGTAGAATTAACTATGGCTTATAATTTCAAAAAAATCTAATTATATATCTTTATATAAATAAAAGTATGCAAGTGATTTTTTATGACAATTTAAATGAACAAATATAAAGAAGTTTCTACACTTTTATTAGGGATCATAATGATTATTAATGATGAATCCACAAATGTTTAGAATCAGAAAGAATTTCAGAAGCAGAATAGAATTTTTCTTTATTTCAGGTCCACAAGACCTGATTTTGGTTATTATATAACATTGTGTGTCAAATATAAAAGTGAAATGAAAGAGAATCATATGTGGATTAAATGATAATTATCAGATTTTTAAAAAATATGAATGTGACATGGGATTATATACAAAAGAATTTTGAATATAAACAATCATGGTTATAATGATGCTAATTGGTCTCAAGATTATAATGATAGAATATCAACATCTTGAGGATCATTTTTCTTGGGTGAATGTTGTGTGAGTTGGCTCAATAAGAAACAAATTTCCGTAAAATTAACTACAGTGTAATCAGAATATTTTTTAGACACTCGGGCTTGTACTCAGATTTTGTTGATGAATGCTTAACTAGATGATTGAAATGTAAATGTTTCTGAACTATTTTATATACTTTTTGATAATCAAAATGATATTGATATTTATAAACATTATTTACACCATTTTAGATCAAAACAAATTGATATAGTGGTTAATTTTATATAATAGAATGTTTCTACTAGATATTTTTTGCTAAAATATATCTCAACAAAGTATCAATTTGCTGGTATCTTTAAAATATAAATTCCTAAATAAATATCTATAGATTTGATGACCCATATTTATGTTCATCCTCTTCCAGTTATTTCATAAAACTCATTAGGATTTCCACTAATCCACTTTGTATTAGGTTGAATAATTGTTATTGAAAGTAAAAACATTTTAATTTATAAGTGTCTTTTACTTTTATTTCATTTATGAATCTAATTTTTTGGTTTTTAGATTATAGTGGAGAGAAAAAAGAAAATTTACAGGAAAAGATAAATGTGGTGGTGAGTTTGTCTGAACAAGGAATAAATATTTTATTGTCACTAAGAGATGGAATTACTTTAATAATATTACTTTATCATGTATTTTGGTGATATGTCACTCTCTTTTCAGAAAGTTTATGTTTTGCTAAGTATAAAAAATCCTGAATTGTTTAAAAAAGTTGAGTTTTGAATTTTTTTTGAAATTAAAAACTAGTTAATGAGTGTTTTTAATAATTCCAATGGAGGAGATTGAATAAACATATTGATGTTTTGTATTTTACAATATTTTTAATTTATTTATAACTAATATTATGTAAAATTATTTTTTTATAAACATATAAAAAATGATAAATATTAAAATCCAATAAAAATGGTGGATAATGGTTTTTGTTATGACCCCCTTCCTCCAAAGATACCCTTCATGGGCTGGAAATAAAAAAAGGGAGATAATGAACCCTAAGTCCCACCTCTAGTAGGCCCCGGGTTGGGGACTACCACAAAAGGTTTACAAATCTCAAAATATAAGAGGTATTACCCTTATAAAACAAGATCGGTTGATATGATGTGTCATATATAATGAAAATACAACACAAAATATAAAAATAATTATGAAACCCACCCCAACTAATGTTTAAATAGGATTGTTAAAACAAATGTCTCAAAAGAATATACCAAAATTAAAGCGAAGCAGCGACAAAAAAACTATTAGGATTCGAGCTATTACGGTCCGGAACAACGTGTGAATTCCTCCTAAAACACTCAATATAGTTTTATATACTTAGGGTGATCATGAAAATATACTAATTATGAAAAAAAAATCTATGTTATTTTCATGTGAAAGAGTCATACTAATTCCCCTGTGAGAAAACAAAAGAACCAAACAGAACCGAAGAAGGTATACTAACCACCCCAACCTCACCAAGTCATGCTCACCAAGTAATGAAATCCATGTAATATAACATAAATTACATCATTGGTATGAGACACTACCCCTCTTTCCCACTGGTATTCCAATCTCTCCCAATATTGAAAATTTGTGCATTCCCATCCATTTTATAAACCATAAAACGTTATAATTGCGCACACCAGGGCCAAAAAAACCACAACACATCTCACTCGAACATACCTGGTCCTCACAACACATACCACCTACAACAACCTGGGATTAAAAACACATCACATCTCATATAAAAGACACCTGGTAAAGAACACGACATCTCATCCCAAATACACCTGGTAAAGCACACCACTATGCCCACAAACACATGGGCCATCACATCCCACCTACAGACACCTTGTCCATCACAACCACCAAAAAAGACACTTACAGTCCTCCTACCATCACAACATAATCTATAACTACCTTTACTAGAATAGTGAGAGGAAAATATATGGTAACCATCCATCCATAATCCACACTATATATTGGGAAGGACACCCTCCCCCATGGCGATAGGTGTGTTTCAGAAAATAGTGCTCATCTCTGGTGTGTTGCGAATAGAAATCACAAGAAAACTAAAAGTATATATATAAATAATTCAAAAAACTCAACCAAACCCTATACGTATACAAAAAAACAATCCAACTCACAACACTTTCACTTTTATCTCCTTATCTAAATTCACATCACCACACAACAATCCATAAACTACATTTCACATTTACAACCAATTTATTTAATCATTATTATTTTGGTAACTAAATTAACCCAATTCGTTAAAAATTTATTTAAAATTTATTTATTTATTCCATCACTCTATTGGAAACTAGCATGAATGACACATCAAACAACATAGTGACATTAAAGGTAAATTAACGCATTTCACATTAAAAACATATCACACCAGGACATCTAGATACATGGTGAATGTTTTTTCATGTTATTAGGGAAAAAACCCATACCAATAACTATTATCCTTATTTAATTTCATATATCACAAACCACCATACCCGAAAAAACAATCCCTTGACTCACAACCATATCTAGAAACATACCATAGCACAACTAGTTGCGTATCCCTGCCACATCATTAAACAATACCCAGATTTCCATATCAACTGAACCAACCCCCTATGCACATCTGTTCCCACGAGAACATTAACACTATAAAAAATAAAAACATGTTCATATTTAACAAACATTCCCTTATTTAATTCCTCATATTAATTTTGGGGTTACCATTGAAAATATATGATAATAGG
This sequence comes from Viscum album, assembly GCA_963277665.1. Lineage (NCBI taxonomy): Eukaryota > Viridiplantae > Streptophyta > Magnoliopsida > Santalales > Viscaceae > Viscum > Viscum album. The sequence continues at coordinate 1,880,452,343 of OY728148.1, read as the reverse complement.
GAATCCATTTATTAGCTGAATATACGTAGTTAACTGGATCTTATTTATATAAGTGTTCAATAGAATCCAAAAAACATTAATTCCATAAGTTATATTTCTCAGAAATAAGGACCCTCAATGACAATGATTTTCCATGGGTAGTCATCCGATACAGGTCACAATATCAAAAAAAATATTGAAACATGCGTCACATTTCCCAGCCCCTCTATATTGATATAGAACTAGTTAAATTATCTTTATTAACCTGTATTAAACCTTCTTCATAAAGGAATACATTCATATACCTAGTCCTCATGATGAAAAATTAAAAATTATGTAGGAAAACCTACTTGTAAGAAAAGGTGTTGGCACTACCTTACTGCAAAAAAATAAGGGTGTGCATGTAGCATGAAAAGATATAGGGAAACATGAACCAAATTATATAATCTATCCATAGGAATATTATGGGAAGAAGAAATTTAGGAATCATATATCAAGAGAAATCAAGTAAGAAGAATAAAATTGGTTAAGGTATATCGGATTGGGGAAGATCTAAATATAGTCACAGGTTTAGATATATTTTTTATTTTCTAATAAAGGAAGATCTAGTCAAGACTATGTGTTTTGACTAACCAAACACTCCCAGACTCTTAAGAATTTAGTGATAGGATTTATGGGATATGAATATGTATATAATCCATTAAAATAATTCATTTAAATCATTATACATCAATGAATACATTAAAATGAAAACTCTAGATGAAGCCAGAAAAATTGAACATGAGTCACTGCTAGATGAGGCACCTCTTGACGAGGCACAACTCGCAAGCCATTGTTAGGCAAGGAACTGATCGATGTTTTCTTATTCATGATACACCATTAAGAGAGGCACCACATTAATTTTTAATAACAGATGTAATGACTACCACCGTCAATGAGTTATCACGAGGTGACACACCTCTAGATAAGGCACCGTAGGACGAGTGACTACTAGTGAGCCACCCCCAGTGAGAGACCAATAGTCAGACAATTCCAGTGATCGATCGCATGTGAGACACTACCAGTGAGAAAATTCTAGTGATCCACCTTTAGTGAGAAACTTCTAGGATAAACCATTGCTGGGGTAAGCCATGAAAAAACTCGGAATTTAAAAAAGTGATGAAATGGGTCACTGTGACCACCTTGAACATCCCAAACACCATATTTCCACAAATTAATGGACCAGAGAGGTATGGGCCATTACATTAGATACCTCTCAAACCATTCTCACCCTCTATGATTCCAAACCAACTCGGAAGGAATGAGAGGAAGTGTCCAAACAACCATCACTTGAGATACCTCCCAAGGATCTTGCAACACTTGAAGCACATATATATACACCATTTTTCAATGATAAGCCACACTATGTTGTTAGAAACAGGGAGTGGTAAACCTCCACATCCATGAACACCTCGTCCAGTATATGCAAACTATTCCTCATCACATCAACCGAAATGACCACAACACACACAACACAAGAACAATTGCACCATCTATAACACATGAATTAGGTATTTCCATTCCCAATATTAAGATAATATCCTCTATTAGAGGAACTACCTCACCTACACAAGTTTAATCACATCATAGTTAATGTGTCACTATTAAAAATATGGTCCTGCCCTTTTCAAATGTCATGAAATTATCACACATCACACCACACACATCTATAAACAAGGTAAAAAGATCTTCTCCTAAGATAAAAATGATAAAACATCAAAATTCATGAAAAAAAGATCACGAAAAAAAACTCCAGGTATTAGTCATTCATCTACGTCTATCTCTCCCAAGTACTCTCCTTCTGGCCACCATGCCTCCACAATACACAAACTATGGGAATAGTACACCTAGGAAATTCCTTATCCAGAAAATCCTATATCTCTATTGGCCACTTCACAAATATCTCGTAATCCTCGATATAAAATCATTGCATGTAAATGACATGGGAGGCATTGTGAAGATACTAATGAAGATAAGTGACTTTAAAGATGTCATGGATCCCATCCAACAACATAGATAATGCCAACTGCTATTCCACTATGCCAACACACCCCAAATAATCAATGGTTCCAACAAATTTGGGAGAAATGTTACTCCCTCTCTGAAACCACTACTTCCCACATCGAGGAGAATCCTTCAAGAACACATGGTCCCAAACATCATACCTTATGGGCCTCCTCCTTCAATAGATATAAGACTTATTTTGGTCCTTCCCTTCTTTCATCATCTCACAAATGAGTTGAACTTTCTCTATGATGATCTACACCAAATTGGGACCAAGCACATATATCTCCCCATATTCCATCCAAAAAACCATAGAATGACATAGTCTCACATAAAAATCCTCAAAAAGATCCATTCCAATTGAAGAGTGATAGATATTAATATAGGAAATCACTACCAATGGAAAGTTTCGATCCCAAGGTCCAAGAATGTACAAGATTCATGGTCCCAACATATACTCCAAGATCTTAAGAGTATGTTCCATCATCCCATATTTTTGGGGTGGAAAGTAGTGTTGAGGAATAAGTGAGTGCCAAAAACATACTACAATCCCCTCCAGACTCATGTGGTACTTTGTGTATCCCAATATGAGAGAATGGACATCAAAACTCTAGAAAACATCACCACTTCATCCACATACTTTTTAGACAAAGTATCAACTATTTCCAACTCCTTGATTGTTATGAAGTGGGATGGTTTTGTAAACTTATTCACAATTACCTAGATAGTATCACAACTTCATGGAGAACTAGGTAACCTAGTGATGAAATCCATTAAGATTCCAAACAATTTAAACTTGGTAACATCCAAGGGATTTCAAAAACCAACAGGGAAATGAATCTCGACCTTTATTTTCTAGAAATCCACGAACCTCACCACCAACTACACCGTAGATCGTTTCATCCTAGGCCACCAAAACTGCACCCTCAATCCATGATAAATCATGGTAGTGCCAAGATGAATTGAAAAATGTGATCTATAAAATTCAAATAGTATTATATCATGTATTAAAACCAAAACAAACAACGTTACACAAAACAACATATAGATCCAACTATCCTCTAACCATTCATCCAAATCATCACCATGGCCAACATGATCACACATAACCTCTTCAAATGAGTCTCCCCACTGAGACTCCTCCACCTGCTATATTAGAGAAGATTTTATTTTCATCTGAAAAAAACAACCTCTACTACCATCAACTCTTACATCTAAGTGCATGGATTCAAAACCCAACCATATATCCCCAAGAATCCATAGGTTCTCCAACATCATCCTTCTACGAATTTATTCTCAATGAATCATTTGAATCATTTCCCATTCTTTAGGTATAGGAGATCTACAAATCACAGTCCTAAAGAATCTCTACCCACATCAACTATCATAGATTCTGATCACGCTATGAAAATATATACCTAAAACACTTTTGATTCGTGAATAACACAAAGTGCTCCCCAATAAGATAATTCTACATTGAGTTCAGCACAAACATAATGACTAATAACTCTAGATTGTTGGTGGAGGAGTTACATCCATGAGACCATAACTTCCAAAAACCATAAGATATCATTGCTCGCTACTGCATTAGAGTGCATCCAAATCCTACACCGGAAGTGACACAAAAACACCTTGAACATAACTCCTTCCATTAGAAATGAGATCCTTGGAGCACTAATGAATTAACCCTTCATGAAACCAAACACTTATTGACACTGATTACTCCAGAAAAAATATTGGAGTTTCCCATTCAAAGATGTAGATGGGGATGAAACATAAGAGTAAGTTGGTATAATCCTCTAGAAATAGCCAAAGATACCATGGAAACTCTTAACTTCTACCAATTTCATGGGTGATTTCCAAAAATCAACTATTTCAACCTTCACTGTGTATACTATAACACCCTACTGGGACACAACATTCGCATGTATGTGAAACATCTATGTCCAAAACATACACATGGACAACATTCCATAGAGATGGTGGTGTCTAAGAACCTAGAAGATGGTTTTGAGATGCTTGGATCCTATTCCGACTTCAAATAGACCAATATGTCATCGATGAATATGACAAAGAACTAGTCCATGAACTCACAAAAAATTTATTTCATATATCCCATGAATATAGCTAGTGAATTTTTATCACTGAATGTCATGAATACAAAATCTATGTGCCCATACCTATATCTGAAGTCAGACATTGGGATATCTCCCTCATTCACCCTTAACTAGTGTTATCGAGACTATAGCTCAATCTTAGGAAAACAACTTTCCCCTATTACTGAGTTAGAAATATATTCCATCCTCTGAATAGGGTAATGGTTCTTAACTATCACTTAACTCAACCATAGATAGTCTATACACTACCTCATACTACCATTTTCCATTTCGCGAACAACAATGGAACCCCCCAAAGAAGACACACCAGGACAGATAAAACCCTTCTACATTAGATCTTCTATCTAAATCCATAACACCCACAATTCAGAGGGTTCTATCCAATAAGGTGAAATCAATATCAATGAATCAATGAGCTAAAAATTAATTCCGAAAACAATTTGACGTCAAGTGGTTAGCAACACAACCTCTTCAAGGAAAACATTTATGAACTCTCCAAAGACAAAAGGAACCTCTTCTATCTTAGTGTACACTGATTCCAAAGAAAACTCATCCCAAAATGAGAGAAGATCCTCGACATGCTGACTAACCACATGTAAACACCTCTCTTTAATGAAAATAACACCTTGTCCGTCCACATATAAAAACATGAATCTCCTCCAGAAGTATTAGATAACATCATGTATGTAATAATGCTAGTAAATGTTGAGTATGAAATTATATGTTTTGATATATAATAAGAAGAGATCCTCATGGGACTGATGTGGTCCATTCATCAGTCTACACCCCTGTCACACATCAAACAAGCTGGTTTGGCCTCTGATTGGTGTACTCAACACCAGGGGAACGAGAAGCCTCTGTATGTGTAGACACTAACCATGGGATAGAAAAGGTAAAAAAATTGGTGTGAATATACTTAATCAAAAAATCACCCGAAACGGTACTGTATAAACTAATAATACCTCTCACGATCTTTTGGCTCACTAATATTACTTGCTCTATTATGTGAAACTGAGAATTCCAATATTATCTACATATCTATTGATAAACAACTCTATAGACATGCCCATATTGCGGGACTTGAACTATAGGAACATCATCAAGTCATCATATACAAGATCTCTCCCCTTGGCGGAGAAAAGTATGGCCACACCAGCTACTGAAATGGTTTCACTGGAAACTGCTACTAAGGCTGATAATGAACCAATACATCTCCACCAAACTGATCTCAGGGAACCACTGCGAAATGACTCTATAAATGACCATGAAACCCAAAACCAAAAAAATAGAATGAATAACCAAGTAAAAGAAAAAAACCCACTAAAATAGGAGGACAAATATGAAACTACTGAGCTCCGCTCAATTTTGGTCAACACCTCAATGGTCTTGGCCCTTGAAAACATCCAATAAGAACTATTCCTCTCAAATTAATCAATTTGATCCCATATAATGGTTTAAATACTAATGATTACATCCTCTTTATCACATCCTCCTTTTTCTAAACCACCAAATACATTGGAAACATTAAAGGAGTAGTAACATTATGGATTGAAAGAAAGAGTGGCTCCACATGACATCTCACACGAGACTCCTCATATAGAAATAGGAATGGGGGAAACCGTATAAGATCCATGAACTATATCCCAATCTACCACACTATCATACTCTCATACAGAATAGATATTAGCTCCAGCCTCTTCTCATTCATTAGGGTTGATGAAAGGAACTCTTCATAGAACTCCTTTTGGAATTCAACCCAAAAGTGTCTCCCTCCTTCAGCTACCCCATATACAACGACCACCACTAACACACTACTCCTATCATTAAAATGATCTCCAAAGGGTCCCATTATTTTTTTAGTACCAAAATAAAACTAAATTAGATGTCATGATCCTTTAACTAGCTCGGTATCTCTTTCTCTCAAACATAATCATCACACGTTCCTAAAGCATGTCTCAAGAAAGAGTTAAACATCCTCTTCCACGAGTCATCCTATTTATCCAAATAAACACAATAGTTATCAATCAAAATAGCTTACTGATTCTAGACTACATGAGCCAAACACAGATTATGGCCATGATACATAGAAATAAAGGAAAAACATATTTCCTATGCTAGAGTAGTATGTAATTTTATAAAGGTTTTTCTTAATTAATTTTACTTAGTTACCCCTTTTAACCTTCCCAAAAAAATCCAATTCAAACCAGAACACAATTAATTATGATACATGTACCATTCTTAGGTTATTAATCTACAATATGGTGTGTCTTAATAGGATATTAAACATGCTCAGATTTAATGAAATGGATCATGGGGGACCCTAAAATCTTATTTCCTAGATAGTCTCCCAAGACTATGTCATGCACCAAGGTCAACTGGAACTGTTCTTAGACCATCCCATGAAATCCTCTTTATGCAGAAATCCAAACTCCATCCTATCTGTAAACAATAATTATTAAAAAAAAGTTCCTTCATGACCAATTCCCTGCATAGACACCCCTACATGTTTGGAAATGATTAAAGAGATATAATATCCCCCTATGTCTCATCATCTAGAAGGCCTCGGGTTGGAGACTAGAACCAATGGTGTAAAAATTTCATAATATGGTAGACATTACCATTTTAAGAAAAAAATACCAGGAGATAAGATAAGTCATCCACATTAAACATCCATGACATAATATAAAAATAAATCCAAAATACATCCCACATTCATATGTCAAATAGGACTATTAAAATATAGAAATATGTAATGTAATTACCAAAAGTAAAGATAATATGTGACAAAAAACTGTGAATATCCAAGCTAGTAAGGTCTAGTACAACCTGTGAAACACTCTTGGAAACCTAAAAAATGTTTTAGGTACTTAATAAATTTTCAATCAGTACGAAAACTAATGTCTCTCATGTACATGTGAAAGAATTATACTAATTCCCCTGTAAGAAAACAACAGAACCAAACAACACCTAAAAAAATATACCAACCCCCCCAAACTCACCATGGAACTGACACTAAGAAATGAAAACCAAGCAACTTAAAATAAATCCAAATTGATGATATGGTTCCATGTAGAACATTCCCGATGGTATTCCTCTCTTTCCCAACGTTGAATGTCATAGTGCTTCCATCCCTTCCATTCACCAAAACACATTCTGCCCGCACAAACCTAGGTCAAAAACCACAACACATCCTACCCGAACCCACCTAGGCCTAAAAACACACCATAATGGTACACACATGGGACTAATAACATATAAAATATCATATTTATGAAACCAGGGAATGCACACCATATCTCATCATGAAGACCCCAGGGAAAGCACACCACCTCACACGCAAACAGCTAGGCCATTACATCTCACCTGAAATGCATTGGATATCAAAACCACCATACACGGCAATAGAATACCTAAATAAATCCCCAAATGTGCTAAAATTTACTCTCCTAGAAGAGAGAGTGGAAAATAGGGAGCACCCAACCATCTGTACTCCTCAATGGATGTTAGGAAATACACCCTCCCCCATGACAATGGGGGTGTTTGGAACATTCTGCTCAACCAGGGTGGGGTGTGAATAGAAATATAAATTAAAATACAATTATATATATAATTAATACAAAAAACACAATCAAATCAAATGGGTTTACAAAAAAACTGGACAACTCACCACACCATCAGTTTTTCTTCCACTTCTATATGAACACCAACACAGAACAAGCAACAGAACACATTAAACATTTCCAACCAATTTATTTAACCATTTCTATTTCATTAACCAAAATAAAACAAGCACTTAAAAACTTTATTAAATAGTTATTTATTCATTCCATAACCCCCCAAACAATAATCAACCCTGACACATATCAAACACTATAATAACGTTCATGGTAAATTAAACAACTTCGCATTAAAGACACATCACACCACAACCTCTAGATACATGGTGAATCTTTTTACATGTTTTCTTTGGAGAATAACCTATACCAATCAGTAATTCCCTTATTCAAAGTCATACATCCCAAAAAACCATACCATCCAAAATAAAACCCCCAACTCACAGCCACATCAAGAAACCCAACATATCATAACAAGTTTCAAACCCCTTAAACATCATCCAACCATGGAAGGATTTCCATATCAACAAAACCAACCCCCAATGCACAATCATACTCATAACCACATAACCACACCAAAAAAATAAAAACCTACTATTATTTAACATGTCATCCCTTTTTTAATTCCACTTTTTAATTTTGGGGTTATCCCAGAAACTGTATGATACTAGGGAATCCATTTATTAGCTGAAGATAAATGGTAATAGGTTTCATAATTAGGTAATTATTCAATGGAAATAAAACAATAATGCATTATAGACGACATGTTGTGTGAAAACAAGTTCCCCCAATAACCAGTATTTTTTGTGGGTATTCAGCCCTTACAAATCAGATTATCAACAAAACAATAAAACAGAAACATGCAACAATTTTCTCAAACAATATATATTGATCTCAAAAAGATTAAATTATAATTATTTACTATTGTTAATCCATCTTCACAATGGAAAAAATCCATCTACCCAACATGTATAATGAAAAATTAAGAAAGATGAAGGGGAAAAACCTGGAAGAAATGGGGATTGGAACATCCTAACTGCAGTGAAACTGGGGCACACATGCAGTTAGAAAAACAAAATGTAAAAACAAACTAAAAGATACATCCTAACAACATGAATCTAATGGAATGAATAACTATGGGAATCCCATATCAAGAGAAACTAAGAAGGAAGAATCTATGGATGAGGTATCTTTATTTTTGCAATATCTAAACAATGTAATAGGTTTAGATACTTTTTTGATTTTCAAAGAAATGTGGATCTGATTAATTCCATTTTTTGACAATCCAAAAGTCCCTGGACTCTTAATAATTTATAGATTAGATTTATGGGATTTGAATCAATCTAAAATCCATTAAAATATGAAAATAAAACCATTTTATGTCAAAGAAGACATAAAAATGGAAAACTAGAAGAAGTTGGAAGCACTATACACGAGTCATTGTTAGATGAGGTACCACTTAAGGAAGAACCACAGACAAGAAACCATTAATATTGGAACCAATCGTTGACGCACCATTTTTGAGAAATAGTTCGAAAATGAACAACCCAGGTACCTCTAAAAGAAAATACTACACCACTAGTGAGTCACTAAGAGGTGAGACACTGTTGAGGCACAACTGGACAAGAGACCTCCAGTGAGACACTACTACTGAGTGACTACCACCAAGACACCTCCACTGAGTGAAAAGCAGCAAGCCACTACCAGCGATCCACCACCGATGAGTGACTAGTAGTGAGAAACCTCTAGTGAGATTCCACTAGGGTGAGACACCGCTAGGGTTATCCACCACTAGATAAACATAGAAAATTGCTAATTTTGAAAAGTTTTGAAATGAGTCACCTTGACATCCCAAAACAACTGAAATAGAATATTGTCATCGGGTAATGAACTATAGAGGTCCTTGCCATTATAATTTTTTTTGAGAAAGTTTTCCTTTTGAAATAGAGGATCATACAGAGTAAAAATAGATGTAGTGTATCAGACTAAGAATCACTAGTGACAAAAGTTTCCATAAATATAATTTTTCTGATCAAATACTCCATCAGTTCCAGGTCTATCGATATGAAGTTCATATATCATCAGACTTAGTGTTGGTTAGAAATTTGGATTATTGATGAAGAGGTTGAACTAAGAATGTTATTTTAGGAGTTATAATGTTCTCTAATTTCAAAAAATAATCCATCTAATTCTTTTATAGTTTTCAATTCTCAAATATCTTATATTTTTTATAAAACTTGGGATGCAATCCTTGTGGCGAAGAGTGGGAGAATTTTTCCGTCAAAATATGATGAGTTTTTATTTTGGAATGAAATAATTTTGTTAAAGTATTATAAAAAAATACATTCATATGTAAGAGAGAAAATTATTTTCTTATCATAGAGTTATCAGAAATAGTCTCATAACAGATGACATTGATGAATAGAGGATTTTGATGTTGTCTTAATAGTTTATATCAATTGAAGAATCCTGGACATGGAAGATCATATCAAGAAGTACGTGACTCAACTTTTTTTAAGTCAATCTGAGTAATGCTGATAATGATTCAATAGTTTATGAGTAACTTCCCCATCAGTTGTAGGACATCAGAGTTACTAGAGATTTATCCATTTGATATAGATGATTTCATAATTATAAATGATTTTAATGATATTTTTTTAGTTGAGAAAACTAAAACTACTGATGTTAAATTTGATATTGATCCACCAGACAAGGAAAAATATCTGATCCAATAGATGATGTCTCCATACTATAAAACCATTGGGAGAAGTTATAAAAAACAAATTGTTTTAAAATGATGTTATCATAATGTCAGGATCATCAAAATGACAATACTGTTATAATGAAGGTGTTTTTGATAATGTGATAAGTGATTGTGTTTTCACTTTTATCAAAATTATTTACATGATTCATCAATATTTATAAAAGATTTATATTATTTGGTTAGTTGATTTGATAAATACAATATAATGATACTCTTTCGGAAGAATAAATTTCATCATATGTTGTTTTTGAAATAAATTTATTTAGAATGTGGTGAGAATTATTCATAATAATGATCAAAGGAGGCTCCATAGAACTAAAAAAAGAATAAGTAGTCTATGAAGGTTGGTTATGGAGAAGACTGAAGAAGATTCTTGATGGTGTGTAAACAGTTTAATTTTTAAAACATGAAATACAAAAATTCAAATATCTAAGAGTTTTTTAACATTAGATAGTGGGTAATGTATTCCTGTTTCCCACCATTATCATTATGATATGCATATAAAACGATTCACAATACATTTATATTATATGACCTTTCACATATGAGGAATATGAGGATCACTATAGAATTAGTTTGAAATATATCTTTCTAAACCTCGACCTTATTAGAAGGTATAAAATATGAATGAAATTTTTACAGTATTGAGTAAGATATGACTGAGAAATTGAGAAATGTTTGAGTAATTATAATTTATAATGGGTTAATTTTACTGATAACATCAGAATAAATTCATTATGGTGAGTCTATTAGAGCTAGCCCTATTAGATAGAGAGAATTTGGCCCAACTACATTAGTCCAAGGATTTTGGATAAATGATGTGTGGGGAAGTTTTAACAAAATATGTATTACTTTGTTTTGGATATTTTTATTGTGAAATAATTTTACATTAGATGGAGTCAGTATAATTATACCTATCTGGAGATAGAAGGTGTATAAAGGGAGTTGCAAAATCTTATATCCCCTTCTTTTTTATTTGGAATTTCTCTAGACCCATAAAAGTGTCTATGGATCGGATTGAGGTTCTCACATTGAGGAAAAACCTTGTAAATATATTGTTATTTTCATTCATTCCTTATTTTCATGGTTCAATATTTAATAATATATGATAAATTAAATAAAATTAAATTCATGCATCAGTTATGTTTTTAAAAACATGGTAACTTTAAAAAAGTGAACAACATATTTAACCCCTTTTCTCAATTGTTATTAGATCCATTCAAACTTCAATGGAACTATAGGAGGTACCACTAGTGTATAATGGACCATAACCACTTTATCATGGTCATTTTCCCCCAAATAAAGTACCTCTTGATGATTTTGTAGTGGTATAGGTATAAAAAATCTAAGAGAACTCCTATGAAAAGATACCAAATAAGGCAGGATTAGCGATGGAAACCAAAATATTGGAATGGTATTACTATCCAATAACCCATATCAGGGGTCAGGGTGTTGGAAAGTGATCATGTTTATATTTATAGGGTTTCTTATATTTAGATTTCCCATTTCAACTTATGGAGGAAAAAACTAATTAAATTTCACCAGGAAATATCATCTATAGAATACAATTTTACTTATAATTGAAAATTTATAAATTAATTTGAAAATTGAGATTAAACATGATGAAAGTATCAATTAAAAGAATTTATATTCCTAGTTTATAAAGGCATATACTCTTTATAAACTAAAATTTATGCCAATTTGAATTGAACTAAATCCCTAATATTTTGTATCAAAATAAAATGGTTAAAATATAATGGTCAGATTCAATGAAATACAATTTTTCATTTATAAAGGCAGATATAAATTATAAATTGAAATTGGTAGTCACATAATCTCAACCAACATCCTCCTCAGGTAACCAGGGTTATATTCCTTACATGGACCAAAATTAGCTATTTAAGATGCCTCTATTAATATATATAGGAAAAAAGTAATTAAAATGATTCTTACATTTTTTAAAAACCAATTTTTGTTTTATGCGTAAGTCATTACTGTCAATATCACAACAAAGGTACACTAAATAATCTCAAGAAACACATAAAATATAAGTAATAAAATTAACATGTATGGAAAGTAATATGTATGGAATATACATACTTCGGTTCTTATAATGATTAATGTAACAATATTCCATTCTATATATGTTCATGGTAGAACATCCATAATGATTAAAAAATTCAATAATTCATTTCAATCACTAAATGTAAAATTTATATCGACATTAATATGATAAATATTGAATAAAAAATTTCTATTCCAAGAAACACAGTGTTTAACTGTAATCGTAGTCAGATACTCTAGGGAATAGTATATGAAATACTTCCCACTAACTCTTAGACTTCTATCTACATTCCAAATCAGTAATAGAAGAAAAGGACTTCCTCTAATCAAACATTGTGAATTCTCTAATGTAGATTAGTCACAAGAAGCTAAAACCGATTGGAATCATAGCCTCATGTTCCCCTCCCCATATTATAATGTCCAATGAATAGTAGAGAGGTATAATGGTGTACTAGTGAGGAGAATATTCTATAATGTTACTATGGAGAACAATAAAGAAATTTATAGATAAACAACAGATGTGTAAATATTATGAATATGTATAAGGTTAAAAAAATCAAACCTTAGCATTAATTAAATAAGAATAAAATCAAAAGATTATTAGTATCATAAAAAAATAATGTAATTTCATGCCTCTAAAAAAAATACTTACATGTTATGAGTAATTGGGGACAATAAATGATTTATAAATGAATTAAAAAAGAAAAAAACAATTAATCCAACATAATCATTATCCTAGTAATCTGTTAACAAGCTCTAATACTATAAAAAGCAACCAAAGTGTCCAATGCTGGATGCTTTAATTTTCCAAACATATGATCATATAATCTTCACAGGTACCAATGGTCACCCAGATAAGGTGAGATATAAATCTCTTTAGGTCACTACAAAGAGTATCTACATAATCCAGTCTATGAATATAAACTGAAATAGTGTGATGGTATTTATAATAGTAATGAAGTGAAAAATAAATATTGGGTACCTTATTTACCCACTTTTACAAATTTCCATTAATATGTTATAATTTTATTAATTATGATTTATTTTATAATATAGAGATCATGTGTAAAATTTATTAGAAATCCTTTAAATGAAAATATTAATAGGGGATTTGTGGTCTAACCATGGAATACTTGGCCTTAGTGTTCAGGCTAAATCATAGTTGTAACTCATTTAGTCTGACTATAAGGTGTCTTTGTGTATCCATGGGGTACACCAAAGGAATTAAACTGTAAAATATTATAACTCAATCTATACATCTCATCCATTGTAATTATAATATCTCAAAAAGAGTAAAGTAAATCACCACAATAATTTCAAGGAATTCAAATAATAATAGAAAGACCATCTTTAATGGTGGTTAAATCTTATCACAATCAACTCAATTATACAGGATGGAATCCTTTGACTACTCATTACATTCACCTAGGAAACCAAGGTGGTACCAATTCTGACCATTTTTATAAAGTTGAAAATTTTCTAAATATATAAGGAACCTTATGAAAATTTCAAATATATATATTTATATGTCATTTTAGGCCATGTAATATGAATTCCAAAAATAAATTATTTGGTACATTCTATTACATCTAACCCGAAATGATAATGAAAAATATAAAAAGGCAACAAATTATCAATATAATTATTTTTGAAAGGCCATGTATTATCCATATTTATATATACATATTCCATATAACAATTTAATGTTTCATTTTTTTGGGATCGAACACTTACCACATCATAGTTCAAGTTGTGAACACCCTAATAGTGTCCGATGTAAATACAAAAAAATAATATGTAGTGAAGATCACACCTACATTAATCCATTAAGACAATCAACGATCTATTCAAATGTTCGAAGATTAATTTGTCGAAGATCCAAGGTGGATAGGCATGAAGAGCATCAAAAAGAAAAAATAAAGTCTCTTGTTCAACCAAAATATAAAATAAATAAGGAGTTTTAGGATATAGAAATGTATGTTCAGATAATAATTTTACCCCTCCATGAGTGTTTTGTATTTTGGATTTATGTTTTTCAAAAATGTACACTAAACTTATATCACTTATTTTCTAAGGGAATGCATGGTTCATGCGCACTATTTGATAAAACCTTTTCAACCATTTAATTTTCCTCTGTTATTTTCCTAAATTATCATGCACATATGGGTGGACATGGTCATATAGTTAGAGAAAAACATGTTTCGAAATTATTTACGCACAAAACACATCACAGTTTGATTAAATTTTGAACACTAGGATCCATGGTTTCTAATAACTGTGTGTTCCATTTGTTTCTTCAACCGGTCAGGGTTTCAAGCTCTGAACAAGAATTAAAAACATAATCTCCCATTATTAAATAATTAAGAACCTAAAATAAAATAAAACCATGGAATTAAATATAAAATTAATTGTTCTATACATCAATGAAAAAGAAGGTTCTTTCAGAATAAATATCATGAAGGGTCATATTACCTCAATAATGAGAGGTCAGTTTACCAATAAAATTAAAAAAAAATATAATTTGAATTAAAGTACATTTAAATATATAATATGACATAGATCTAATATTAAATTATTGTACAGAAATATTGAAAGAATAGAATTATTAGGAAATAATCTAAAATTATCAATGTTTTTAATGAACACAATAATAAATCCATATCTTGAAAATAAATAATTTTTTTGAAAACCCTTACCATAATTATTGAAATCCAAAAAAGTTGTTGAATCACGAGAAAAAAGGAATTAACAAAACAATATATTAATGAAATATATTTATTTATATTTAAATTTCATAAACATCTTATATATTTGTTCTCTACATCTATATTAACATATAGTTTTAAATTTCGATTATAACGTGTGAGAAATCCTGATAGTTTTATAGTTTTTTAGTAATGTCATCTTTTTTCTTCATAATTTTCTCACATATAATAATTCTAATATGATAAAATTTACTGAAATTGATTATTAATAATTAATTTTAATATTCTATTTCCATTATATGTTTTTAATGGGGATGATTCATAAAAATTAATTTGATGAATATAATGTTTCAAGTATTTTTAACAAATAATTGGTTCAAACATAAATAATGATTTTAATGAAATTTATTCCTTTATAGAACCAAAATCATGTAATTATTTTAATATTTATATAATATAGTATAACTAATTGAGTTTTCAATGTAATACCTTATAATATTGTTCATGTGTATGTCCAGACCAAACCAAATATAAACATACAGTAAATAATGGATGATTATAACATTGAAATTGATTTATTCTTGGATAATATCATTCCTAAAAACTATTATTTTTATAATTTACAAATGGATAAATATGTGAATAAAATTTATATATTTCTACATTAATAACAAAATTAGATGAAAAAATAGACGCATTGCTTCATGGAGGTGGTAGTTCCTACAATCCATAGTTCACATTTACATTAAATGTATAATTAATGTAAAGGATGGTGGATTAAAAAATTTCTCATAAATATTATAACATATATATATATAAATTACTTTTATTCCTAAATTTCACCATTATAATAAGTGAATATTGACTATTGTGAAAAAACGATTCTTCTTTGTGGAGACGGTATTCTAAAAAATCTATAAATGACAATTATGTTTTTCTTAAAAGGAAATATGAAGGTTATTTAATTTTAAATCCATTAAAATATTAAAATCCAATATACAAAAATATTAGTTTATATTTAAATGATTTTAAAAAAATTGTTTTGGAATGAAACATTCCTAATAAATGTCTTTGGTAAAAAAAAGTACTCATGTTGATGACTTGGGATTTCCCTTAGAAGAATCCATGGAAATATGAGGCTTAAATAAATATATTTTGATTGATGTATCAAGTAATTTAAATACAATTTTAATGGAAATAAAAAAATATATTTTTATTTGGAAATAAAATTTGTTGAGATGTATCAGAGGGGTGATGAGTGCCCTATTTGTGAATTGTGAGAATGTGTTTTATATAGATTTTAATCATTATTATAAAGGGTCCAATGACCAGATGTCTACTCTATAACCATGTATTTAAAATAATTTATTTGGGTATGCGATAATTTCTATCATCTCTCAACAATTCCTTTTTAATCATGTTTTTTTTGTCTTTCAGTAATATATATTTCACTTTTACATTTTTGGTTTGACAAATATAAAAAATTTCTAATTATGTAATTTATTTTTTTAAATATAAATTTTCTATAATAAAATAAATATTATGGACTATTTCCAAATAAGATATTTATGTATTTTATAAAATCTGAAGTTTTATTATAATTTAATTTAAACAAGATAAACTGTAATATATGAAAACCTGTTTTTTTTTCTAAATTGTATTTAAATATAAAATATACCTGAATGAAAAAAGTATCACAATATTTTATTTCAACAATTAAAGTTGGTTGATTAATATACTAATAAAAATTATATTTCTTTAAAATTGGAATTTTTTTTGTGAAAACTAATATTAAAAGAATTAAAAAAAGAGATTTTTTATTGGAAAATATTTTTTATTTTGTTAAAAATATATTTTCTAGATTCAGAAATGTATCTTCAATGATATATAATTACATCATAAAAATTATTTGATCTTGATAAATGTCTAATATTTTCTAATGTTTCACGTAATTTTTTATTCATAAATGATACGTTTTTAGTAAAATATATATTTTAATTATAAATGTAAAAATTAATACCTTACATAAATATATTAAAATTCACCATAACAAAATATTTATATTTAATGTTAATAAAGAACATAATGTTATAAACAATAAATTTTATAATTCAAAATTTTTTATTTTTCATAAAAATGAAAAATATAAATTTATATTTCTTTAATTAAAAATTTATCTGTTTAAATGTTATATGTTCTTAATATTATATAATATAAATTTATAAATAAAATAATTTTAATATGTCATTTATTATATTTTAATAGAATAGGAAATAAAAATAATCTAATAAAGGTGGTATATTTAATTTATTATATATTGAAATAATAATTAGAGATAAAATAATTTAAACATATGAATTCGGTATTCTCTAAAAATTTGAAATTTGATTTTATTATTATTGTTATTCTAATATAGTTTTTATTCCACATAAATTTTATTAATAATGATTTTATAATATATCCCAACATGGTTCGGTTTGGTGTTTCATGTGGAGAATTCTATTTAACACATTACAATAAATTTATATATTCTAAAACCTATTGGTGTTAAATAATTCAAACTTAAATAAATGTCATCCTCACAATTTTAATGATAACCAAATTTTGAAAATATATATGGGTATATAAATTATACCTAACTCATGATAAAATTTCTTGATAAATATCATCATCTCAATCCTAGTAAAACATATCATTTTCCAAAGAATAGGTTTATCCACAATATTGGTGTTTTCACTAACCATTTGAGTAAGGAGTCTATAGGTATTTGGTATTATGACCAAAATTATATAATTTTATTCAAAATATTTATTAAAATAACCAAAACATTGATAGGCTATAATAGGTTGATATGATAGTTCATTACCATTTTATACACAATTGTTCTTTTAATTATGGAGGATAATTGAAAAAAATTAAATACATTTGCGGGTGGATAATATTATTTTAAATTTTAATTTTAAAAAAATTTTAAATATGGTATTAAACACATTAATATGTTATATTTGATAATTAAATAATCACTTTGTTCATTTGACGTTTTTAACAAGAATTCTTGTTACAATGTAGATGGTTTAAGATGTATCAAAGATGTCTCTCATGTTTCTTTAGTGGATGATCTGTGTGACATATACTATTTTATTTTTTGGACCCATATTTTATGTTATGATTGAATAGTATATATCTTTTTATCTTTTCATAATATTTTTATAACGTGTATTATTTATATAAGCACATGAATTGGAGAAATAAATGAACAAATTACCATACTCCTTTAAATTTTAGCACTAGAGTGTGGGAGGTGCATTACATGGAATCCAATTTCCAATGTTTTCATTAATATCCAATTCATAACCATTTATAAATAATCAAATTCACCGATAATCTTTCTATATTTGAATGCTTTTAAATAGATTTAATTAAATTTTCATGGATAAAGCTCCAATAATTTTGGCTTGAAGGTAGCAGGTTTCTATTCACTCTATGTGACTTTTCATTTGTGTATCCAATAAAATAGTCTATCTTTTTTTTTTCTGTAGAATAATTAGAGTCTCCTAAAAAAATTTATACATCATGTGTACATAGAGATACCTCATGAAATATATTAAATAATCATATATCTAGTTGTATTCGATGTATTTTTTATAGGATACTAAATAATAATTCAATCATACTTTTGGTTGCTATAATAAAAAAAAGGCATTCGTTGATATTATTGTGATGTTATCCTCTTAAATGAAAATGTATTGTTCCCCATTTTATTAAAAAAGTATATCTTTTTCCCTATTTAAATCTAATGAATTTATAGAAAATTATTACTGAAAAATATATTTGAAAACTCCACTTATTTAATATATTATACACATCTTTTACCAAATAATCTCTAATGGTAGCCTACCACTGGTTAGAAAATCCATAAAAAAAATAAATAGTAAGAACAACTATATAATGTTATGGGCACTTGAGAATATAAAATATCATTTAAGTCAAATTTAACCATTCTCAGTATTTAATGTATTACAATTCCAATTAAAAGAGGGTGTAGGATTCCTCCTGAATGTCTCAATATTGTGCTACTCCATCATTGGTGTTTTCAACAACTCAACGAAATTAATGTTTTTAAATATATATTGAAATGAAAAGATAATCCTTGCCAAGAGTATTTTTATCATAACCATATACACATTAGTTTTATCATTTGATTAATTTCCACATTATCTATCACACAAATTTTTAAATCATTTCATCCAAGACTCTACCATTACCATTATAAAATTATAATTTGGAATGTGTATACTACAGTTAGTGAAATTTCCTATATGTTGAATGTATTCATATACTGGGGATTTCATATGTGACATGAATATGTTATCCTATGTATCTATCTGTTTCAATCAACATTATCAATGGTATGTTTTATAATTTAATTTTTACATTTTAAAATGATTCACAATGGGTTATAAAGATAATGGGAATCATAAAATGTATATCATTTTTTGATTCCAAAAAGGAGTAATATTTGGCATCTTTGTCATGCCATGGGATAATATTTAGATATTAAAAAATATTCCATATTATGTTTTACAACGCCTATGAATATCTATTCCATATGAAATATCAACATGTATAACCCATTAAGTGATTTTTTCTTGAAAAATCAAAAAATACTCCACCAAGATATCATGATAGAATCCAATACTTAAATATATAAAGTAGACATATCCCATTTTATTTTACTAATTATTTATAATATATTTTGAAAAAAAAACTAAACCCTCAATTGATACCATCTAAATATATCATAGAAGAATGACAAAATTGTTTAATTTTTTTTAAATAAATAATAATTTCACAACAATTTTTTTTACATAATAATGATACTATGATTTAGTGTCATGGATGGATACCTCCATTAAAATATATTTTACAACTGTCAGTAACATTTACTCATAACCACTCAAATCTAAAGCCCCTTCTAAATAACTCACTTTTAAAACCCACAATATATCTAATAGAAAGAGTAAAAAATAAATGGGTGTGAAAAGAATCATAGTATGTGAATCATAAGATATGACCAACGTGGATCAAATGTGAGATAATGATAAGTATATGGGAATGAAATGATAATAAACATCCATTAATATAACTTAATAAGACATACCCATATATAACATGGATAAAATACATGAAATTTTTTACATAAATATATTTAATAGGAATTAAATATAGAATAAAATTACAATATTAATCATAAAAAATTTCATCATGAATAAAAATTTATTTTCCATAGTTTATCAGGATTCAGTTTCCTATTTCCAGTGATTGATCAAGAATCAATATCCTATCCCCCCTGGTATATAATTCTCCAAAACATTATTTGAATTATCTCATGATATAAAATGTTTTACCAAATGCATTGTAATTTTATATATGTCACAAAAATTACTTAATGAAAAACCATTCCTTTGTGTTCTATATGATATTAATCATTAATCATATAAATAATACCCATGGAATAAAATTGGTTTCATTCATTCAATTATTATGAACCCATGGAATGAGTAAATTGTTTCACATCATTTCTAGATAGTAAATTAAATTTACCACATGAATATAAGTGTATTATACCCACAAATCATTTAGATCGCAATATTATTTTATAAGGATATGTAGGAGTTTAATTTAAAAAATATATTCAATTGAAAAAAAATACATTATAATTAAATATGAAATGATTGAGAAATATGACAAGTGTATTTTAAAAAATCCATTAAAATTGGAAAAAAAGGGTAAGTTAATGTAACATTGAATGTCTATTATTGTTATTATCAATTTTGAAAAAAAATTATTATGATATAATTTTAAAATTCCACAATCTTAATTAAATCTAAATAAAAATTCCTTAAAAAGATATATAGTTAAAAAATGGTGAAGTGAAGAAAGTTTCATTAATTTTAATTTTAAAATATAATATGCTAAGAAGGATCTCTCTAAAAGACACAACCATATTGCAAAATAAAAAATGATATAATAAGAAAAAACATACATGTGAAAATTTAACATCAATAATATATCCATAAAATGATAATAAATTATATTAAAATAAATGTTGAGATGATGATAAATAATTTTATTATGAAACTATATAAAATTATTTTAAAATACCATTGTTCAAAATCCTTATCATAAAAATATTTTCAAAACATCCATTTGAAATGTGGAGAAATAGAATATGATATTCACATGAGATAAATTATAAATTAGTATCTCAATATAGAGAAGTAAATTAGTGGTAGAAGAAAATTTTTACTTGGTGGGGATCCCATTTTAATGTATAATGTAAAATATTCTCATCAATCACATTATTTTTATGGTGAATAAATTCATCATCAAGGATTATTATCATTAAAATTGTCTATTTCCCCAAATAAGAAGATATATACCTAGAAATAAAATCATAGTGAAGAAACAACTAATATTAGATGAAATTAAATCATTATTAAGGATTCAAACTCAATGTATGGAATTTAGATTACAAAAAACATTGTGACAATATAATCCAATGAATAGAATTCCATTTAAAGAAAGAACATTAGTGGCTCCTCTAACTCAATAAATTACATAAATGTTGTAAAATAAATTCAATATTATGTAATGAAACTTTATCAATGATTTCATGGTTCAAAATAAGCTGTAATACACATGAAATTAAATTTGAGATTATAAACCCAATACCATAATCATGATTTCCACTTAATAATTATATATATATATAATAAAAAAGATAAATATAATAATAACATATTTGAAATTATAATATTCATATAAAAAATATTGATAATCGTTATTTATAATTTTTCTAAAAATTTATATTACTTTGTATTTTTCATTTTTTTATTTAAATTTTCAATATTTTTTTTGTTTTGAAATAAAATTATAATAGTTGTTGTTTTCTTCATTATTATACCATTTTTTATTATTCCCATAACATAAATGTTAATTTAATTCATTCTTCATAATTATTTATATTGTAATATTTCCATCCAATGAGTTCCTTATGATCCATATTGATTAAATCGGTGAATTATATGTTTAAGATATTTCTAATTAACTAACAATGTTGTAATATTTAAGGAGTAAATATTATTGATAAATTTCTATAAAAAATTATATAAATACTAACTTATTTATAAAATATCTTATTTTTAATTATATTGAACTATTAAACCACGAAATAATCCAATTTCATAGGTTATTTAAGTAGTTACACAGAGCCAAGTATGAACATACCACAATTGAGGGATTTTAGTGATTGTGAAAGGGGTTTTATTTGTAATTACACAATTATTTTATATAAATAATGTTATGGTAAAAATAATATTATGAATTTTAGTTATATTAATATAGTTTTAAAATTAATAATAATAAAACTATATAAGAAATATAATATGATACTTTGTGGAGTAAATTGTCAGCATAATACATAGTTGATGTTTTCATTTATCAATAAAGGAGAAGGAATGAATATGAATTATGATTTGTACCTTCAATATAATAACTATATTATATGAAACCAATTGTTTCCTTAATTTATACATTATAATCATTAAAGGGGCACAGCTATAAAAAAACTCACATCATCGCATCGTAGAGATGTTAGTCTATACAATGAACGAACGAATGTTTTTTTCTTAACATAAAATGGGAATAGAGATTAATAATTTTTCTAATATAATATATAATTAATGTATGAAAAATATTTATTTCATAATCTGTTTTTTAGAAAATTAGTTTTTTCAATGTAATGATGAAAAGGAAATATTTTGTGAAAATGGTACTATTGTTGAGCTCTTTGGATTTCCCTTAGAAGACAACATAAAAATAGATATATCAAGATAACCTACTAATATTTAGGCACAATAAAATATAATAATATTATGAATGATATAAAATGATTAGTGATTATATTGTTACATTATTCATTGATTGGTCTTTAGTTGCTACTAAGATGTCCCTTTTATATGTTGTTTGAATTACATTTTGGAAATTATAATCAATTATAATGTAATAGGGTTGCATAAATTTTTTTTCCTATTCATATTAATATCATCAATAATATATAGAGGAATTTCATATGGATTTGAATTAGTCAAAATTTAATTTTTATAAATTTTGAAATTGTTTTAAGCAATTTTGTCTTATGATTTTCTCTTTTATCAATTTTTTGTTTTACTATGGTATGTAATTTTTACCTAAGAAAGTTACTTTAAATTTCTAAAAATGATATGGCCCTTATTAAATAAATTTATAATACTGATTAAAAATCTAAAAACCATTTTATATGATCTAATATATCTTCATATAGAAATTTTATTTCACCATTATAGTATATAATGTATAAAAGCTCATTCTTAGAAGATGTGAATTTTTAGGATCAAATGATATTTCTATGATAAAATTATCATGTTAATTTATTTACATGATATAATTTTCTTTATTATATGAAAAACATAATTTATCAATCCATAAATAACTAAAAAATATTATTTTTTAAAGTAATTATAAATTAATCTACTATAAATATTATCATTTATAAGAATTTATTTTATTTTAATAAAAATTGATTTTCTAAATTTATAATAGTATTTAAAAATTTTATATTTACCCATTAATAAATTTTTATGATGAATTATTTTTAAAATCATTCAGTGACACATAATTCATTATTCATGAAAAACTCTATGCTTTTAATAAATAAGTTATTTTTCAGTATTCACATTATAATAACCAGTCTTAGAAAAATTCCATTAATTCACATTATGTAAATATTTGTTTGATTGATTAAAAATGAATACTTTTTTTAAAATTAAAAATTAAAAAATTCAAAATATATATTTTATATTAATATCCAAAATAAAATGAAAATTTTATTTTAGTAAGAATTAATATTTTTATTAATTATGTCTTCATAATATTGTCTAAAATAATTTTTTATTTAAATATAGTATATACATTAGTTCTTCTATTTTTATATCATATATTTTCATCATAATCATTTAAATTTTGTTTATTGAATTTATTAAAAATTTAAATATATATTTTATATAAAATAATTAATCCATATTAAATATTCAACATTTTTTTAATGTTAAGTAATTTCATTTTATTTAATTACTAGATAATTTATTCTTCATAAAATTTATTAATAGTTTTCAGCAAACATTTAATGGATCATTTTGGTTTCACATTATTCATAGAGAAAATCATCAAACACAGTATTATTTAAAATATATATACTAAAAAATCGCAATGTATTATAGATAATTTTTATTTAATTCCACATAAGATTATCTAGTTGTTTCATTGGATTTGATGTTCTTAAATATTAGGACATCATAATTAAATTCTATTTTAGGATATAACCATACCATGATCATTTCTGTTTTTATATGCATGACAGAATAAGGATTTTTATGTTATTCTATGTAGGAAATGATGAATAGTAAAACATACAAGTCAGTAACTAGGGATCAAGTAATTATTAAAATTTGTGGTACCCATTAATGATAAATGGAGAAATAATTTATTAAAATTGAAGGAATAATTACCTAGTAGGGGGAGTCTTCCATTTTTATTTAATCTTTAATCCTATAATAAAATAATAATGAAAATTTAGATATTCCATATAACAAGGGATTCCAACCATTACTTAAAATTAGTGATAAATTTATTATACTCTATTCCTTTAATATCAGGAAATACAGTAAGGATCCCTTGACTCATTGAAAATTTAAACAAACACTTATTCTTAATATTCTCTCTATCATCTTCTGTCATATTTTTCTATATTTTTTTCTACTAAATAATTTATTCTCTAAAAAAACAAGTTTTCATAAAATTATGTCTAGTTTTAATTGGAAATTAAAATTCAAATTACATCACTAATATATTTCATATCCACTTTCAAACTCATAATTTGGATATTAAATCAAAATATCGTGATCATCCAATTTAAAATTGGTAGTTATTATGAACTAAAATACACACCATACTTATTAGATGAATCATTTTTATCATTATCTCTTAACATATCTAAAATTTAATTTCTATTTCATGTTATATTTCATTATTAAATAAAAAATTCATTTTTATATGTTTTCAAAAAAACTATCCCACTAAATTTTGATGTGGTCAAAGAGAAACATCATAGAGGTTAAGAAATATCTAGAATCACTAAAATATATCATTCTTAACCCTCCAAAATTGATTGATCACTGTATAAAATTCCATTACCCATTTACTTGACTGCAACGTGGATAAACAACAATGTTTCACTTGTCCAATAATTTCCAACTCCATCGAAATCCTTCATCACAATATTTTTGGTGATGATAAGATACTAAGACATGGTGGTCACAAAATCTCTAGGGAAAAATAAATACACTTGAATCCCCTAAAATGGCGTGGTATTATCTCTTCTGTTTTTCTATGTTCTATTCTCATGAAAACGACATATCATAAAGGGTTGTTGCGTGGACGTCATCAAAAATATAGAACCCGGAAAATTATTCATTATAATCTATTTTGTGAGGACCATAACTACACCATGGTTAACATAAAATGAATTATATTCTATAGAATTTGAACTGTTCATGTATTTTATTCTATTATAATTTGGTGTATTCCAAGATCCAATAGATTGGAAGCCTATTCTACATCATCTTTATGTCTCCTTCAAATATTTTTTCATAATAAAATCCATTCATGATATATAGACACTAAGAACAGTTTAAATGGAATCATTTTATTTAAAAACATTTAATATGATTTTTGTATTGGAAAAAATATAGAAATCATAATCCTTGTCATGACCCGTCCTAGTGGTTCCTAATCCATGACTACCCAAACTTGCATATAATAGGTCACAGGATGATGACTAGCACTGAGTATAAATATAAAAAAAGGGAGGTATTTGCCTAAATTACATATATATACACACACACACACATAGAGAAACACACACATCTCTAAGAAAAAAAGTGATTAAATGTAAAATAACTAAAAGGGTGCATGAATATATATATGATTCTACAACAGATTATGAATGTGAAAGTACTAGAAAGTAAACTGGGAAAAAAACAAGCCCATTACAAATAGTATTTAACCATAAGTCCAACACAAATTCAAAGGGTACTGGGAATGATATCTGAAATTCATAGGAACATACCCAATTCTTTCAGACTCATAAAGAACGATCCAGTCGTGGTCAACCAAGGACTCCGTCAAAAGGTCAATTGTCTACTCATTACATGACACATGCGACAAGACCCATGTAGGGTTCAGTATAACAATACTCAATAGGAAACCCAAAACCAAACATCAATAAAAAAGGAAATTAAATTCATCTATACAGAGTAATATGTCTACAGAATATATGACAATGATATCCATATATAGTCAAGAAAGACACCACACTATCTGGAATTCATAACATACTACCAGCAATATGATTCCATTTGATGCGGGATCATTTCAGGATAACTCTCTCCTTGACCAATTATATCATAGGATACACTCAACTAATAGGTCTATCTCCTTTTTAATTTTACTAAAGAGAACACATTAGTCAATGAATAATATGATAAATAGATAGAAGATCATGCCCAAAACCATTAGGGGATAACATGAACTAAATATAGATCAACCCACTATGTAGGGGATCACAAGATAATGATTCCACAAAACCTAATGATGCTCCCCATAGATATAGGAAAAATTCACTACTCATGGATATTATGCATATCCCAAAAAATATACTATGGGTGATAGAGGATCACACTCTATACTCATTAAGGGATACTATAACTCTATCTGAGACTCAGCCTCTTGAGGAAATTATAATCAAGAGATGTAAATGTAATGATATAATGAACCATCAGGAATGAAATGAATGAATGAACTCAATATATACTGACCCAAACTAAAAACTCACCATTTTTCTCAAAAAAAGCTTTCTCAACATTAGGGTCTCATCACCGTAGATGGCTCATTGATTAAACATTCAGTTTAAGAGTTTTGCACTTTTGAACGAAGTGGTCCACACACCTTCTAGCATTGATGGACATACGATATTGATTGGTCCACCAACCATTGTGATTGACAGCTATGGTTGGTCCCCCCACTGCATGGGTGATAAACCCATGGTCTACCGTTAGGTTTGACTAGTGTGGTTAGTGCACCAATGGTAGATCAAGCTATAACGACCCCATGATCGACCATTGTAGTCGACCGTATGGGTCAACCACAACTAGGATCCACCCCGGTTGCCCTAGATATGACTTATATCTGATTTGGGTTTAACCTTAACAATCAGACTTACTTGACCCATCGAACCAAACTGGCACGTCTTTCTGACTCGAGACTCCTATCTCAACCCACTCCATGTCACTACAGCCTCTCCATATCCACCATTGACACCGCTCCACATCAACTGCATCTACTGCCGTAACCTCCACCAAGTCCATGTCCAACTCCATCATTCCCAAATGTATGTGGCTCCACCACCCATATGCACTCTTACACTTCATTCTGTCTTCGGATGTAGGTCATCACTGTCACTCTGGTGCTCACTTTCACAGACCAAGGTGCCTCCTTTGATGCCTAAAAATCGAAATAGTTCTTGATCTATGCTCCTTGGTTACTGATCTCCATAGATCTAGTCTCTTTTGTCAATTCAGCTCGAATCGGGGTTTCCAATAATGTTTAGAACCACCCATTAACATTGATCTTGGAATTATGGGGTTCTAATAGGGAAGAACGTGAAGAATGGAGAGAGTAAATCACAATCAAATTGAAAGGGATGATCCTAGAACAATGTGCATGTTGATATTAGTTCATTTCCAATATAAATGTTTAATGAAATCAAAAATAAAACTCAAGAATAAATTCATGATAATCCCACAAAATAACCCACCCACCAAACATGATCGATCCTTAAGCTAATCTGTTCATGGATTAGTCTACGTTAATCGTGGGAATCAATAACTAGGAACATCTCTAATGATCACCCATATGGAATTGTGTACCTGGACATATGTTGTAAACCCATTATGATGTACATCTATATCCCATAAAAATTCAATTTTGGCACCACAAAAAGATGAGATAAACTATCTAGAACCTGTATCTCAGCCATTACATACTAAAAATTAAGTCATCAAGAGAAATTCTCTACAACTTATTTCTTATTTCATGGACACCAAAACTGATGTTGGAGGTTTTGGTATATCTTCAAGAAACCATGATGGGATGTGTGAAACTACCTCAGAAACTCCTCTTTAAATTCTCCTGGTACTGATGTGTGACCTTTGAGATGAACCATGTGGTCCCCACCATTCTAATATCCATCAGGGGTATTCCCTATAAACAATATAGCATGTAATGTCTCACAATCGGTATCCCCATGTTGTGCCTCCCAAACTCACTATATGAGCGGAGGGGAGAAAAAAATAAAATGTAGGTATGATCCTCTATATGAACCCATAATGGATATCTAAAATGAGGCAAACTACTCTAATTCCTTATATAACCAGTGTGAACTAGATCTCTTAGTGAGAGAATCTGTCACCACCTTTAACTTCCCATGAGTACAGAAAATCTAAAAGTCAGAGTACAGGAAAAACCCTAGCCATATCCTCTTCCTTAAGTTAATATACCTCTGAGAGAATATATATATGAGACTCTTGTGATCCGGTTTGATAATAAACCGATTTCCCTTCAGGTAGTGTTTCCATATCTTCAATGGGTTTACTACTGGTACTAACTGAAGATAACAGGTCAGGTAATAATGATTATGTGGTCTCAACTAGTGTGAAACTTAGACAATAAAAACATTCCATTACATGAGGACACAATCAAACTTGACCCCTGATGAATCACAAAACATTACATACTTTACATCTTCCTCCAGTGACCAAAATATGGGAGATCTCCTCAACCTTTGCCTTAGATCCTGAAAGAACTTATAGAAATATTTGTTTCACAAAAATGGATACCCTTCCATTCAAAAGAGTTCATTGGTGCTTCTGATCTATAGAACTCGTGTACAATCCTCTGATAGTACCTATACAAACCAAGGAATATCCGCACCTCAGCAAAACTCTTGGATGAATCCTAAAAAATCACTACCTCAACCTTTTCTAGATCCATTGCAACTCCAGCCTCCAAAATAACATGTCCTATAAAATATACCTCTCGAATCATGAATTGTAACTTAGAGAGATTACATTATTGTTGCTTCTATCAAAGTCTATCTAGGAGCTTCCTTAAGTGTCTCGCATGTTCCTCCCCAGATTCTAAGTACACAAGGATATATTTAATGAAGAAAATTATGAAATGGACTATGTAAGGACAAAATATCGTATTCATGAGTCCCATGACCACTGTTGGGGATTTCTCTATTCCAAAAATAATCATCATGTACTCATACTGGCCTTAATGACATATTAAGTCCCTTTTTGGAATATCATCATCCTATACTCGTAGTTGGTGAAAGCCAAATATGAGGCTAATTTTTGAGAAACATCACGCCTCTTTAAATTATTCAAATAGGTCATCGATCCTAGATAGTGGATACTTCCTTTTCAATGTCATCTAGTTTAAACATCGGTAATCCACACATAACCTCAAGATCTCATCTGAATACTTGTCAATAAAAATTGGGGTTTCTCATGGTGAAACAATTAGTCCCATGAATCCCATCCTCTTCAAGTCCTCTAATTATATCCTCATAACATGAATATATGTGAGATCCATCCTGTATGTTGGTGTAGATATCAGTTTCATCCCATGGTTTAGATCAATGCAAAAGTACATGTCTCGATGGAGATGTAATCTAGGAATAATTGCTACAAATACATCCTCATACTCTGCTACCACTATCAGAAAACGAGGATTCATATCATCCACTACACCGTGGGTGAGGCCATCCAACTTATGGGTAATTGGATGAACGCTCCAATGTGTGAGTCCAACCTATACTGACTGGGTTTCCTTATCACCAACAAGGAATAACCAGATTCCATCACTACTAAAACACCAAACCCATCGCCTAAAATAGGCAATATGGTCATGAATTGTGGATAACTATTCCATACCAAAAATGACATCATAAGGCCTCAAATCCACTACCAAGATGTCCCAAAAAAACACTTAACTCCAAGAGTTAGGTCACACTATTTTCTTTGGTGTGTGATCACCAAGTCTCCTCTATTAGGAGTCTCCATATATAATGGTCAAGTATACTATTCAACCAGAATCTCTGCATCTCAAACAAGAATCAAGGAAATAAATGAATGAATAGAAACTATGTCAATTAAAACTAAAACTATGGTGGCAAATAAGAAAATCTTATCTTGTATCATCCCTAGAGACATGGGGTCATATGGTTCCATTACAAGTAGCTATCCTCATCCTAGTCCACTGGATCTCTAATCCTAGTATTGACAGCCTGGGATAGAGGCAGTAATAGTTTGATCATCCAACCACCTCCTTATGCCATGAATGCCCCTTTTCCATATCTGATAACCTGCAAGAAATCCTTATTTTATCTATGAATCTTCCATGGCAGTCTCTCGACCTTATCCTTACCAACTGTACAAAAGGTTGTTCCATCTCATGCCAGATTTCCCCAAATGCTTCATGATTAACACCATGATTCACTTTCCCGATTCATGAAACCGTGAGATCCATACACCACTGACCATGAGTACTGGAATCACCCCTTGAAGCACCCAAAAAACTTGTATCCTTCTGACTATCGATGGATAACAACTATCGAGGCCTCATTTATCAATTTCCCACTACTCGCCCGCACTACCAGTGTCTTCTCATCAAGAAAAAATATCTGCTAACAAGATCTGATCATGTACACCAGCATAATTATAAATGATATGGGAGAACTCTAATTCCATTATGACTTATTGTAAGCCCTGCATGAAGGTCCAATCCCTAATGAACTGGTATTTTACCATATCAACGGAGTAGCAAGAAACATCTGTATTATTTGTTGAATACTCTTCCATGGTCATATTTCCCAATGCGGGTAATGAAGATTTTGTCTGCATACTAATATCAATGTGGAAATATGGACTCCTCTATAAAGTTATACTCTATGTATTTATAGGATAGAGATTCCTCATCATGTGATTGAGTCACAAAGCTCCACCATCACCTAGAAATCCCTAGATAAGACTCGCAGAAAGGACTGGTGTCTGATTAACAAAAATCCTCATAGGGTGGAAAACTTGGGTGACTACATCTAGTCAATCCTCAGATATCTGGTGGACTTGATTTCCTCAAAACCTAGGAGTTTACATCCTCTATAACTTTTATAAAACACTTAGCCTAAGAGCATCTTCATTTGGTAGCGTTGTTAACAGTTGTTTCTCTATGGGTGGTAGTGTGGTTGGTAACCAAACCAAAGGTTCTGTCTTCGGTACATGCCCCAGTATCGGTGCCTCATTTATAGGAATACCATATTCTTGATTACATGGTGGAATCCGAGCTAGCTATACACATGAGGGAAACCTTAATAAAATGAGATGTACCACAATCAATAGAGCATATCTTGGCTGTTGACTCATGAAGGAAATGGAATACAAAACCATACATATATGATGCATATACCTTTGTTTTTAAATACAAATAGTGTTTTCATGTAATGAGTTGAAAAAAAAGGAAATAAATTTCTTTGATTCATGGATATGTCGGCTACTACACCATCACTGGGATCCCTAGCCTGATAGTTGAACTCGAAACACATAACACAGTTGACCCAAACCAACCTGATAGACCCGTAGTCTTAATGTAGACATGACCTGCCTTTGTACCACTATGCCATGAACCTTCCTAGAAATATCTGTTCCAAGAATTCCCCAAGAATGCCAATAATAGGCCAGGGGCTGGTGACTTTCACTGAAAAGGCATATACCGAAAATGGGAGTCATTATCATAAAGCACCTAAACATTGGCACATTTCCCCAGGCCAAAAAATGATGAAACGTAATAGAACTTAATGTATATATGCATACACCTATTATTCCAGAATCTACTACAACAATGAATATACTGGAAACTAAATAGTGGAAAAGAAATCATACACAGAGAGTCTATAACCACAAGTACAACATGAAAGTAAAGTGTAGTAGGGTTGTTGTCTAAATACTACCGGAACACACCTATGATTGTCTGGTCTCACTATGAATTATCTGGTCCAGGTCTTCCTAGGACTCCATCAAAAGGATGATCATGTACATAAGAGAAGAAATATATGGGAAAAGCCCATACATGGGTGAGTATAACAATTCTCAGTAGGAAAATCTGAAACAACAATGAAATACAACAAAGGAAAGTACAATTATCTCTATATAGGAATATATCTATATCACATATAACAAGTATTTCCAGAAATACTAAAGAGATACACCACACCATCTTGTGTTAAAAACCAACCACCTGTCACATAATACCACTGTAAGCATGCTCATTCCATGAGAACCCACTCCTCGAGCCATCATAACATCAGAGATACTCAACAAAGAGGTATAGGTCATTTTGGCCCTACCCAAATAGAACGAATTGGTTAAGTAAGAATATGATACATAGAGAGGGGATCATGCCCAAAATCAATTGGGGATACCATGAACCAAATCTGGATCAGCCCACTACATAGGGGATCACATTCCATTGATTCCAAAATCCCTACCAATGTGGCCCACTTGATTGAGAATCAACTATATGATCTTGTAGATTATGATAATGCTAAAAAAATACACTAGGGTTGATAGAGTATCACACTCCAGTCTCACAGAGGAATATCATTACTCTATATGAGACTTGACCTCTACATGGGATTACAAGCTAGTGATGTAGACGTAATGATGCAGTGAAAACTTAGGTTAAGGGATAACGAAAATATTTCAAACTATAATGGTCTGAACTAAAAAACCCCATTGGTCTCAAAAGTTATGTCACAAATTTAGGGTCTCATCTGCGCAAACTATTTGTCGATTGGATACTACATTTTGGAGTTATGATGATTTCAACAAAGCAGCATGTAGACCTTCCAGGACCACCATATCTACAGCCGTGGTGGGTCCACCAATATTTTTTGTGGTTCCACCTACCATGTGGTCACTACACCAGTGGTCATCCATCATGGTTAACCACTACCATGATCCACACCCGTTTCCCCTGATCTGATCAGGGTCCAGCCTCAGCTGCTGGCCTAACCTGACCTAGCATTTTGACACTGCCCGTCTGCCCTAACTAGACACCCTAGCCTAGCCCACTCCATGTCTCCGCCAATCAACACACTCTTGTTGGCCCAAACAACTCTATCACCACAAACCACCACTAACCACTGGTAACTGATGTAGTTCTAGTGGTCTTTTTCATGGACCACCACACCTCCTTTGATGAATGAAAATCAATACAGTCATACATGCGAGATCCTTTGGTCACAATCTAAAAATATTTGGCTTTAATTGTTTATTCTAGTTGAATTTTGGGGTCCAATCCTGTTCAGAACCACCTAAAAATGTGAGGCATCGAACCTCGGGGATCCATAGGTGAATAACGTGATTAATAGAGGGAGTATAGAATAATAAAATCAAGGGGGATGAACCTCAATCGTTGTTTTTTCCAATCTTAGTTCGTTGCCGTTAGAATATTAAATAAAATCCAAACAAAAATCATGAATCAACACATGATAATCCCGCAATCAGTGGGTCTATCAATTCATAAATTAGTTAGTGTTTATAATGGGAATTAATAACGGGGAAGAACATATTGAATAAAAAGCCCTACCTCAATTTGGATTTATTGCTGATGAAGAATGATCGATGTGTCGTCGTCGTTGGTGAGATTATCCAAGATAGGTGTCCGTAAATCTCTGATGTAAGGTTCCATCATCATTCATTAGAAATAATTTTATGAGAATTATCAAATGATTCTCCAGATGTTCTAGGGTAATGTGGATAACCCTGAAATTATGAAAAAAGGACACATTTTAGGAATATGATAAGTCATTGTGTTAAAAAAATTATTGATTTATTTTATTTCTTGTATATCCGTGATAGGGTTATCTATAATAACCCATGCTGACTAAAGTCATTACAAACCAAGGGTAAATCCAATATTATGAACTTAACCATGAACTTAGATATTTGATTCAATAACCCGATTAAGATTTATTGCACTTTTTTAGGAAAACCACACACACGATATTAAATATTTTAATATTTTTCAAACTTATATTTCAGGAACACTGGGCCTCGGAATCACACATCCTTTGAGAGAATGGTCTTAAATCAATCAATATAATATCAAAAAATATTACACAAAAAATCCAATACATTATAATCTTATCCTCTACTACAAAAAAAACTCTTACAAATCACCATAACCATCATCGAAATATTGGGTTGCTCAATCTCCTATCATGATTTCATTGAATACAAAGGAACATAAATCACTATTAATATAAAAAAGTATCAATGGATCACCATGGAATAAGTATAGGAATACATGAGTGAATTAAATGTAAGATAAATAACATTGAATAAATAATACCATATTATTTAAAAGGCAGGGTTCAATATAAATCTTTCATAATCATGAAAATAACATTCTTCAAACTGAACGTCATCATCACATCAAATTTTATTTTAGACCTAAAATATTCCTAGATACACATTGAATAAACTATTAATATAGTTTATACAAGATTAAATCATATCAAAACCATTTTAATAACTCTATTAAAATATATTCTTCCCCAATGGAAACACATATCAATGGTTACTCCACCTACATTGTATAAAACACCTCTGAATAAAATAGGCAGATAAAAAAATGGATAAATTTATTTTATCATTTTTTGTCCCCTTAAAAAAAACACTAACATTAGTAGGTAAATAGACATCATACCATAACTGTATAAATTATGAGGTTGATTACCTATATTAAACGTCAAATTATAAAAGTCTTTAATTGATAGTATATTGGAGAACATATTTTCAATTTTCACATTTTTTTGGATTCACATTCCAATGTCATCTCAATCTTCCCCATAACATATTTTATGAGGTTATATTTTATATATGTTTTTTATAACTTTAATGATTGACAATATTTTATGAAATCTTACTTCAATAGTAATGATCACATCCAAAAAAGGAATGAAAACTTCATTTCAACATTTTGATAATCTAGATGAACCTTCATCCACATATTTTACATTATGTCATGAGTAGCAATAAAATATACATCCTTAACAGTGTAAAATGTATCCATATTTGACCATCCTGAAGTTAAATAAACACACAATGTTTCAGCCATGAATTACACACAAGATATTGAACTTTTATCAATAATAAATCCTTCCTAATAAATATTTAAAAAACTATACATATCAAGAATCCATTTTTTATCACATTTCAACACAATATATCTTTTAGATTGATGTATCTATGTGCTAAAATTATTTAAATAAAATGAGATTATTTTTTTGCATTGATACCTATAAATAATAATATCAACATTAATAATATTTGTTCACGTTGTTGTTATGTAAATTAACCTTAAAAATAGCTTTCAAATTATTATTTTATCCGCTTCATTTACTTGTTTATTTTTTATGAAAATAATTCCTAAAAATGTAGTATAAATATAAATTAAATCCAGTATACCAAAATTATTCATCATTTATTTAGAATAATATTCTTCATTAATAATATTATAGTCCTTCTATTGAGATATTTGAAATCACATAATTTATATCATCTCCCATTTTTAAATTCAAATTATTCATGATGGTTTCAATAATAGATTAAAAATATCATTGGAATTTCATTAGTACAGATAAATCATTTTTTAATCTATAAAAAAATTATCATATTCACTATGTGGAAAAACAGATGGTTGTTTAGAATAAAAATCATCTTTTAATTCAGTATTTATAAAGTATAACGTAACATCCATTTGAATGATCATGCTCGACCTTTGTACTATAATGGAAAAATACTTATTATTTAAAATATTTTTATAGTTGAAATTGTTTCATCCACATCATTTTTTTAAAACAATGAAAAAACTTTATACATCCAAATTGATTTATTTATCACAACCTCCACCTTTTTATTAATTTTTTTTTCAGTTTACCCACTTTGTCCTAATAATGTTCCTTCCATAAAGATAAGATTTAAATTCTCGTGACCTGTTATTTTAAATTTGATGAGACTCAACATTCATTTCATCAATATAATCTATATATTTAATTATTTTTTTCCACGAATTTTCTTCAAAAGAATAGAGCAATGAGGTATGATATTTTTTCATCAATTGTTTTTCATATTTGAATATGTTGTCCTAGATATCCAATGATATTTTGAATCAAAAATTTTATTTCTTAACATGATAATATGAAAATGATTTTTCATCATCAATTTATTGAATCAAATTCATAAAATGGAACTTCATCATTATTATCTATATATTTTAAATCTTCACCATTGTTTTTAACCAAAATAAATTAAATATCATTACTTTTAGAACATAAATTTATCATGGGATATTAATTTATTTATTTTACCACAAGTTTCACATCAAAAAAATAAACAATATTTTCTGTCATTATGATATAGAAATGATATGACTGATAGAATATTACTTTTTTATTATCAAAGAACTTTTGACAAAGAATGTGAAAAACCACAGAAACATTCTGAACAAAACTCAAAATAACAAAGGAAGAAAAGGGAAAACAAAGGAACCTAGTAGACCTACCCCACCCTAGCAAATGATCATGAAAACAAGCCTTCACATACACATGGCCCATCAACAATCAGTATTGTGCAGAAGTGCATGAGCACGGTCTTGATGGCATAGCCATACCCTCTCATCATACCACACGAGAAGGCCTGCATCGATGAAGACTTCGTGCTCTGGTCCCCCTCCGGTGTAGGTCCATGTAGATAGCTGGAAAAGACACCAAGGATCATAACAAAGAAAAACAACCAGAACACCCAAGGGATGGACATCAAACAACCCTCTCGAAATACCTGACCAAATCCTCCCTTAACCAGGATTATTAAAGAGGAACTTAATATTACCTGAATCTCTCTCCCTGAAAAGTTTCCTCGATAGGGATGGAACATGTAAATCACCCACATAAAAAATCATCTTCTCTAACATAAAAGCAAGTTGATTACATATCATAATGTACTCTTCAATGCTGATTATACCTCTGTTTAAACCCCCAGCCAGAATGGAGTCATATTTTTCAATCCATGTATATGGTTTCTCATTAAGAGACACCTCCACCGACTTCCCCATCATCCTGGTTGTCTCTTCCTCTAATTCATTGAGCATCAATGTTTATTCGATAAATTCTTCTTCAGAGCATAAAAGGAGATCCATATCTTGGTCACCCTGTTCCATTGGACTTTGAGAGTACAAAGGCTCCTTTTCCTTCATTTTGTCGTTCATCTTTTTTGTGATCTGGTCTCTAAAGTAGGATATAACGATGAGTAGTCCTTCTTCCTCTTCCACTTCCCGAAAAACTTATTACTATTTTCAGGTGACTTCTCATCTGCTATATGGACATGTTCTATCCCTTTGGAAACCATCACTCTGGTCCCGCCGCCCTCAGTTGGTAAAATGAAAATAGAATTCACAAAGGCCTCTAGGAGGCCATCAAACCTCTGGCACAAGGAAACCAAGGTCTTGATTGGGGTCAGACCCCCTCCCTCCTTCACCATTTAAAAATGACTTCCAGGACTATCACCATTATCACCCAATAGAGTATTCTTCATACTCAAATCAACCTCCCCATCCAGCAACGTCATGCCAAGAGTCTCGGACTGTGTGTTCTATATGAAGCCACAACCCATGAACTTAGGATTTGTGCAAAAGTCCACTAGAACCACACCCTGTGTAGCAAAAGAAGTCTGAATTCTTGGACACTCCTCGTTGATGACATATTGGGAGTCACCTGCAAGTTGTGGCTAATCATTCATGGCCACTGCATTTCCATTAGGCCCTGTGATATGTCTGCTCCCAACACCGAGGTCACCTATCAATTTTCTAAAAACATCTTGAACTTTCGGATTAGTAGGACATACCAGCAGTTTTTCTTTCCTTGCTTGGTTGGCACCAGAAGAATTCCAAGGACCCGTGCCAACTACATTTTTTCCAGTCCATGTGTCGCCTTTGTCCATAACTTTAATCTGAGCCACCGTGGCAGCACTCGATGGACCACATCCCTCATATAGACCACTACATATTACCTCGTCTATTCCTTCAGCAAGTACACCCTCCACCATGCAGTTCACAAGAAATCAACGATTACCATTGCACACATACTCCTGAGATCCAGTATTCTTATCCACCTACCTTCAACTCTATAGTGAATGACCCAATCGTTTGCAAACATGAAAAAACTAGAACCACGACTCATATACCACAGGATGCTTACATAAGAATAATTCCCTTACAGTTATCTAGATGATGTCTAATGGAACCATGGATGCGTCGACCCTTACACACACAAGAGGGTCAATCGGATGGGAGACCACATTGTTTTGTCTATCTAAACAAAATTATCTACCTAGTAGGTTCCCAAGGATTTTAACAATCGATGGATTCTGAAATGGTAGCGAATGATTTGAAAAACATACCCAGACTATCACTGATAGAGATTCTCTCTTCATGTGAAAATAATATGACCATCGGGATAGGTAGAATCAGGAGCCATTACATATGCGGGGAGCCCTCGACCATACCTTTATCCGATCTTCCTCCAAATAATAATAGATCAAGATGTTCCGATTGTCTAGTAAACCAACAATTACCCTTTCTTGGAAATTCCCAAGAACCGAACACAAATCTGTCAAATAGATCAACTAAGGGTATTCTCTCCGAAAATTGAGCGATTAATGAGAAACTATTTTTTGGCATGTTTTGAATACTATGTTCATGATAAATACCATGATGTTCAGGATAGGTATAACATATTCCACTTGTATACAAATAACAATTATTAGTTTAGTTCATTTTTAATGAGTAACCACTAATTTTCTCTTCACTTATCCTGATTCTATTAAAATGTTTATTTAATCCATTTTATATTTCAATAATATAACATGTGTAATATGAGTAATTTATTTAATAAAGAAAATAAAATAATTATATCCATTTTTAGACTGCCACCTCATTGGCTAGAAATTCCCACAATGAATCAACTCTAATGTATGAGTATTCATTAATTCATGATTCATCTATGTAGTAATAACAAATGTGATATTTTGACAAGTAGAACATATGAAATTAATTTATATTTTAAATATATAAAAATTTAGAGAAATTGGTTATATAAATATGATATTACATGTTCCTTTGGCCATTATGACCATGTCATTAATGCCATAATCCAATTTATTCATTCATTCCTATATAATAATAATTTGTAGAATCACCAATCTGTAAAAAAATTAATCTTATTAATTGTATTATTTTTATATATCAATCATCAATAGCTTCATGACCCCATATTTTATGATAAATCACTTCCTTCCCTTTGAAACCTAACTGAGACACACTAATAATATAGGGTTTCACTCCATAGACAAAAAAATGTTTTGAGATTTCAATTGATCTATGTCAATTATTTTTGACCAAAAACATTTTATTTTTAGGGAACCATCATTTTAAAATAACATCAATAAATATTTATATTTTTCAGTATCCATGAGTAGGTTCAGATATCCTGACATATGATAAGATTAATCAATATCCAAAATGTCTAGAAATTCTCCTTTAGAAACTTTTTAGGTAACATCATACAACCAAGATTTTTAATTTTTAATCTTCTTCTTATTATAAGAATTTTAAATATTGTCATTTAACAACATTTTTAATTTTATAAAAACTAAAAACATATTTAAAAGATAAACATATTTCTCACATGAGTCGCAAACATATTATAACTAATATAATATATATTAGATTTTCATTTTTGAATTCATTTATTTCTTATAAATTATTATATTTTTGGAGGGATGAATTCCCAAAAATTTATTCCGTGATTAATATCTAAACTCATTAGTTTATTAGAAATTAAACCAAAAAAGGATTTCCATGGTTACAAAATATACATATTGAAACATTAACCATAATCTAACATACATTCTTTTATAATAATATTTTTCCCAGAACTACAATCATGTCTTTTAGTACTCTACCCATAATTAATTTTTTATACAATAAAATTTTTATGGAAATAGATCTCTTTCTTATTCTTTTTAATCTTCATTTTATCCCATATTTTCTATCATGAATTGTAGCAATTTTTTCATTCATTTTTATGTAATCAAAATATACTAAATCTGGTAAATAAACTGATTTTCAAACAAAAATTGTATTCTTGATTTTATTCATCATATATTGAGTAACACATGATTGATCAATATTTTTAACTTCATTTGTGAGAAAACATAGTTGATGACAATTTGAATTGTAATTACATAACCTTTCCCTAAGATCAAAAATCTAGTATTCGAAATTAAGACAACATTTTTTTAATATCTTTTTCCATATCATATATTTGTTTAGTAAAATATATAACTTGAATTCTATATATTTCATTGATTTATATTTAATGAATCATGGGCTATTAAATTCAACAAAAACATATTAAATTCATCAAATTAACTCTCCATTATTATTATTTCTTCAAAACAAATAAATTCATATTATCCAGAGGATTGATTTTATATCTGAATGTATTTTATCTCAATTTAAATCATTGATATCATTGCCTAAAACTCATTTAGTTATATTTTTAGGAATAATTTTTTATTATTTTCCTTAATTTCATTATCTTTATAAGAATAATAACTATTTATTTATTCATTATTCACTTTTACAATGAGATTTGTTTCATCATCACCCGTTGATGTATCTATTTATTCATCATAATCACTACTATATCTTCTTGTTCATTTAGATATTAAAATTTGATTATAGAATTATGAAATTTTTTCCTTATTATCATTAAAATAAATCAATTATTTTTATATCTAAAATTACATATTCTTAAATACTCCCCTTGAGGATTCATTTTCTTAATTATTGAAAATATTTTCATTCAACTAAGGATAATTTATTACAAAATTACCAAATAATCCATAGACAAATAATTATAGTACAGTTTTATAATTAGAATATCCCTTTCCACTTACCATATTTATAGAGAATATAGACATCATATATTCAAAATTATGACCTAAATCAGAATCAAAATCAGTACAATCAATATTTTTTCAACATATTACACTTAATACAACTCTTTCATTAAATACATCAAAGATATTTCTTTTTAATACTTCCAATTCATCTGTATTTTACAATAATTCAAAATCTCATTATTTATGAAAATAAATTTTAAATCATATAATGTAATTGCTTCTAAATCAACTCCATCAAAATAAGATATATTTTCCCCAATTCATCCAAAACATATATAAATTATTTTATAAAACAA
Source organism: Viscum album (assembly GCA_963277665.1). Classification (NCBI taxonomy): domain Eukaryota; kingdom Viridiplantae; phylum Streptophyta; class Magnoliopsida; order Santalales; family Viscaceae; genus Viscum; species Viscum album. The sequence continues at coordinate 1,880,410,455 of OY728148.1, read as the reverse complement.
TTTTGTATCATATAATTTATCACAAAAATATATAATTATACTCACAATCTTATTAAATCCTTTGAATAATTCATTCTAAATTTCATGTAATTTAAATTTATGACTATTATAGTTAAATCTCAAGATCTGTATCATTTCATGCTTTACCTTATTATTCCATCCATTGATATTTGTAGTTTTATCCAAAATGTCAGTGGTTTTATTAATTCATCTAACATTTATAACTTCTTTCACATGGAATAATGAATGTAAATATTTCATTTCATGATAATAATTGTAAGTATTACTTCAATCAATTCAAGATAATGTAACATTTTTAGCATGAGGTGGATAACCATATGTTCAAGCCTCAAGAACATCCAAACATATTCATAAAAGATATAAAAACATCCTTTTTCAAACTTATATTATTATTTATTAAATAAAAATATAGAATCCCCATTATATGGACGAAATTATGATATTACACGATATACATTAGGATTTTAGTAAAACTTACTTCTAATTGAAAGATAATTATTCTCAAAAATCAAAAAAATATTCACCAATGATGGGATCCTATGTTCTTATACCTCTTGAAAATTATAATCCTGGATTATTGAGGGACTATTGAGAGCTATGTGAATATTTGATTCTACTTCTTTTATGATTCATTGTTAAATCCACACTCATGAACAATTAAAGTTAATCATGACCACTATTCATCAAAAAATGTACCAATGAATGGAATAATAGATTTACATGATTCAATACTCAACTGGAGTGGAAAAGTCCTCAAATTTATTGAGATTCCACAAATATCATATGAAAAAAGTTTCAACATGTAGGTACAATGAGATGGTTTTATCATTAGGAAAATTTTATATCATGGAACTATTGTATTTTAGTTCATCCTGAAAAATAATAATAAAATAGATTTTGATATAATAAATAATAAATCCTTCCATATATATACATGAATTGATGGTGTAATAATTATCCTTTTCTTCATCATCCCGATGAAATAAATAATGGATATTTTCACTCTGTTCTAATAAGTGACAACACCTTTTCATTTTCTTCTATTAATCATAATCTAATATTTGTTCTCACTATTTACAAAACAATGAAATTTCCACTGCAAAGAAACCCTTCTGTTCATAGTATAACTTCATGTTTTAAATATAATTTCAAATTAAAATAATTTCATTATATTATTTTAAGAAATCTTTAAAAAAAACCTTTTTAAATTAATTCAAAAGATCCAAGTCTGTAAAATTATTTATGGGTAGATTCTATGGACTAAAATAATTAAAAACATAACCTCATGAATCTATATCATCATGATCCCTTAAAACTACCATGATTGAATTTTGATAGTGCGGTATAGGGAATTATGGTAAATAAATTTATTTTTCTATAGTTTCCACCTAACTTTAAATATTTTCGTTCATGTTGACAATGGTAAATGGTGTATTTGTTAAAAAATATTGAGAACTGGCCAAATCCATCAAAATAAACCCTATGGAGTTGAATAATCAATATAGCATTGTCCTTTATCCATTAAAAAGACCACCTTCTATAAGAAAATACAATGATTTAGAGGCCCCAAGAATTTCAAAACTGTAACAGTCAATAATGATGAGATCTATGACATGGATTATTTTTTCTGGCATGTATGATGATAAAAATCTAGGTCCATTGAAATCAACTAAACTACACTATATGGTGTGATATTATCACTTTATCATAGTAAATCTTCTATATTATTTATCAAAACATAGTGTATGGTTTTTTGTCTGGATGTCCCCAAAATTTTATAATCCTTAAAACTCATCAATATGAGCTATTTTGAATGAATATATTTAGTTAAAGTCTCAACTGTATTGTGGAAACTATAACACTCGGCCCCTACCTCTTGTCTTGAGGATGCAACACGGGTTACATGGCCATAAGAGACGTTCCCAAGGTGCCAAAGGATAGAAATAATTGTCAAGGGCTTCAAGGAACAATGGGAAACAATTTTCCCTTAAGAAGATAACCTAACTCAACCTACCAACAACTAAAGATTCATGAACATTCAAAACCAATCATGTGATACTATCAATTGCATCACAAACCCCAAAACCATTTAATTATACATGTCCCCAATACATCAAAGAACAAATCATAAACTAAACCACAAAACACCATGAGCCATGACACCACCGTAGCTCCACACCAAGTTCCAAGCTCCAAGCTCCACTGAAACTTCACAATTCACCACTATAGGAGGGTAATGCCTTACCTTTGCCAACGTCACGGTACAAAACATCTTCAAAGACACCAAATTTCCAATGCAGGTGGTGATTACAACTACACAGTAGGATTTCCCTTACTGACTTTCCTACACACACCACTAGGATAAAACCATTAGCACATTTATAAGATAAGTATGCCATATGCCAAACATGCCACAAAAAGAATCCAATTCAACCATTCTATGCAAGGAATACAATTCATCCATCCCAAAAGCTGATTATCATTTTCATCTTTCACTCATAGGCCCGATCTATAAACATCACCAACAAAGCACACAACAAACCATGGTGGCACTTCGTGTCCAACCTGTTCATTAACAATCCAATCAAGTGGTACTTCTCCCTTACATTCTATTGATGGTTACCCTTCTTCCCACTATACATACTCTTTTTATAGTGGCCCTTCTCATCCACTCCACCACCTCCCAACATCATTCACCCAATGATATCACCCATTTCCACACAAGCCACAACAATAATCATGCATTGTTGTCAATACAAGCAAATACAATTTCCATGCCAAACATATTTCAATATAACCTGTTTATTGAAATAAATACTCATTATCACTATCATTACCATTTTAAAATCACCAATTTAAAGTTAACCAATTGATCTTATTTCAATAAAACCCCAATTTCATACCAAAACTCCCAAATCATAACCCGTTTGATTTTCCAACAAAATTCAGACGACATGCTTAACATTAAATTAATGCAACCAATTTAATTTTAAATGAACAACACATTTAAACCTAGTGTGGTTGAGAGATAATCCAACTACTTCTTAGGGAAAGTATAAATTGACCCTTAACCCAAACGCACTCCTAACCGGGTGAACACCTCCTCGAAACCACCACAAAAACCCTTCCCTAACTTCAAAAAGATCATCCTTTAAAACTTAAATGCAATAGAACCCTAGATCTAAATATAACCATTGTAGATCTAGGAAACCAAGAGAGGGAGAGGTATAATACTAACCAAAACCAGAAAGAACCAAAAGAGGGACTTACCCAATGAGAACCACCTTCAATACATCAAGAAACCCCTTTTGTTTGCCACCAAAATGAGCTAAGGAGCTCCCCAACCTATGAAAATAGGAACTCCCACATGATCCATGAGTGGGAAGAATAATGAAGGGAAAATTGGAAATCCCAAGTGGCCCAGGACTAAAAAAACCAAACAATAAGTGATCGTTTAGTAACCCCGCGCGGTTTGGAAAATTGTGTACCCACAGTCCGGTTGCCAATGTCTCATCCAGGGACTTCCCACGGCTTGACTGCACGGTCTGACAAACCGTGTTCCACCAATGCGGAGCCCACTGTCAAGGGTACACCATTTCTTGGGATGGCCGCACGGTTTTTTCAGACCATGCACCAACCGTGAGCCCCTGCAAAACCTCCACAATATTAAATTGTTTTCCCAGAATTGTCCAAAATTCAACCAACCACTTCAAAAAGCAGAAATGAACTGAAACAAGGGTCACATAACTCAAACCGGGGGTACTACATTCTCCACACCATTAGAATTTCTACCCTCGGAATGTACTGAACCCAACCTTTTCCAATAGATCTCAGGCCATTGCCTGACCATCTCTTTCTCCTACTCCCATGTCTCCTCTTGGATCGGGCCATGCAACCACAACACCCGAACTAGACCAATGATTTTACCTAGAAAGACATTCTCTTACCAATACACAACCTACACTAGAATTTTCGCCAATAAAGCATCCATATCTAGCTCAACATGATCCCGTCGAATAACTTGGCTCGGATCCGGCTGATACTTTTTCAACTGCGACACATGAAACACATTGTTCACCGCACTGAACCTAGGTGGAAAAGCCAAATGGTAAGCCACCTCACAAACACGCTAAATAATCTCAGAAGGTCCAATATTCTTCAGAGATAACTTTCCTTGATTCACATATGGATGATGACCCAACATAGGATATATCCTCTAGAAAACCTGATCATTCACCTCAAATGACAATGACTGTCGACGATGATCCGCATACGATTTCAGATGACTCTAAGACGTCTACATTCTCTTCCTGATTAACTTGATATAATCCGTAGTCTCATGGACATGGATGGTTCAAACCATCTAGGATTCACCCATTTCCACCTAGTATAGTGGAGAACAACACAACTTACCATACAATGCTTCAAATGGATCCATATTTATGGATTCCTGATGACTGTTATTGTACGAGAACTCAACCAAAGACAAGTGCATTACCCACGAGCCACCAAAATCTATGACACAAGCCTGCAACATATCCTCTAATGTTTTTATTATCTTCTCAGATTGACCATATATCTGATAGTGATACGCCATACTCATGGTCAACTTTGTTCCAAGGGTTTGCTGAAAGGATTTACAGAAATGAGATGTAAATCTCGTATCTCTATTGGACACGATCGAAAATAGAACCCCATGCCACTTTACCACCTCTTGGATATAGATTTTGGACAGATCCTCCACCGTATGAGATTCATGAATCAGAATGAAATGTGCTGACTTCATTAACCGATCCACTATCACATAAATGGAATTTTTCTTTCTGACCGTTATTGGGGGACCTGTGACAAAATCCAATGCTATTTGCTCCCATTTCCAAACAGCGATTGGTAAAGACTGCAACATTCCCGCAGGCCTCTGATGCTCTACCTTGACCGGATGGAATGTCCAGAATCTCGAAAAAAACTCAGCCAATCTTATTTTCATACCATGCCACCAGAATACCACTTTCAAATCTTTATACATTTTCTGAATTCCAGGATGAACATCCCACCAAGAATGATGATACGCCCTTAAAAGAATCTCTTAACAAGAAACTGGTAGAAGCATATGATTCCGAAATCAAAAAACTGAATCTCCATTCAATTTCCCACCCTTAATGGTCTCCCCACCATTGAGTTTTAACCTCATAGTCACACACTCAAAATCAGATATTTTTTCCTCTTTAACCAGGCCAACCAAGTCAGGAATCAAAAAAATCGGAAAGAAGTCCGCTCTATCACCCTAGTCATCACATTCCAACTACATTTCACCTATATCTGACATCAACTATCACTGGTCTGATGTTTGTTTCACCACCTGATCATATGATTTTCTACTTAATGCATTCACCACTAAATTTATCTTACATGGTGTGTACATCATGTCAAAATCAAACATCTCGAGATATTTCATCCATCTCCGTTGCCTCATGTTCAAATCCATTTGTGAGAAAATGTGATTAAATCTCTTTTGATCTATATATACAGTGAATGTCTCACCAAAGAGATAATGACACCACACTTCCAAAGAATGGACCACTACTGCCAAATCCAAATCATGAGTTGGGTAGTTCTTCTCATGCACCCTCAATTGCCATGATCCATATGCAAGAGCATGATTCCCTTGCATGAGAACAAACCCCAAACCTGATCATGATGCATTGCAATACACCACGCAACCTTTTCCAGGTTACGGTAAAACAAAGATTGGTGGTGATGTGAGGTGGCCCTTTAGCTCTTCGAAACACTGCTGACACTGTTCATTCCACTGGAATGGATGATTATTTATTGTCAAAGCTGTCATCGATGAATCCAAATGTGAAAAATAAAGAATGAAACACTGATAATTCCCATCTATACCAAGAAAAATCTGTGCCACAATCACATTTATTGGCGGTTTCAATGAGATAATAGCCTCTATCTTTTCTGTATCCACAGAAACACCCCTTTCAGAAATCACATAGCCATGAAAACTGAATTATTGTATCCAAAAGTCACACTTTGATAATTTGGAATACAATTGATTATCCCTCAAGATTCCAAAAACTATCTCCAAGTGCTGATCATGTTTCACCATTGTCCTTGAATACACCATAATATAATCTAAAAACACCCCCACAAATGATTCCAAATATCTCTGAAATATCTGATTCATCAATGCCCAGAACTCCGCTAGTGAATTAATTAGAGCAAAGGGCATAACCACAAATTCATAATGTCCATATCAACTTTTGAAAGCTATTTTAGGAATATCTTCCTTCCTCAACCGAAATTGACGATATCCCGTCCTCAGGTCGATTGTGGAGAACCATTGTGCTCCCCTCAACTGGTCGAACAAATAATTAATTCATGGAAGTGTATTTCTATTTTTTATCAAATATTGGTTAAGTTTACGATAATCAATATAGAGCCTCAATGTTCCATCTTCCGTTTTCACAAATAACACTGATGCTGCCCACAAAGACATGCTCATCCAGATAAACCCTTTGTTTTCTTAATCTTACAATGGGACATTCAATTCCCGCAATTCAGTAGGTTCCATTCGGTAAGACGGAAGTGGCATGGGACTGGTTCCTGGAAGGATATCAATTGTAAACTCCACTTCTCAAACAAGGGGATACCCAATGGATTCATTGGGTTAAACATCCCTGAACTGATCCACCACTGCCGAATGAACACTCCGCTCAACATCCACTACTGATTGCAATGACAACACCACCAACTGAAATGATAACGTGACCACTACTGGTGCCAAAATACCCATTGCACCCTTCCATTCATGCCTCTCTCCTCTAAAAAGACGTCTAATGCCATCATGTGTCGTAAAAGAAAATTTTCACACATTACAGTCTATGTGGGCCTTAAACTCCACCCACCAATCAATTCCTAGGATTATATCATACCCATACATCTCAAGCACTGGGAAATTCCACATTAAATCAACCTCGCCCACAAAGATACAACATGATCTACACAAGATGTCTTGACACTCTTTTCGACCTAAATGAGTTTAAAGTTTCCAAACCAAAGGCATCATTTCTACCATTAAACCCAGAAAAACAACAACACATGAAATAATAATAGATTGTGAATCACTCGTATCAAGCTTCACTTTCATCATGGTAAAATTTAAAATAATAGTAGCTCGCACTGTGGATGGTCCTGACTGATCATCCACCACAACCTTCTCATCTCTTAACAAAGCCTTGATTTCCCCACTCTGCTCTTTATTTCCCTACGAAGGAGTTTTGGTGTACTGAGAATCACCATTACTGACTTTCTTTTGCTGACAAGGGGTATCCTGTGGTCCCCATCCCATCAATGCATACGACGTATGCGATACCTGAGTAGTGTCACCTACACCTGAACTCGAAGCATTCCTACAATAGAATTTATGATTCACAATCTGCTTGTAATTGTGACATGCTCAAGGTTGTTTCATAAAGACCTTCTTGATGTGTGCCATAGAGTCACAATGAAAACTTCCTGATTTTCTCTGGGGCGTCGGAGGAAGAATTACTGATCCTTCCATCAGATTATGTACCATACACACACCCTTGGAATAAGTGTACCTCCTCCGCTTGAACCCTGCGTTAGAGTTACTACTATTCCCCAAAGTTACCACTATGCTTCCTACGACTGAAGCTCCCAACAGATCATGCTCATCCATCGATGCTTGATTCACCATCATGGTGTAATCACCGATACACAACATTGATAATTTTGAACGGATCTATTAAATTAACCCCACATCAAAGATCCTTTCCTTTAATGATGTGATACCCCCCCTTGGGTGTAAATTGCTCTATGCTCATAAACATAGCTTCATACTCCGTCATAGACATATGCTATTACATCAGATTGAAGAAATCAGTTGTGCGCTGAATTCTGAACTTATGTGGTTAGAATTATTTATTAAACAATTCCTCATACCCTTCCCACGTCCAAACCTAGTCCTTCCTCGCTTGGAATACCAGCCCCCACCATTTAAGATAATGATCCTCTAGCTTATACGCTTCTTTCGTTACTTTCATCCCTACCGGCATCCGCAAGAATTCAATAATTCTGTTCATTCTGGATAGCCATGCCTCTGCCCTTTCTGTGTCTGAATCACCCCTAAGGGCGGTTGGATCATGATTTTGTAACTAAGCTGCAAAATCAACAAGATTTTTCTCCTCCACTCTATTTAAACATCCCATAGCGTGGAATGTTTACACTATGATCTAGACTAACTGTTGGTTCACATGGGGCTGAGGTGCAACCACTTTTTCATCAGCCACTTACAATTGGTCTCTACGATGCCTACCTATTTCCATATCAATAAAAAGAAAACAAAAAACCATGTGTCTCATTTCCGTAGACATTAAGAATTCCTATTTCATATCACATCACACAATAATATCACAACGAGGCTTTCCACCGTTCCACATTGGCCATGTCTCACCAATTTTGAAAACTGAACCATTTTCGAAATAAAAATTTTATTCACATTACAATTTCACACATTTGAATTTTTTTTCCAATTTAGCCCATAAATCATTATGCCCAATGAAATATCCTTCCTAGAGGGAAGTCATTTCTACCATATATTCCATGCACATCCCATTGGCTACACCCATGACAATGTGATTTGAAATTTCTATAAGTGTCTCCAAAATAATTCTGTACCCGACTCCCTGGTAACCTGATGTTCAACATAAAATGGTTAGCTACATCCTTTTATGATATAAATTACACATTCTGACATTCCTATGCCTTAATAACATTCTGACTCAAGGAATATACCACAATGAATATCAACTCCAAATCTGAGAATCAACTCCAATGAACTGAACAAGCTGATTCCACTTGTAACACCCCACTCTTACCTTATAGGCATGCAAAGGTGGGGGGTTACATGTCCTTAGGTGACGTTCCCAAGGCGCCAAAGGCTGGAAAAAAATGTCGAAGTCTTTAATGAACAGTGGGGAATGATTTTTACATAATAAGATAACCCAACTCAACCGACCAAAAACTAATGATGCATGCACTTTCAAACCAACCATGTGATACTAAAAATTCCATCACAAACCCTAAAACCATTCAACTAGACATGTCTACAAATAATCAAAGTACACAGAAGAAACTAATCGAGAAAAAACCATTATACATGACACCACCAAAGCTCCACACCATGTCCAAGCTCCATACTCCAACAAAACATCATAATTCACCACTACAGGAGGGCGATGCCTTACCTTTTCCCATGTCACAATACACAACATATGCAAAGACACAATAGTGTCAAAGAAGGGGGTGAGTACAAAAACCCAGTTGGATTTCCCCAACTTATTTCCCTACACCCACCATTAGGATAAAACTGTTAGCAAATTTATATAAAAAATTTTATACAATGAAAAACCAAACTACCAATTGTTTACAAGACAAACATGCCAGAAGACAAACATGCCACACAAGGAAGCCAAATCAACCATTCCTTGCAAGGATACCAATTCAACCATTCAACAATATGATTACCAATTTCATATTTCACTCAAAATCACCTTATACAAACATCACCAACAAATCACTCAACAAACCGAGGTGGCACTTACCGTCCAACCTGTTCATTACCAATCCAATCAAGTGGTACTTACCACCCACTTGGCATTGATGGTGGCCCTTTTGTCCACTATCCACCCCCTTTTCATGTTGGCCCTTCTCTTCCAGTCTACCATGTCCCAACACCATCCACCCAATGATATCACCCATTTCTACACAAGCCACAACAATAATCATGCATTATCATCAATACTGAAAAATAAAGTTTCCATGCCAAACACATTTCAATATAACCCATTTACAGAAATCAATAATCATTATCATAATCATTACCATTTTAAAATCATCAATTTAAAATTAAAAAATTGATCCAATTTCAAAAAAAAAACCCAATTTCATGCCAAAAACCCCCAAATCATCACCCATTAGACTTTCCAACAAAATTCACATGACATGCTTAAAATTAAATAAAAGAATCCAATTTAATTGAAAAAAAAACATCACATTTCATCCTAACAGAGTTTAGAGAGAAGATACCTACCTCTGAGGGTTGGGAAAAATAGACCCTTCACCCAAACAAACTCCAACCTGGGTGAATGCCTCCTCGAAACCACCTCAAAAATCCTTTCCTAACATCAAAAGCTCATCCTTTATAACCTAAATGAAACACAACACTATATGTACATGCAACCCTTGTAGATCTAGGAAACTAATAGAGGGAGAAGGATAACCCTAACCAAAAAATAAAAGAAAAAAAGAGGGATTTACCCAAGGATAACCGCCTTCGATCCACCAAGAAATCCCATCAATTTTCCTCCAAAACAATCTAAGGAGATCCCCCAACCTCTGAAAACCAGTAGTCTCGCTTGAGACCTGAGTGGGAGGAAGAATGATGGTAAAATGGGAAATCTCGAGTGTCCCAGGACATAAAAACCCAAACATTAAGTGGTCACACGGTTACCCAACATGTTTTGGAAAACCATGCGCCAACCATATTGTAGCAACTGTCTTACCCAGGGACATCGCACAACTTGCCCGCACGATTTGACAAACTGTGTGCCGCCTGTGAAGATCCCACTATCCCAGGTGCACGATTTCCTTGGTTGGCCACAAGATTTTTTCAGACCGTTTGCCTACCGTGTGCCCCTAAATAACCTCCAAAACACTAAAAGTTTTTCCCAGAATAGCACATACATCAACCAACCACTTCAAAAATCACAAACAAACCAAAACAAGGGTCACATACCTCAAATAGGGTGTACTACAGACACTATTTCATATATTTTGTCTATTATTATTAGGTTTTAACTATGTTTCTCCTCCATCGAAACATACACTATATAATCACAATGTCTCCTTCAATTATTATTTCATTAGATACTTTTTTCATGGAATATAAACACGATGGAAATTTAATGGTGAATCATCCAATTTAAACACATATAATATGATGTATGTGTTTCCAAAAAAAAAATTAAACATACTAAATCTTATCATATTCTTGAAAAATTAAATCGAAAAAATCAAAAAAACCATAAATAATCACTTGGGCACAATAGACGTGTCATCTTCTAATGAAATCAAAAAATACATATAGAATTATTGATTGATATATTTTTTCTATCCCATTTTCTACCATAAAACTTATTTTATTTATGTGCTACTTTTATTCCCTAATACCATGATACATGAATTCAATTTTTTTATTACATAATTTGTAACACTCTTATTGTACCACTCCATCCTTCGATAACCTATGATTTACTAATTTCCTATGATAAATTTTGATTAGATAATATTATTCCATACACTCAGTCTTAATGGAAATATTATTTTCGACAAGGAGAAAATTTTCATTTCATTACAAATAACATTTGACAAATAGTTTTTTTCTATGGAAAGGTATGATTTTAGGAATTTTTTCATTCATTAATTGCATATTTTGGGATCGATTTTCTGAGTTAATCTATATTGGAAAGAGATATTCTATGAAAAAACCTTGTAGTGTGATTAATAATTTTCATTATATATCTTACGTAATTCCTCAATTTCATACATTAATTTCCAAATAAGTATATAATTAATATTTTATTACATTGAAACATTTATGGAATATTTAATAAAAATATTATGACCATGACTATTGTCTGAATATAAATTCTAACCATGTTTTCTAAATACTTATTTTCTATATGCTTTTAAACCAATAATGAGATATTTTTTGTTTCTTTATAATATGTATTTCTATTTGTATTGGTAATTATATTGAAAAAATGAAAAAAATGAAATCTAAATATAAATGTGATTCAGGAGGGATTGTTTTTAATAAAATGTACTTTGAAAATTTTAGGATTTGAGATGTTAATGATGTTATTAGGATTATCATGTGTCAGTTTTTGGATATAAATTTTCAAGAGGATGGTTTATGAATATATATATATATATATAATTTAAACTATATAGTATTAGTAACATATATTGAGATTATAATAATACTTATTTGATAAAGGAAGTTAATTTTAATATCTAATTTATGTTTGGTCTCAATCATATATGTCTGGACTTAGAATGATGTCAATATTTTGTTATTGATGGGTAAAAATTTAGAGGAAATTTTGATGAAGATGTATCAATTTACTTATTAGATTGATTCTTGTGTTTTTGTTTAGTGAATTGGTTATCATGGATTACAAAAAAAAGGAAGGTAATTAAGGGGGTTGAATGGTTCACATTATATGTTTCGGTAATGATGTAAGATGATTTTGGTTGTCTGGTTGAGTGGGGGACCCTCTATGTAAATAATTAGTAATGTTGTCTTTTAATTTTAGTATTGTTGTATAGGTGTCTAATTTTAGTTATATTTCACTCCATTATTGTCATTATGTAACATCATCCCATTAAATAAAAATACAATTTCCTGATAGATTTTTCTTTCAACCCATAAAACATGTACCAGAATCCTTATGAAAATTTTATCCATTCATATTTCCACAATTATGGAATAAAGGAAAAATCATCATCTTCCACATATATATTTTTATTATAGAATTTAATTTTAATTCAACCTTCATTTTCTTATCAAAATTATTTGATTTAAGGGTGACTTGAATATATATTTCCTATTATATATCATGTCGAATTATTTTTTTCATAGTTATTGTTGTCCCATATATATTCTACCCAATAAAGAAATTATTTTTTTGAATTAAATAATCATTCAATGTTTACTTTTATTTTGATAATAATACCCGATGAAAAGATCACATGTCTTGTAAAATATAAAACATAGTTATGAATATGTCCAAATCAATTGATAAAAGCTTATATAATTCCTTCTTTATCATCATTAAATGAATATAGAAAAATTATTTATTGAAAACAATTTCTTCTTCTCATCCCACTCCAAGGAATCAATTTATTCTTGTTTCTTCATATTATTTATAAATTTATATCATTGATGAATTTCACATACCGAATGATTACAATAAATGATAACATTTTCCAATTATGAAAACTATATGATAGAAAATATATTCTCAGTTATAAATATTAGTTGATTATCAATTTTTTTATCAGAGTTCCCAATAAATGATACAATAAATTTACTCATGAAAAAATACATAGTTCATTTTTTTCCCTTTATAATTTGGAATATAACCATGATTCATGACTTGATAATGATACGTAGACATAACAATAATATTTTTCAGTCCCATTCCCATAACATTCAATTTCTTATGGGGAATATCAATTCATTTTCCATTTCATTTTTCGTTAACATTATTTTATTAGTTATAACCATTGAAAAAACCAAAAAATAATTTATTATCAATAATTATCATAACTCGAAGTCAAAAAATTATAATTAGCTTAATTGACTGTATGTATTAATAATGATACCTTCTTTTCCATCTATGAATAATTAGATTGAACTAACATTATATATGGTATTTTTCTATTCAAATATATCAAAATTCATTTTAATAAAAATATGAAGTAATTTAATCATATAACTAGGGAGTGTCAAACTTAGTGTATTGTTGGGCATCATTATCATCAACTATAATGATGAAAAATTATACTTTAACAACTCTTTTTAGGGTTATATTTCCTACTACTATATTTTGAAAACCACATAAACTATTTTTCTATCTGTATATATGTATTTTCTTCAGAAACCTGCACACATTTCATTAAACAAAAATAGTATTTTCTTCATCACAAAAGAATATTGGAGGGTTTCACAGTAACAATTCAAAATAAATGGTTTTAAAAGTTGAAAAAATAATATATGATTCAAAATATAGAAACCCAAACTATTCATTCAAAATAACTATATTTTATTAACAAAAAACATCAATTACTTATCAACAATATCCCTTCTATAACTATAATATTTTAGTGTCTTTGTAAACATCAATAAACAAATATTGGCATATAACTGATCAAAATTATTTCCTATTAACTTATTTAAAAATAGCATTATTCATAGTCATAAAATTCATTAAATCATTATCCAAAAACTCAAAACAAGTACAATAATAAAGTGTGAGATTAGATATTGAGTAAGGTTAAATATTGTGGAATACAAATAAGCATAGAAAATATTTTTTCTTTAGTCAAAGATCATTTCTTGTACAATCACAGTTTACTGGGCTCACTACACATTGCATTATTTGCATAGTTCAGGTTTACTCAAAATACTTTATTATTAGAAAATTTATCATATTAAAAAAGATACACTCTGCATCTAGTCAAATATTATCTCAAGATATACAATTCTTTACCAAATGATGTGTAGGGTGATAAACATCATGGCCCATAAATCACATATTAAAAACTATACATATGTGTACCCCATGATCATAAAACATCCATCGTACCATCAAATAATAAACTATTCAAAGGTTACAATATTCAAAAAAAATTATAATCACGGTCATAAATCATAAAGATAAATGATAATGTTGAAAATATTTGATAATATCCCTAATAAATCATATTATACATAAAATGATGTCATTATATATTAAAAACCATATAATAGTACCACAAATATTTCATGAGGAAAATTCAATTTTAATTCAAAAATAATTATTTAGATTCATGAAATTTCAATAATATTATTGTAAATTTATTCATTTAAATTAACAATTACATATTTCGTTTAATACATAATGAATATTTTATTCACAATGGTGTTGAAAACTGTTCATGATGTGTATTACAAAATAAAAAATGCATTCATATTTCTATAAAATGTAAAAATTACCACATTTGGAAAATTATAAGAAGATTCATATTAAAAATTAGTATGTAGAGTCAAATATATTAATATAATGATATAAATAATCATTTTATAGTGTTAAACAAATTCATTAAAGAATTTAAAACAAAATATGGAAATGTGAGAAAATATTCATAATTGATGAGAATAAAAAGTTGGTTTTCCAGGAAAATAATTATTTTGGTATCTAATATAAATAAAGAGGGAGAAATAAATTCAAATATATAATATATAGAAATATAAATTAGATAAATAATATATTAAATTTTGTAGATATATATAATTTAATTTCATCAACCAAATTTACTCATATGAATCCTAGTAAAAATGAGTTTGTAACATAAAACCATTACCCCAAGACCATTTTTCATTATAAAAGTTACAAAATCATTTATTATAAATTTGAATTTTATAATAATTATATACAGTAACTATAATCATACATATAGTATCATACATGTTTTTATTTTGACAATGTATCACTCGTTCCTTAAGAATCATTCATTATCACCATCATTTCTGGCGTTTACATCTTGGATTGACATGTATGTTTTTGTATAAAAGCTACAAAACAAACACGTTATTGATGGTTTATTCATATTTTATTATCAATTATTCATATATATATATGATATATGATATATATTCCTTATAAACAAATTTTAAATCCATTAATAAAAATCATTCATTGAAAATGAATTACATCAATATGTGTAGATGGTGGTTCGTTTGTATGTACATATTATTTTCCTATTTTTTTGTGGACAGAATGAAAAAAATTTAATTATTAATTCACCATTATAATATCATAATAATATCATAAATAATGTAAATATACTTTATATATTACATTATAATGTACCCTGAATGATGGGAATAGAAATTTAATAAAATTAATATGTAGAGGATTTAGAACATATATACTCTTGAAGGATACTATCATCCATAATTTGATCTAGAAGAGGTGATAAAAGATTATTACAACACTATAATAACATGTTAATAAATTTAGGATAATATATTAATTATTCATTAATTTATAAAACAATTTTATAGATATTATTAAAAGAAATTAAATATGAAGTTCATGGTTTTGATCAAAACATATTTTTTGAGAAACCTCATTTGGATTAATGTTTAATCCATGAAATAATTTAATCTATCAAATAAAATAAGATATATTATGAGGCTGACTATTGTAGAAATTAATTTTAGTACGAATTTTTCAATGTAGAAGTCTAAAATGGTTTTAATAATAGGGGATAAGTGTTATCCTTTTTATAGACATTGGGAGGGACATGCATAGAATTTCATAAATCATTTCATTGATATAAGTTAGTTTTGTGGGAATGATGATAGAAATGGATAGGTATTATAAAGTAGGATAATATTTTGGTCTGATATATTCAAAAGATAAGAATTTTACCAGAGTTTGTTGCAATCCTACCCACCTTGAAAACCATATTAAACATGTTTTATCCTTAAACATGGAGGTAAATTATCAATTTTCTTACTGTTATATATATCCAAAAAATAATTTGACCATATAAAATTATAATAATAATGATGATTATAAATATTCATTTAATGTTTAATTGTTTTATTTCTATAATTATATATTTTAATTGTAATGAACTTTATACAACCAAAGAAAATATATTTTAGAATAATGACTCGTTAAGATTAGAACATAATTTTCATAGAAACCATTCCATTTAAAACCAATAAATTGAAAATTAAAATATATTATTGTTTATATAATATATGATTATTATTAATAACACTAAGGAATATAGATTAATTTAAATTATTATGATAAAAATATACTTTTTCCCTAAATACATTTTTTAGATAAATGTATTTTTATTTAAAAACCGAACTTATATAAAATAATGTATTATTTTGACTCATATTTAATAAATTATATTATTTCTAATTAATTAAAAATTATTTTTTAGAGAAAATACATTATAATAATGGATTTTTATTTTAAATGAATAGATTTTTTTTTTCAATAATTAAATTTTTTAATTATCTTAATATATATATATATATATATATATATATTAGAAAAAACATAAAATTTGACCTTAAGCTAATACTGCCACTATGACTTAATAAATTACTTTCATTTCCTTATATAAAATTTATTTTCATGTCAATAATTAATTTTATTATAAATGTTCATAAATGTGATTAAAAAATTTTAAAATACTATTTTTAATCATAAAATGACTCTACAAAAAATTTATTACTAATTTATTATCCTCTACTCTATACAGTTCATTTTTTAAAACCATTATGCCCATTTTCCTTGAATTTTTTATTACTAATCTTACCTACCAGTTTAATGGAAAGAATATGTTGGTTTACTATATCATGCATCAAATATAATTGGAGTTTCATATAGGATAAGATTTTAGTTACTTCTCGTTTCATTAAGGTAGATACATTATATTCAATTGGATGTAACTTCATATATTGGTAATTAAAAGGATTGAAAGAATTCATTTGATAAAATCTATTTTTATTTCTTTTTTGGATGAAAATATTTTTCTTCATTAATCAGGTTTTCATAAAAATGATTTTAGGAATTTTTTTATTATTATTTAATGAATTAATGATATCAATTTTACAAATATTCTACATTGTAAAAAAAGATTCAAAATTAATATTCTTATCATTTTATGAATTAGTCCCTTTCCACATATGATATGAACAAAATATTTATTTTAACGAATCCTATATTAAATAATATTATATCCTTCATGAAAAGTCTTTACATTTCATGTTCTATTACATGATACTATGTTACTTTTCAAATTATATATTTTCTATAATAATTTTTCTATTTTTAGATTTTATATAATTTAAATTAAAATGAAAAGGAGATTTTCTTGATGAAATCATTATGACTTATATTGATGAAATTTTTCATTTATGATAAAATTCATTAAAAATAAATATATTTCACTTAATGTTGGTTCATACTCTCCTAATCTAACATTGATGGTCTCTGAGGTTCTCTCTTCAACTACATAGGGGAAGGGACCATCACCGTTTGATTCCAACTCTTGACCTCACCCCATCATGCCATAATATTTCCATAAATTCATCCCTTTATTACCTCATTTCTCCCTTTTCTATAAAGTTACTAGTTTTTTAAAGGGTTCCTCACGGCTCACGCTCTCATATTTGGTGGTATCAATTTCCTTTTCTCTTGAGAAAATTACACTTATTGATCTCTTCAAACAGAAATGGCCATAAGTGGACTCAATCAAAGTTTTTTTTCTTTAACTCATGGAGATTGTAGGAACTTTCAATGGTGGGTCTCCATGACACAAAACAAACTATGATCTACTTCTCTTTAGAGGATTCCATGATTCGGGCCAAGGATATAGCCCCCAAAAACTTTAATAAGTCACATTTCTTAATGCTACGATGGACTTATGATTTACATATGAATCCAGATACCCAATAATGGAAATTTGGGTAAGGTTTCCTAAAATAACCTTTCCCTTTAAGAAACCCTCAATTATGAAGATGTTAGGGAACATTTTGGACACTATTTATGTTCAGATAGTAGAACCATAACAATGATTCAGCCAATCCATCCATGATATTACAAGGTGGTCAATTTCTCTAGGCCATAAAAAAGTACATTTGAATAACCATTGGAAAATGATCTGTTAAAACAGGATGTAGTTTTTGAATCATGGTTTGATTTTTGTTTATTTTTAAAATAGTGGGTAATCTGACAGTAAAGTGAAGGCATGAGAGTATGAGAAATAACCTTAAATCATATTCATGGATCAACTATAGGTTTTTTTGAGAATACTGGTTTGGAATAACATAAAAATCAACCCAATCTATCAAAATTAATGATGCCACATACAATATTACATACAAGTATAGGGGGACAACAAGGGTCGATCATCCATCTAGACTTGTTTTGGATCTGTTTTCCCTATATGGGACAATCAAGGATTATTTATTTTAGAAAGGGAAATATCTCATTTTTTAGGACTAATATTAACTCTTATGATATATTGTGTAAGTAATTAGACAAAAGATTGTTGAGTTGTTTGTTCAAAGCTCAGAGGTAGGTGAGGCCCGACCTATATCCTCTTCCAAGGGAACTAGTGTAATTAAAGAACAATAAATTACATCACTTACAACTATTTTGAATTCATATACTACATGATATCCCCCAATAGGTTGATATAATGACTTCCATCTGATTTATACTTATGGAAATGTGTGATTTCAAATTGGTGGGACTGTGGAAATCATGAAACAAGAAGAATATATGTGTGTGTGTGTGTGTGTGTCTGTGTGTGTGTGTGTGTCTGTATGTATGTATGAAGTATGGTGAAGAATATATTAGTTGATAAGGTTGTTTCCACATGAAAACTGATATGGTAATATCTTAGACGTCTCACCAGTTGAAAATTTAGGATCAAAATTACCAAAATCATGTTTTTGAGATGTCATATTTTATTTATTCAAGAATATATTGATGATATATATATATGATGACCGTTCTTCATAAATATTAGTCATAAAATATTAAATAATACATTTTAAAAGTGTTGTATATGTTTGAAAGATTAATGTAGGAATTGATCATTAACTATGACTTCTCATTAAACTAATAACCTTGGCAGGAAAATAATGAGTCTGATGAATTGAACTAGAAAAACATGTGAGTTTTCTATTATAAGGATTTAATAATATCAAATAATTAGGTAATTATAGAATATGGTTCTTTAAATAATGAAGAAATGTTACTGATATTAAATTTCATAGTTGAAGGTTCAAAAATACATTCATGAGTGTATTAAGATGTATTCGGTGGAAGATGTGGAATTATGCAAGATGTTGAGATAGTATACTAAGTTCAACCATGATCATTATAGACATATTATCTTTAAAATTCATGTATATGTCCCAAAAATACAAATATTGAACGATCTGTTGGATGATGATCATAATTCATCATTATATATTTGAAACACAAGTATAAAGACCTGAATATGTATTTATATATGTGAAATATATTTTGGGACAACATGAAAATGGATACTACATATTATATATCATAATGAATATTATATTAAATGTTTTAAGCTAAGGGATATAATTATTTTGGATTGTTATAACTATTTCTAATAAATTAATGGAAATGGGAAAGAATAACCATGGTATTTTCATTAGAATTACCAAAACATCATATTTTCATAATTATATTTATGTTGTATTCAATATCCATATTAAAAAAACATTTATTTTTATTTCAAAATATTAATCTATTGTTAAAATTATACGATAATACATTTATTGATGAGATTTCATGGAATACTACTCTAAATTATATCTTATTTTTAAATGTGGTTTACCTTGATGTTTTAGAGAATTCATTAGTGGTATTACGAAATAGAGTTGAGTTTTAGTAATTTATATCATCCACTAATTTTTTTAAATATGATAGGAAAATTGAAACACAAAAATAATTTATTATTATTATATGTTAGTGGGAAACGATTATGTCATTTGAGAATAAAAAATTATTAATTTATTAATGATAAAATAATTGGGTATTAACTAATTTGAAACTGTAAGATGTGTGTTCGCGGTCGAACCAAAGAGGTAGTGAAAATTGATTTTTTTGATATTATATAATTGATTTAATATATACTTATTAAAAATTATAATAACGTAATAAATTTCTTTTTATGAATATAAAAAAATATTGGTTTTTTAAAACCACGCCAGTGTTCGATTTATTATTAGAAATTAAATTATTTTTTCCATGATTGATGTCAGAGATGGGATGGAGAGAGATCCTTTGTCTTTTATCGTCTCTAAATTATATAAGTTCTATTTTGATTTGTAAAACTACATATAGTTATTAATGAATTAATTTTTTGTACAATATTTTTAATCTTCATCGTCTTAAACATCAAAATGGGTAGGCAGAGTTCATGACGAATTGTTGTTAAATTATATTTTTTATTTATTATTCACATTATCAATGGTTATGACATAAAAAATATGAATTATATAGACAATTAAAATAATAATAAAACAAAAGTAAACATTTGTGACAAAAATATAAATATTACACATGAAAAATTCTTAATAAAATTAAATTACCTCACATAATATGATAATTATCTAATAATATTAGTCGTGAGTAGACGACATAGAGGGAATGTGTAATGAATTATAAATAAATAATATTATTTGGTGAAGTAGTTCATATCCAATATTATATTCTATCTTATAATTAATTATTTGAAGAACACCCTTGTCATGGTATTTATAGGTGTAGTAGCCCTTATGAATCATTCACATCATCAGTAATTTATAAAAGGGCATCTGCGAATTTTTATAAAAAATTTAATGGTTATGGATATACATGGAACGTGTCATGGTGTAACACATAGTTTTTTCATAAAAAATCATGCTTATATCATGACTATCATTTTACTCATTTTTTTCTTCATCATACATCCATGCTTTTTTTTCATGTAATGAGTTATGTGTTCACAATGTGAATTGATTTTTTCTATTTTTTATTATTATGTCCTTTGAATTATTCAATTTATAGCCTTGATATTCATCCTTGACCAATCCCATGTTAGGGAGCTTCATTTTCATCATCAATTCAATCTATTTTTGATTGATTTTTTTTTCTATTGAATAATTTTCAACTGTATCATGAAATGAAAAATAATGGAAAAAATATATATATTTAATTGTGAAAATAATCATTTAAATAATTTTTTAAATTAAAATATGTAAAAATATAATAAAATATCAAATAATTAAAAATAATAAAATCATTATTTTCCTCAATAATAAAATCTAAAATAATTAAAAATATGGTCATGTCACAATGAATAACATTTAAATATCAATAAAATAAATGTATAAAATGGATAATTAATATTTTAAGAATATTAATGACAAATTGAATATTCCCATTACATTCCAATGAAAAAAGTTAATAATGTATATTATTGGGGTAGTGGCCCTCAATTGTTCTTGGCCAACTGGCCATGGGTTCTGCCAGGCCGTGGAGTCACTCGGCCCGTTGTCCAAGCCCGGGGGGACCGCTCCCCTCTTGAATGGCCGAATCCATTTAGGTATTCAAAGTCACGGTGCCAGGTGGTGCCTCTTATCCTTGCTGGTCTACGTGGACTGGCCTATTATGGACCCATGGGATTGGGTCCACCTTCCGTCGTGGCTCAATGTCGTGACCTTCCACCATAGTGCACCATCGTAGTGCACTGCCCCGCTTCAAATTGTTCGATGTTGGTTGGCCTCTCCTTGATTGTCGTGATTCCTCCGGGCACCACCATTCCTTTGCAGCCGGCAGGGGTCGGTCACCACCTCCCTTGTTCGTCGGTCCCACTATGGGCCTATATCACATTGTCACATCTTTTGGTCTCCCACGTAGAACACAACCATAACGGGTTCATCAGAGGGTATTGGCCTTGTTCGTTTGGCCCACGCCCTCCATGTTAGTATAAAAACAAGGAAGAATTTCCAGAATGATTAACTCACAGTTAAACAAAAAAAATCCTACTACCCAATAATCACTAGAAGGCGTTGCTGATGAGGAAGAAGTTTCCATGTCCGAAGGTGTTATTCAATGCTTGCCTTCGTCTATTGATTCCTCCAACATTCATCACTCAAAGCTTCATTCTAGGTTGGTGTAATTCGTCATGGAACTTCGTCAGAGGTTCCTCTCTTAGGTACCAAAAACAGATGCCCACGATACTTTTAAATAGATTGGAGGAGAAGATCAACACACTACACAATTAATGAGGTTCGTTAATGAGTATAATTAATGAACCTCTTTAATTAACTCTACGGTTTGGTTACACATTCATTTAAAACTCTAAAAAGTGTGGTTACAAAAATTAAGATTCAATTCATTAAATGGTTTGACGTTGCACTTAGGTTCCACCACCGTATGTCTAATGGTTGCACAAAGGAAAATTAAATAACCCAATGTTTATCTATTAATTTTTTTTAATGTCCAAAAATTATCTTTTTTTGAACCTTGATGGTCAAAATTATGCTTCCCATAAGTTAGTCTTGGCACTGCGGATTCAAGGGTGCCCTCGTATTTTTAATTCGAGAACCGGTTCAAAAGATATAATTCTCTAATCGCATGTTTAATGAACGTACCTTTAAGAAAGTTCAAAAATTTATTAACCCTCACCCTCGACCAGTTCCGGTCAAGGTTATGTTCTCCATAAGGGGGAAACTCCCTCATGAGCTCAATGGTAATCTTCGATATTCAATACAAGATACCTTTCAGATGTTACGAATTTTACAATAAAATTATTGTTACTTACTAATTTTACTTACGGCCAAAAAATAAATTCAACTTGTGACCTTTCCGACCAATGTTGGCATCTGCCTAAGGAAAGCATAACTTCATGAGTTCAGTGGTAGTATCATATTTTTAAACCAAGTCACCATTCTTGAGTGAAATGAATTTGAAAAATAAAATAATTTTATTTAATAATTTTATTTATTTACAGTTATTCCATTTTTGGGTTTTCTCCCTAGAGGCCTTTGACGAAAAAATTAAAGTCTCACCTAGGGTAAAACTGTTATCCTAAATGCTATGGTGCAATTGGATTTTTGATATGGGAATCCATTTAATAGTTATTCTAGTTTTTCAGGAAAACTACTCATGTGCTCTATTTAATGTTTAACATTTTTTTCGACTGATCGTTTAAAGAGATCCCGACATTAGAATCAGATGCCGTCAATTTTCACAGTCTCGTAATAAACCCATATAATTAAAAAATTATACGGAAATTTCAAGACATTAAATTCTCCACACCTTAGGTATTTATATCCCTAAAATCTAAAACAAAGGTAAAACGATCAAATGGGGGTACTGAGCATTTATATGAGCCTCTCGCTCCCTTGTTCTCTCCTAGAGATTCATGTGTTGTCATCGAACACACCCCAGACGAATTGAACATCCATGAAATACATGCTCTTATCGATCCTCTATCTCCACTGGGAACTCCACAAATGTTTCCCCATCAATAATGCCCATCTTTCCATTGTTGATGACAAGAAATAGATCATGCATGTACCTTCTCATATGTGACATGTTAAAAAAACATTATGCACCTGATGCATATATGGTTGAAGGGATAAGTGGTATTCCACCTCGCCATATCCACTCAGAAATAGAAAAGGTCTAATGAACCATGGAGATAGCTTGCTGCTCTGGCCAAATCTTCGCAATCCTCATCGGGGTAAGACCTATTGAAAGACATTGTCTCCCTCCTCTAACTCCCAGGGTCTTCATCTCCGGTCGGCATAAAACTTATGTTATCTCTGTGTTGTCTTTATCTACACTTTAATGATCTATACCTTCTCAATGGTATCTCGTACCATCTTCGGTCCCATAAGTGTTGACTACCCTGGGTCTTTCCAGCATTGAGGTGATCTACAAATTCACCTGTACAAGGCCTCAAACAGTGGCATGCTAATGGTGGAGTGATAGCTATTTTTGTATGTGAAATCCACCAAGGGGAAGTGGTTATCCCAACTGCGGCCTAAATATATAACACAAGAACGAAGCATGCCCTTTACGGTCTATAGGTCTACTCCACCTGGACATCAATCTGGGGTTAAAACGTTCTGCTCAAGCATCATGGAACCTGAGGCTCAGCCTTCACTTGCGAACAAGTGAGGCATTGTGATACGAACTCTATCACCGGTTTCTTCATCCCAGGACACCAGTACTGATGTCGGAGGTCCTGATACATCTTCTCCACTACAAGATTTATCATTAAAGGTAATATGTGGAACTCCCTCAATAACTCCTCTCGTAGCATCACTAGTACCATGTTGCATCCTCTAAAAAGAACGATGTGCTCTCCACCTTTATAAAATATTTCATGTGACTGTCCTAAGGATAACTAAGCACATCGGGCATCTCAGTCAATGTTCGTTTGTTGTGTATCCAAAACTCGCTGAAGGAGTGGGGGAGTGACAGTCATAGACCAGAGGTAAGTTGCTCTATCTCTATCCATGAAGGATATATGCAACGCGGCATGTTACTTTGTCGCTGCACTGAGAAACTATAGACCTAACCTCCCAATGAGTGCATCTGCTAATATTGTTCCCTTTTTAGGAGTTTAGACTATCTTAAAGTCATAGTCCTCGAGGAACTCCAGCCAACATCATTGTCACAGGTTCAGGTTCTTCTGAGGGATGATATACCTGTGACTCTTTTTATCTGACTAAACATAAAAATGTTCTCCCAACTATACTCTCAACACTTGTAGCTCCGTGGGAGCCATATGATATGATGTTTTAGATATAAATGTCATCCTTGGGTAAAATATAATGTAGAAGTACCTCTCCCTGTGGGGAGGAAATCCTGGAAACATATTTTGAAAGGATGTTCTCGCACTCTACCACTACTGTTGGGAACGAAAAACTCAAAACACCTAATTCCATGAGGGTAAGGTTGGCTGAATCAAGAGTGAATGGCTAGAACATCCTACGAATGAGTTTATCCCATGCTGCCTGGGTTTCCGTTTTCACCAACCAAGTAAACCCCCATTCCAATGTTGAAGATATACCACAAAATTTTTTCCTAAAACCTTCATTATGAGCATGAGCAGTGGATGACCAATACATACCCAAACTAACATCATAAGGTATCGATGATTCCACCAAGATGATCCTTCTAAAACTCTCACATCATGGGTCAGATCACACTATCGACATAAGTGTCATTATCTAGTTCCTCTCATAGGTATCTCCAAAGGCAAGGGTCAAGTCAAAATTTTAACCAGAAACTCTAGGTCTTGAACAAGATTAACAAGAAGATGTAAATATTAGAACCAATGTCTGTTAATGCAACATATATTAGTAGACCATTAATGTCAGTTATTAAATAACCAATGTGATAAACCTTCATCCAGAAGGGTTTTAAATGTCAGTTATTTAATAAATGACGTAATATATAATATATTACATTGTTTATTGAAAAACAAACATGAATGTTCTTCACGATGAAGGTTTTTATTTCAGTTATTTAATTACCAACAAAAAAATATGTTCCCTTATTAATTTACAACATCAGGTTTTTTTAACCGACATTAATGAAAATATTTATAATGTCACTATTATTAACGGTGGAAAAAAAAGCGACGTAAAATACATTATGATAATAAGGATTTTTTTACTAGTGGATGGAAACTCACTAATATTTTATATTAACACATCCTTCCATATAAAATTATGATTTTTTGTTATATCAAATGTAGTCACAGCATTGTTCCATAATGAAATTAACAAATCAATTAGTGGTTTTAGAGAAACATCAAAATTTTACTTTGGATTTTCTGTAATTAATTGCGTCGTATATATATATATATGGTACCTTCATCAACAAAAAAGGAGGTGGTTTATAAGGAGTAATGTAAATAGACCAACAAGAATATTGACTACCATAAGCACCAAATGGAAAAAACCATTATTACATAGGCACAACCGTATGTTACGAGGTTCTGATGAAAAATAAGGATGTGTCTATTCAAAGTCTTTTCATGAATCTCCATCACATGGATGATTTGAGCTTTATGTGATGTAAATGTTTGATTTATTCCATTTCATCAATCCAGATATTATGTGGGAAATAAACAAACTTTTTAAACAAAGTATAATTGGGAAATATCTCAAATTTTTCATGAGAACTTTGGACTTTCCTTAATGTGCCTCTTTATACCTCGATTCACCACAAGAAGGAAAATTAACCAATGTTTCATAATCACTATAAGATAATATTCATTCATTTTATCATGCATGGATCTTCTTAGAACTTAGACCCAAATTAAGAAACAACCTTTTACATTCATAGAAACATACAGTTAATATATTATTGTCATGAAACAATGACATAATCGAAGATAAATCAGATCAAAATAATTATTTGACATTCCAAAATATGATTTAACAGCCATAAAATTTTTAACACCTTCATGTTTTCTCTTCTGGATCCATGGATAAAAGGCCTCCTCTAATAGGTTTCAACAAATTGTAAAAATGAGAACGTTCTGATTCTGAAATTAGAATATCATTCTGAGTTATTGCTTTAGGAATTGTTGCTCGAGCTGGCTCATGTTTAAAATTCTAAAATTATGGATCTAGAACCAAAAAAATATTTATTTTCTACTGAATTCATTTAACCATGTTAATAAAAAAATATAATATTTCTGAAAACCATAATGGAAAAGATGAAGTCTATCATTGTCAAATGTTTTAAATGTCCTAAGATCACATTTATGACATGTACATTTAATTTTTTCCTTCAGAAACAAAATTTTAAATTTGACGATGCTAATGATATAAAGTCTTCAACACCATTAATAATGATAGGATTTAAACCAGGACCATTTGGTTTTTTGTGATTATGTATCCAATCATGATCACATAACAGATACTGGTGTCCACTTCCCGAGTCCATAGTTATCTAAAAACAACAAAATAATAATAATTATTAAAGATCGTTCTGACTAATTTAGTAATATTAATATATTTTACCACCTTGAAATGTTATGTAGAATATGGTCAGTGTGAGCCACTGGGTTGGAACTAGATTAAGATTCCTGTATAGTTTCAGCGTAGATAATATAATAATATATTATATACGACACATGATATTTTTTTAAAATAATAGAATATATCTCAACATTGTCTCATATGGGAAATATGAGGCCACTGTTATGTCGGAGATGTGTGGTTTATCCTAGAAGTGACATTACATATGTGTGTTCTAGGTGTTTAATTACATAGCACCCAAGAGTAATTCATTTAAATTTTTTTATTATAATTTCTTATAAAAATTTAAAATATCTTCCAAACTAAGTATCATATAAAAAATTGAAAACCACTATTAGGTGGGGGTGTGGGGATGAGGGGTGTACCATAGGTGTGACATAACATGTAACACATCCAAATGATAAAGGGTTAAATGGATAAATTATATGTCTTAGGTCCACAAGGTGCACCTTCCTTTTCGAGAGCCTATCTGATTAGAACTCCACAGTTAAGAATGCTTGGTCTAGAGTAGTGATCAGGATGGGTGACCTTATGGCTAGTTTCCTAGGGTGTGTGTGAGTGAGGAAAAAGCACAACAGAAATAACATGTGTTAGCCTATGGGGACTGCCATTAGTCAGATTACCTGTCCGAGCACGTGGGTGGGCCCCAGGGTGGGGACCATGTGTCTGCGGGGCAACTGGTGGTACCTGGCGGGCCAGGACCCGACGACCATGTTAAGGTAGTGTGGTTGTGATGTCATTGGGACTGAGTTGTCACATTTGGTATCAGAGGATGTACCTAGACATAAGTGTGGTGCAATGCCTGGGTTGAGATGTAGGGCCCACAATGAGAACGTTGTGCTCTAAAGGGGGGGGGGGGTGAATGTAACACTTCCAAATGATAAATGGTTAAATGGATAAATGATATGACTCATGTCAACAAGGTGAACCTTCCTTTTCAGGAACCTATCTGATTTGAACTCCACAATTATGTGTGTTTGGACTGGAGTAGTTATCTGGATGGGTGACCTTCTAGGATGTTTTTCAGGGTCTGTGTGAGTGAGGACACTCGCATAAAGTATCCCGGCAGCCTGTCGGCCTGGCCGGTCGTCCGCCGGCCCCCCTCGCACCCTATCCGGCCGCCTTCTGGACTGTCCGCACCCTACCCCGCCACAACTTGTGCACCCGACCGAATCGTGTCGCCCAATGCGCCACGTGCCACCCAATCCGCACACATTCGTGGCGCTCCGAGCCGAACCGGCCCCGATCCCATACTGAACTGCC
Organism: Viscum album; assembly: GCA_963277665.1. Taxonomy (NCBI): domain Eukaryota; kingdom Viridiplantae; phylum Streptophyta; class Magnoliopsida; order Santalales; family Viscaceae; genus Viscum; species Viscum album. Next base: position 1,880,381,684 of record OY728148.1, on the reverse strand, counting down.
CTCACGGCTTGCTGGGCTGGGAAATATAGGTCAGGCCGAACCATATAGGCTATCCTTCACCATGGGATGGGCTAGACCCAACTGGTCTGACCTGGTCGACCCAGACTGGGGTCGGCCTAGACAGGGTCAGATCGGGTTGGACCTGACCTAGGCCCATTACCAAACCCCTTTAATTTCTTTGGCCATGTCTTTTGCACCAGTAGACCATTTGATGAACCATCAATGGTGCTGGTGTTTCATCGAGCGTGACAGTCCCTTTGAGTATACCCCATTGGAGTTCGGGGTAACGTCGTGATACGGTCAGGTTGGATCGTGCACGAATCCAACTGGCCCCCGGGACTAAAAGGCTAATAACTCACAGACCAGGCGTCTGATTGACACGTCGTCTGTTGCATTGAGACGCCAATGACCTGACATTCCTTTGAGGTACTTCTACAAGGGACTTCATGACATTTGGAGTATCGAACAATAGCTCATGGATCAGATCCTCCCTGAGACGAGCGAGCAGAGTGTGAAGTCCTTGTAGCTGGCTGAGACCTGACGCCTGCTGACTGATTCAACTTGGAGTGACTTGACTAACCCAGTGGGGAGTGCCTTGGTGTCGTGGAAGACCTATAGTGGGGAGCACCTTGGGGTCACGGCAGACCCACGGTACTTGACAGGAGGAGTACCCAAGCAGAGTACGACGGGGAGCGCCTTAGTGAGGCGGCAGACCCATGGTGCGAAGCCCCTTGGTGACCTAGAAAACCCACGATACTCAACATGAGGAGTACCTCATCAGTCCATGGTTAGTGGGAAGCACCATGGGGTTGTGGTAGGCCCACTGTACTTGATAGAGGAGGAGTTCTCCTGCTATTGTTGTTTCGATAATGTGAATAAAAATACTGGTTGATCTGAGTCTGCAACATTTGTGTTTACCTCATGATTGAGATGGATTAATTAATAACATAGGTATATGTATGGGAATATACCCAAGTTGGGTTATCTGTTGATTTTATACTTTGTGGATTATCCTTACTGGATTTGTGAGACCTTTATGGTGTCGGGGTCCCCAATGAGTAACGTTATAGTCACCCCTACATGGGCTATGCCCGCACCTCATTGTGTTCGATGCAGATGATAGACAGAGCTGACCAAGGCTGAGAGTACTAGAACTAGACGGTACCCGGAGGTGGACCACATGACGTGATGATACACAGAGAAGACAGACATATGTGGAGTGTTGTGGAGGCTATCTACACCTACCCTTCAGGTAGGAATTTAAGGTGGACGATCCCGAAGCCGTTTTCCATTTTTCCAGTACTTGTACATTCAGTTTCATTGTGCTTTATAGTTGGGCTTGTATTTTCTACCCTTTTTACGTTTCAACACACCTTTTGTATATAGTTTTATTTAGTGTTTTGTTTCCATTTCATACCTAGTTGTGTGCGTTTTCCAGTTATAGAGGCAATGCCTTCCCAGTTTATGGATTTATGCCTTTGGTGCTAGCCACCAGCTCCTTGCCTATGAAAGGTGTGTTTGGGGTAGTGATGGCATGGGCCCCAGGGGACGAGTCATGACATAACATCTAACTTTATAATAAATATTAGTAATATTTATCAATTACTCGAATTTTTTTATTTTCAAATTTTGAAAAAAAAATCCCAATTTCTTCATATTTTTAAATTATAAGTAATATTTTTTAATTAACACTAATATATTCTATGTATTAATAATATTAAAAAATAATTATTATTTATTATATAATTATATAATTATTATTATTAATTTAATTTTTTATGTATTTATTTATTTTTTACCTTTATATATTTTAATATATATTTTTTACAAATTATTATTATGATTTTATAATCATCTGTAATATTAATAATTTGTTAATAATAACGACTAATTAATTATTAAATATTATAAATTATTTAAATTAATAATATATTTTTATTAATTAATATTTATACAAATTTTTAATAAGTATTATTATTGTAATATTTTTTTAAAAATTATTACATAAAATTATGCAAATTATTATTAACTATGTTTTTAACATTACATTTTTAATTTTTTTTTTGTTTTTTCCTTAAATTAGTTTTTTAATGTTTTTAATATAAAAAAATCTTATAAATAATGTTTAGTTAAAATGTTTTCTTGAAATTAATTTTCTCATCATTCTTAAAAACAGTGATTTCTATTTATATCATACATTATATATATATAACACATAATTAAATCTATTTACATAAAATTAATTTTTACCCATTTTTTCAAACAAATTAACATATATAATCTATATACATACTTATATGCACACACACAAAGTATTTCATATATTTCATCAATTTTTCAAATAATTTATAATACATAGTTTTTAACACTATTATTTAATCATTATTATTAATATTAAGCGAATAATTATTTATATATATTTATATAAAATTATTTCTTAATTAATTTAAATATATTAATAAAATTAATTTTTTTTTTAAAAATAATATACATATTAAATTTATATATACATAGATATAAAAATACATTATTATATAATAATATTGAATAATTAATTAGTAATTGTTATAAATAATGTAATGATTATTATTAATTTTTTAAATTATTATTAAATTTTAATAATTATTATATATATGTATATCATGATTTCATAATTAATATAAATACATAAAATATATTCTGATTTTTTTTTAAATAAATTTACATATCAAATATATATATATATATATGCAAAACCTTAAATGTATTTTTCAAATGTTTATATATACATATTCAGATGTTGATATATATATATTACACGATTTGATAATCAAATATATTTTTACATGTGTTTTTAAACACACACATATACTTATATATATATATATATATCAAATAATATATATATACAAAAACACACACACACACATATATATATCAAAAATATTATATATTTTTTTATTGTTTATATATGTTTATGTCTGTATATATATCAAAATAATTAAACGTTTTTGTAAAAAATATACATATATATATATATATATTAACATGATAATATACATAAATTTTTATATATATGTGTGTGTATATATTAGAAAACTTAAATTTTTTTTAAAACATTTATATATTTATATATGTATGTATGTATATATATATATCATAAACATTACACGTTTTTTTAAAACATATACATACATTTTCACATTTTAATATACATGCATGCATGCATGTGTGTGTGTGTATATATATGTTCAAAACATTACATAATTTTTAATATAAATATAATGAAATATATATATATATATATATATTAAAAAAATTACAGATTTTTTAATATATTTATAGATGTATGCACCAAATGTATTTTTTATATACATTTATAATAAAAACATCCATAATTAATCAAAATGTGTTAATATGTATTTATATTATAAGGTTTATTAATTAATATTAATATGTCAAATATATTTTGGAATTTTTTAAGGAGATATACATATCAAATTTATATATACATATATACAAATATACATAAAGATATACATATATGTATATATATATATCAAAAAACATAAACATATTTTTAAAATCACACACACACACACATATAAACACATACAAATATCAAAATTAAATAAACACATGTAAATATATATATATACACACACTAACATATATCATAATATAATGGTAAAAAAATACTTATATATATATACAAATATTAATATAAAACACCAATAAATATCAAAATAAAAAAATAGAATAACTAAAAATAAATTAAAATAAATTACATGAACTAGATTACAATAAAAATAGATATTAATACAATTGTGTCAATCCAAAATATCCAATAAAGAATGAAAATCAGATAAATTTTTAAACCTAGGGTCTGACCAAACCAGTATGTTTATCATTCAATAAAAATACGCAAAAAAAACTAGATTAAAACCAAAATAGAGAATAATATAATTGAATCAATACAAAATATCAAATAAAGCATGAAAACTAGAAGAACATCTAATCCTACAGTTTCAACAAACTAGTATATTTAACATTGAACCAAAATACGAAAAAAATGATGGAGAACATAAGTGGTGTCATTAACTTGAATATCTGAGCTATAATCCCCCAAAAATTGGGAAGAATCAAGATGCACAGAGTTGTAGTGGATCGACCGGCCGGGTAGGGATTGGTGTGTAGTTTTGGATAGGGATGAGAAAGGAGTGGAGGAAGAAAGGAGAGTCACATGGGGGATAAAACGTCGGGGGTTTTTGCGACGGAATTAATGCCTTCGAAAATACTTTTATGTCCAAATTATTTGCGATGAACAATAATTTACATCAAAAAATATTCCCAAGATAGCAATAATTTGCAACAGATAATGTTATCCGTCAAAAATACTCATCGTGATTACAATTCATACCGGATGGTGGGAATGTCTGCCAAAACTATTTGGGACATATTATTAATTTTGTCTCAAATAATGTTTTTTTGTGTCAGAATTAATACCTTGTTGCAAATAGTAGTAGATAATAAACTATTTGAGACTGATCATCTACCCGTTACAATTGATCCATCACAAATTATCGAATTTCTAGTAGTAGAATGATCTATGTTGAAGTTGATCAGATTCGATATTGATGCGAAAGTTTGTTGGGTACCTTCCTGGTTGGCGCACTGGGCAACGCCTCCTCAAATGGTGCACATGCGGTATCTGTTTTAATGTGGTGTTTTAATGTGGGCCAAGACCACATGAATTAATTCACGCAGTGAAACTCTTTTGATGCGACAACATTATTTTGACGCTGATTCTTTTCCTATATAAGGAGGCAGAGGCAAGGCATTTCATCATCACCGGCAACAACAACACCGAGAGCAAATCTCATTTGGTGATCGCCTTTCTTTGACGATCATCTTTCTAGCTCTCCACCTTTTGATCCATACTTTTATTCTTGAGTATTACTTTTGAGATCCCTTCCATTTTGGGGAGTCTCTACCGTGTAATTCTTGATTTTAGTGGATCCCTCTTTCTGGACTAGGTCCCATGGTTTTTCCCTTTCGGGTTTTCCACGTAAAAAATTTCCGGTGTCAAATTTATTTTTTCTGCACATTTAATTTTGTCGCTGCACATCCGCTTCTATTTGGGGGGAAAGATTCAATTTCCGCTGCGCGTTCGCTTTTTCTTTTGTTTGCGCGTTCGTCGCTTTCCTGTCTTTCCCAACATCTGGTATCAGAGGGTTTGGTTCTTTTCTTTTCATATTTATTATGGAGGCCAACTACAGTCGGATGATTTTGTTAAATGGTACCAACTACCATATGTGGAAACTTAAAATGAAGGATCTGCTTTTTGTCAAGAGAATGCATCTTCCAGTGTTTAGTACCCAGAAGCCAGAGAGAATGTCAGAAGAAGAATGGGCGTTTGAGCATGAGATGGTTTGCGGCTTCATTCATCAATGGGTCGAAGACAACGTGATGAACCACATTGTCAACATCTCTCACGCCAGAACTTTGTGGGAGAAGCTTGAGACGACCTATGCTTCGAAGACGGGAAACAATAAACTGTTTCTTCTCAAGCAAATGATGAACATTAGGTACAAAGAAGGTACGTCTATTTATGATTATTTAAGTGAATATCAAGGATGTTTTGATCAGTTGTCTGGCATGGGTATCGATTTTGAAGATGAGGTTTTAGCTCTTTTTCTCCTTAACACTTTACCCAATTCATGGGAAAATTTACGTGTTACTCTAAACGGTTTTGCTCCTAATGGTGTTGTTACATTTAGTTTTGTCAAGTCTGCTATTTTAAATTAAGAGGTCAGGAGACGTACTCTGGAGAAATCTTCTTCCGAGCTTTTGGTCACAGAGAACAGGGGGAGAATCCAGGACCGGGGGCAGAGTAGTCGAGATAAGAGCAGAGGCAGAAGCAAATCCAGACTGAAGTAGAGAGATTTTGAATGTCATCATTGTGGTAAGAAGGGGCATGTTAAGATGTTTTGCTATCAGCTGAAAAAAGTGAACAGATTGAAGGAAAATCAACAGAAGAAAAATGGAGATGGAGAGGATCATGTTGCCACTACTACAAGGGGTGATCTTGTTATTGTTTATGATTCCAATAACATTGCTTCTGATGATTCTTGCTCGGTTGTTGACAATGGTGCCTGTTTTCACGTGACATCGAAGAAGGAGTTCTTTACATCTTACATCCCAGGTAATTTTGGGATTTTGAAGATGGGAAATGATGGACATGCTGACGTTGTAGGCATTGAGACTGTTTGTTTAAAGACCAGTACAGGAAGTAAGCTGATTTTGAAGAATGTCTGACATGCACCTGAGGTTCGTTTGAATCTTATCTCTACCAGCATTCATGATGATGAAGTGTTTATCAGAACTTTCGGTGATTTCCAATGGAAGCTTTCCAAGGTCTCTTTGATTGTGGCTAGAGGGAAGAAGAAATCAGGTTTGTACTGGACTAGAGATTCTATTTCTTGTGATACTGCTTGTGTTATTGAGTGCAGTGTTTCGTCCAAGTTGTGGCATAAGAGGCTCAGTCACATCAGTGAGAAAGGTCTCAGTTGTTTGGCCAAGAGAAATCTTCTTCCAGATTTGAAGAGTGTCAAGTTGGACACATGTGATCATTGCATGGCTGGAAAACAGAGCAGAGTGAGTTTCAGCAGTCATCCTCCACACAGGAAGTCACAGGTACTTGAATTGGTACATTCTGATGTTTGTGGTCCTTTGAAATCGAAGACCTTTAGTGGCGGTCTTTATTTTGTTACATTTATTGATGACTACTCATGAAAGCTCTGGGTTTATGTCTTGAAATCCAAAAGTCAGGTGCTCAGTGTTTTTAAGAAATTTCATGTTTCTGCTGAGAGAGAATCAGGAAAGAAATTAAAATGTATTCGCACTGACAATGGAGGGGAGTATCGTGGTCCATTTGATCAGTATTGCAGGCAGGAAGGTATTCGGCATCAGAAGACGCCGCCCAAGACACCTCAGCTGAATGGTGTAGCTGAGCGGATGAACAAAACTTTGCTGGAAAGAGTTCGTTGTTTGATTTCAGAAGCAAAGTTTCCTGGACATTTTTGGGGTGAGGCTTTACTTACTGCTACTTATATTATCAATTTGTCACCTGCGATTGCTTTGCAGACAAACACTCCCGACAAATATTGGTATGAAAAAGAGATCAGGTACGATCACTTGCGTGTTTTTGGTTGCAGGGCTTTTGTTCATGTGCCTACAGATGAGAGATCCAAGCTGGATGGTAAGACGCGCCAGTGTATTTTTATTGGCTATGGACACGATGAGTTTGGGTACAGGTTCTATGATCCTGTTTTAAAGAAACTTGTCAGAAGCCGCGATGCAGTGTTTAAGGAGGATCAGACTATTACAGACATTGATAAGGGAGAAAAAGATGCTTCTCCAACTTCTGATGGTTTTGTCAGTCTTGAGCCAGGTTCTAATTCACATTTACCTCATGTTGTTGATTCTGATGATCATGTTGATGTACAGAATGATGCTCAAGGTGAACAGGTTGGAGTTGAAGTTTCTGATGCACCTTTTGTTTCTGATGATCCGGTTCCAGGGGTTATTAATGAACCCGTAGTTCCACTCCGGAGGTCATCTCGGCATCGCACCGTTTCTACTCGATATTCACCTGATGAGTATGTGCTCCTCGCTGAAGGGGGAGAACCAGAATCGTTTGATGAGGCAATGGAGAGTGAACAGAAGGACAGATGGGTTGCAGCAATGGACGACGAGATGAAATCATTGCACGACAACCACACTTTTGAGCTGGTGAATTTACTGACAGGGAAGAGAGCTTTGCAAAATCGGTGGATTTATCGGATTAAGAATGAAGAATCCAGTTCTGTTCCACGATACAAGGCAAGGTTAGTTTTCAAAGGCTTCCGTTAGAAGAAAGGTATTGATTTTGATGAGATTTTCTCACCTGTTGTCAAAATGTTTTCCATTCGGGTTGTTCTTGGTTTGGCTGCCATTTTAGATCTGCAGATTCAGCAGATGGATGTGAAGACAGCTTTCCTCCATGGAGATTTAGAGGAGGATATTTATATGGAGAAACCAGAGGGTTTTCTTGAACCAGGTAAAGAAAATCATGTCTGCAAGTTGAAGAAGAGCTTGTATGGTTTGAAACAAGCTCCGAGACAGTGGTATAAGAAGTTTGAATCTGTCATCTCTCATCAGGGTTTCAGGAAGACATCTTCTGATCATTGTGTTTTTGTTCAGAGATTTACTGATGATGATTTTATTATACTATTGCTTTATGTTGATGATATGCTCATTGTTGGCCATGATACTTCTAGAATTGACAGATTGAAGAAGGATCTTTGTCAGTCTTTTGCGATGAAAGACTTGGGGCCAGCACAGCAGATTCTTGGAATGGCGATCTCTCGTGACAGGAAGGCCAAGAAGTTGTGGTTATTTCAGGAGAGATACATTGAGAAGGTTCTTTAGAGATTTTATATGGATAGAGAGAAAGTGGTTAGTACTCCTATTGCTTTACATTTTAAGCTCAGTTCTAGTCAGTCACCTTCTACTGATGAAGAGAGAGAGGAGATGCAACACATACCTTATTCATCTGCTGTTGGATGTTTGATGTATGCAATGGTATGTACTAGACCTGATATAGCTCATGCAGTTGGTGTGGTCAGTCGTTTTCTATCAAATCCAGGTAGAGAGCATTGGAGAGCATTGAAGTACATTTTTCGTTATCTTCGTGGTACTTCTGATCTGAGATTGTGTTTTGGAAAAGGGGAACCTATGCTTTGTGGCTTTACAGATTCAGATATGGCAGGAGATATCGATTTGAGGAAGTCTACTTCAGGCTATTTGATCACTTTTACAGGGGGAGCTGTATCATGGCAGTCTAGATTGCAGAGATGTGTTGCTTTATCTACCACAGAGTCAGAGTTTATTGCAGCTACTGAGGCGTGCAAAGAATTATTGTGGATGAAAACATTTATCCGAGAGCTCAATTTAAATCAGGACAGGTATGTTTTATTTTGTGATAGTCAGAGTGCTATTTGTTTGGGAAACAATTCTACTTTTCATGGAAGGTCAAAACATATCGATGTTCGATATCATTGGATTCGCAACGTCCTTGATTCGAGACAGTTAGAGCTTGAGAAGATCCACACTGATAACAATGGGTCAGACATGTTGACCAAGAGTTTACCCAGAGGAAAATTTGAGACTTGCCGATAGATTGCAGGGTTGGCGGTGATCCCCACTTGAGTCGGAGGGGGAGATTGTTGGGCACCTTCCTGGTTGGCGCACTGGGCAACGCCTCCTCAAATGGTGCACATGCGGTATCTGTTTTAATGTGGTGTTTTAATGCGGGCCAAGACCGCGTGAATTAATTCACGCGGTGACACTCTTTTGACACGGAGACATTATTTTGATGCTGATTCTTTTCCTATATAAGGAGGCAGAGGCAAGGCATTTCATCATCACCGGCAGCAACAACACCGAGAGCAAATCTCATTTGGTTATCGCCTTTCTTTGACGATCATCTTTCTTGCTCTCCACCTTTTGATCCATAGTTTTATTCTTGAGTATTACTTTTGCGATCCCTTCCATTTTGGGGAGTTTCTACCGTGTACTTCTTGATTTTAGTGGATCCCTCTTTCTGGACTAGGTCCCGTGGTTTTTCCCTTTCGGGTTTTCCACGTAAAAAATTTCCAGTGTCAAATTTATTTTTTCTGCACATTTAATTTTGTCGCTGCACATCCGCTTCTATTTGGGGGGAAAGATTCAATTTCCGCTGTGCGTTCGCTTTTTATTTTGTTTGTGCGTTCGTCACTTTCCCGTCTTTCCCAAAATAAATTACATGAACTAGATTACAATAAAAAGAGATATTAATACAATTGTGTCAATCCAAAATATCCAATAAAGAATGCAAATCAAATAAATTTTTAAACCTAGTGTTTGACCAAACCAGTATGTTTATCATTCAATAAAAATACGCAAAAAACAAACTAGATTAAAACCAAAATAGAGAATAATATAATTGAATCAATACTAAATATCAAATAAATAATGCAAACCAGATGAACATCTAATCCTACAGTTTCACCAAACAAGTATATTTAACATTGACACAAAATACGAAAAAAATGATGGAGAACAAAAGTGGTGTCATTACCTTGAATATCTGAGCTATAATCCCCCAAAAATTGGGAAGAATCAAGATGCACAGAGTTGTAGTGGATCGACCGGCCGGGTAGGGATTGGTGTGTAGTTTGGGATAGGGATGAGAAAGGAGTGGAGGAAGAAAGGGGAGTCGCATGGGGGATAAAACGTCGGGGGTTTTTGCGACGGAATTAATGCCTTCGAAAATACTTTTATGTCCAAATTATTTGCGATGAACAATAATTTACATCAAAAAATATTCCCATGATAGCAATAATTTGCAACAGATAATGTTATCCGTCAAAAATACTCATCGTGATTACAATTCATACCGGATGGTGGGAATGTCTGCCAAAACTATTTGGGACATATTATTAATTTTGTCGCAAATAATGTTTTTTTTGTGTCAGAATTAATACCTTGTTGCAAATAGTAGTAGATAATAAACTATTTGAGACTGATCATCTGCCCGTTACAATTGATCCATCACAAATTATCGAATTTCTAGTAGTAGAATGATCAATGTTGAAGTTGATCAGATTCGATATTGATGCCAAAGTTGAACATATTAGATCATATTTTATCGATCCTTTGAATCTAGCCAAATTCAATCCCCCAAAGCCGACCAAATATGATCCTCCATGACAAGCCAAATTCGATCCATAGTTTCATTGATTTTGTCTGTTTCTGCCATCTATGAAGAGTCATGACACTAGTTGATGATTTTTGAAGAATATAATTACCTGAAATTTCCTGCGAAGCTTGTTGTTGATTCATCGATGGGATGGGGGGGTGGTGTTGTTCACACCTATGGCGAGGAAGAAAAACCAGATTGGGGGAGAGAGACGTCACACGAGATATAGGATGAGGTGGATTTTTTTCACATAACCAGATCAACCCGACCACCCTGACCCTATCTGAGATGGGTTTGGTCAGGTCGATTCCAAACATTAAATAATGTCTGACCCGTCCCAACCCAAACCATCCTATTTTAATTAGGTCAGGTCCAACAAATACCCCAACCTGACCCAACCCAAACCATGGACACCCCTACCCTTACCACCCCAACTGACCGTGGGGGGGAAATAGATCATTTATTCCAAGTAGAGTATAAATTAAAGAAAACGAAATATAAGGACCACCTGAATAATAAGGGTTTCAATATGTATAAATAGACATTCAAGGTGAATACATAACAAATGACAACGCCATAAAAATATAGGTAATAAAAACATTTAGAAACACATAGTATTGTCAACAAATATTCTTATGACCATACAACGTTTGTTATTCTCATGCATCATAAGAATATAAATAACAACAATGTCCATGAATATCATCCTCATAGTGTGTGTCTATATATATATATACCATATTCATGGGAAATATATATTTATTTTAAATATAAATATATATATTTCTAAATAAAAATAATTAAATTTTATATATAATTATTAACATACAATTTAAAATACATTATTATAAATATAATAAATATATTTATTATTTAATGAAATTTATTATAATTTTATAATTATTTCAATATATATATTTTAATAATAATCCTATAAATACTTTTTAAAAAAATTATATATATATGAATTATTAAAAATATATATTAATATATCAAATTTATATTAATTATAAATATGTGTTTTTTAATTAATTTATATAAACAAATCATATTTTTCAATTTAAATATATTAATATTATAAAAATTAATAAATTTTTTATTAAAAACATTTATCATCGATTCAAATAGCGCTGATAAATCTATCCTTTATCAGCGCTAAAAAGGGAACTGATAAATGTTACAACTTTATTATCACTTTTTTTAGCATTGATAAAAGTTATCTTTTTTGGAACATTTTTTCGGCGCTGAGAAGAGTGAGGCATATTATATTGTTTTCTGCTTAGAACTAATAAACGCAGACGCTTCTATTGTCCTATTATAGGGTATTATATATATAAACACACACATATAATAACAATCTATACACATCCCATAAAATGAAAATAACATATAGAAAACACTAACCCAAATGTTTCCAAGTAAGGTTGATAAATTATAATAAAACATTTTTAATAACGTCATTGAATACCCTTCCAATGGAAGCAATAGGGTCCAGTGATGTTGATGTTAATTTAGGCAGCGATTGTTGTGAAGGGCTTTGCAGCGGTGGTGGGGTTTGTGGATGAGGATCGACAGATGAGGGTTCAAGGCGGAGGAGGTTTGTGGAAGAGGACTGACAGAGGAGATGCATATGTGGGTTTACAGTAGAGGTGGGTTAGCAGTAGACGAGGAGTTCATGGTGTTGGAAGAGGTGGTGGCAGAGGAGGGGTCGACGGTGGTGGAGGTGGGGTCGAAGCTGACCCCACGAACCCACCAACGACCCTCCATCAAGAGGCAGTCATCATCGGCCAGTCTAGGAAAAGTGCATATCGAGTCACGCCTACAAACCAACATTCAATACCGCATCCCAAATACCAAGCAATCATCACTGGTAGTCATGCCAACCTATAGCCCACATCATATGGTCAGCGACAGCTTGTCACTAGCATCCCACCGAGTTCACCCTAGCTATATGCCAGAGCATTGTTAACACCCAAGATTTGCCTGAATCTCACAACATTGTCATCAAAAACATCACTGTCGATGGCCAATATATTGGCGTCGATTCCAACATCCCCACCATTTAATCCACAGAAACATATACATTTGGATTGATTCCTCCTGTCCTGCATCACCACCGAACTCGTCGGCACTCCCGCACACCACCCATTGAGAGGCAGGCCTTCGTCGCCCCCCTGGGATCCTAGATCCTCGGAAAGAATCCATCTGCATCTGTCACCTGCATCACTGGCATCACCAACACACTGACATCGGGGCTCAAATCGCCAAGATCCCATATCCTCAATACTGATCCATCACTACTTCCTGAGTTCACCACCCAGGTCATCCCAAGGTCGCCTCCTCACCGAGACGTCGCCATCCAGATCCTAGATGATCCCTATCTAAAAACCAAAGCATCACCCCCAAAACCCACTGAGAACCAAGATCTGCACCCATCACCAACGCCGGTAACCCATATATGTAGGACTTCATCATCCCTAAATCAAGACCTTGTAAAGAACATTCCCTTTTTCAGTCGCGTCATCCATATTCCAGCCATCACAAGTAACTGATTCCCCATAAATGAGTAGGTCCTTCCGCGACTAACATGTGCCATCGTCGGATAATTTTTTATAGGTTTTACGAAAAAAAATAATTCGGTATAGGGGATTAGGGTTCCTATGTTTTTAAAACTGGGTCTGGGATGCATGAACGACGTTCATGCATCCCATCCCCCACTAAAGAAGCGTGAACCCCATTCACGCATCCTCCCGAGAGGTGGGATGCGTGAACCCCGTTCACGCATCCGCCCGAGAGGTGGGATGCGTGAACGGGGTTCACGCATCTCACAGAGAGATGAAATGCTCCTCAAAATGTATAACTATTAATTATAAACTAATACACTTAAAGAAAATATTTAGAAATATTAATAAATATCAATTAAATAATAGAAAATATTGAAATAATGTTAATAATTATTAAGAAATATTCATGAATAATAGATATTCATTAAATAATTATTAATATAATCGCTTGATTATTCTCTATCATATATTGAGAAATATATAATCTTAGAATATTTCACTCACTCACATCATCTCAACATTTTATTGTTATACATCTATTTCTATAAAGATCCTCATATGGTTCCTTTTGTATTCTAATGTGGAAACTGTTATTATATATGAATTCCACTAATAAATGTTGCTGATCACAATATCTCTTGAAATAGATCAAGAAATATATTAGCTGACCTACAATCCTATGAATGATCCTTTTAGAATTACTATTAGTTTTAGTGTGGTTAGTAGTTCAAATCTCATTTTTGTATCCAATGCTTGTTAAATAATTCCGAAAAACATCATAGAGATCTTTGAGTCTCTATTAGATATAATATAAAGATTTAATCCATGTAAACTTACCTCTTTATTTATATGTTGGTATTTTGATAGAGTGTGAAATACTCTCAAATAGTAATGAAGTAAGAAAGCATTGTAAGTTGATCAAATATAAACTGAATGGTATTATTTATAATGTAGGTCTTTATAAGACCTATGAAGAATTAGATGGTGATGTTTTATATTTTAATGGGTAATAGTTTAATCATCCTCTTTACCTCTTTCATTCATCCTTTACATACTGTAAAACTATGTTTTGAGATGCATACTCAATAATCTCACTCTTTAGATTGCATACCAGTAGAAATTGTTTCCTTTTATAAAGTCTGAATATGTATCTTCTCAAAATTGGCCAAATGAACTTCTAATTCATATTGTAGTTATTCTTATCTTCAATCATAATCATATAATCTTCACAAATATCCATTATTCATTCAAAATCTTTTTCATGCAATGTAATTTTTGTAAAAGAATAATCATGTTCCACGATATTCTAGGATTTTACATCTAATTTTAAATCATTGAGATCAATAATATTTTTCAAGATTTCTTTAAGTTCATGCATCTTTTCATCCAGAATCTATTTGATTTCGAAATAATTAATATAATTTATATTTATAATTTAATTTAATCATATTATTTATTATACATATATATATACATTGTTAATTAATTTGATAACAATAAGAAACTTATTAAAAATAGAATAGAAGTCTAGATAACAGTAATACACATAAAAAATGTATCATAAATCAAATGTAAACCTAATATATGCCTCTGGAGTTGATTCTCCTTTGTTCCGCAGCCAGGCGTATACTGGATTCATCCACGCCATGTCTGTCTACGTCTGTGCTCTGGAGTACGCTGCGCATCCTCATCGACAGCCACCTCCACATCCTCCTGTGTGACAGGCGGTGGATGTACAGTCTCAGCACCTGTACCCTGGCCCGCATCTAAGGATAGTGGATGCTAACTGGAACTCTCACGAACATAGGAAGTAGATGGATGCTCTGTGGTGGATGACTGCGATAAAACATCGAACTCAATCCAGTCATTGTCTGTATGTACCTGTGGCTATGCCTGAGAAGCTGGAGGAGCATCTGACTGATCATGCTGAACACCCTCCTCTAGTGGAACAGTAACATGTGGCTGAGAAATCTGAGCAACCTCCTCTTGTGGAACAACAACATCCATAACAGGGTCTTCACCCCCAGGTACATCTATGTGAGGCTCAGTAGGCTCGGCGGCCTCCGCAGTAGGTGGTGGATCAAAGAAAATGCCATGATAAATCTCGTCCATCGACGGTAGCATCTGTCGTACAAGGGTGTGAAAATATGATGGGTCAAAGGGATCTCTCTCCACTGGATCAGACAAATTAAGTAGATGAAAAATTCGATCATCCTGCGAAAAAAAATTCAGTTGTTAACTAATATGAATAAAAAATCTATTGAACGGTGAAAAAAAGAATGCATACCAAGTCCTGGAAGCCCCGTCCATGCTGTATCAGAAATCTGACTGGGGACCTGATGTACCAGCCTGCATAATCCATCCGATCCATCAAATGAAAACGTACTATCCCGAACCCTCGTAAATGGGACTCCCATCATCTATCCCACAACGCGAAATATATGGCATGGTAGCTCCTCCAATCAAAATCTCTCTTCCATGAAATCTGTAGGGAATTCAATGAATCCAACTGACTGGGTGGGTCAGGAACTGGCTGAAGGAATCCAAACTATCTCATAACCCTATCTGTCTGATGCCACTCGACTATATAAAAATGAACTAGTGGAACCATGCAGGAGCCGATATCAAGCATCACTGTACAGTATGGGGAAAGACTCTGAAGGATATCATCTGTATATGACATCCATGACATCTGAAAGAAAAAAATAATAATCAATTAATAAATTAATAGATTTACAGTAAAGAGTAAAGATTTAACAATATAAATAATAATCACTTACATAATCTGGTCGAATACTGTCTAACATAAGTCTGTAGGCATGAACATCATGTCTGGGAGAATCTGAATGTCGATGCGCCTGACTCCACCTATAGATAACATTTTTATTTTTACATTTCATAAAATAATCTTATACAATTAAGTTAGATATTAAAAGGAATTAATAACATATCAATGTCCACGTGGAGCCTCTGCTACAATATCTACGGGTAATGGTGCACGGGCATGTGGAGCTAAACGCGGTATGTGCTCTCATACCCATATCTGTAGAAGAACCATGCATCCTGTGATCTGCATCTTATCGATGCGACATGCACTGCATAGGGCCCTGTATGTATATGCTAGGCAGGCAGACCCCCAACTATATCGACATTCCTCGTCCAAATCCTCCAAAAAAGATGGATACATCATGTGCACAAAGGTAGTAGAGTGGTCAACAAAAAGCGTTCCATCGATCAGCCTCAAAATATATGCGTGTGCAAATCACATCACAGTGACATCATCAGCATCATATGGTAATTGTGTGAAGTGCTGGTCTAAACAAGGCATCTACAATCTACCACCGACGATGGTCCTGCCATCATCCTGGACCTACATGCCAAGAAGTCTATGAAAAAACTCCGACAAATATGATGGAACTCGACCTGTCAAAGCATGTCTGTCTATAGGGAGACCCAATATAATGGACACATCCTGTAATGTAATAGTCATCTCCACCTCACTAAATTAAAAAGTATGTGACTCTGGTCTCCATCTCTCTACAAGTGTGGCAATGAGCTAGTGATCAATAAATGTAATGTCGCACATCGCTACTCCATAGAATCCAGCTCGACAAAGATGTGGGACAATAGCGGGAGGTGGTGCAGTAATATGGAAATGGTGAGATCTACATACACTCAAGGGAGGCACATGACTTCCCTCTAAAAGTAGTCGTGATACATGAGTTTCCTGAGATGTAAGCAATGCAAATCCCGCCACTGCACACACGATATCATCATTACTTATTAATAGTGGAAGCCTGATATATTCAATTTCATTTGGTGTCACAATCAACATTAGCCTAGTCTCACAATCAACATTATTTAATGATTCTCAGACACTCATATGCCATTACTAAAACTAGACATCTTATAAGAAAACCATAATTTAAAAGTTAAAAATTAATTATTTCTTCTTTTTTGTGAAATTACATTTGTTAATTTATCCATTATCCATTAAATAACCATTACCATTATTCCACATTATATTAAATTTCTTTACATTAATCATCATAGAAAATTCCATTCCCTTTAAGAAAAATCCATACCATGTACTCTTGGAAGACCATCCAAAGCTACCTCTAAGAGGAAACATGCAACCAACAACATCCATATTCATAAGTGAGAATTTCACCTCTCAACATCTCCTCAATAGGTATTTCGAGCTTTAACCTGCTCATTTATATAGCACATTAAAAAATTAACAGGAAAAAATTAATCCACAGGGAAAATAGTCCCTCAAAACAATTCTTTCAACCATCTCATGAAAATGATCATTGATGACTCCAAAACAAGGCACTTGAACTCCTCCAGAAAAAATACGACCCGCAATCTAGAAAATTAAATTTATCACAAAAATATAGCAGGTACATAGACTCAATCATGGATGATGAGTTGTGGAACTCTGTCTTGCCACTTGGGGACATCTCTTACGAGTATGTCCTTCTACGTGACACATATTGCATCGTATTCTCCCTCCTCGTTGATGAGGCCAATCCATCTCAATTCTGACGCGAGTTGACTTCGGTCTTCCTCGGGGCCGCAACCTGGAAGCATGAGGCCAATAACTTTAAAAATTACAGACATTGAAAAAATTATAAATAAAACCAAAACCAACTTATGAAAACCTGGGAATATCAGGGACGATGGTCGGTTGATCAGCAGGCAATGTGATAGAATTGAAGTCACCAACAGGCATCCAAGAAACACTATAATTGTTAACCAAAGTGTTCATGTGATACACCTGGTCAACATATGGCTTCCATGATATATTTACCGAAGCACAATCGGCAATAAAATATACACATGGATATCTCAGTGCCTGAAAGATTCCGCAATCACAGTACATGTTTTCCAACATCACGACAAACACTCCACCATTAGTGCATGTACCCTGGTCATAGCACTATCTTACCTGAAAACACCTCTTTTCCCTGTCAAAGGCTATAACATTCCATCATGAAGCCTCATTATGTATCTGGGTAATATCAAATTGAAAATGGTGAGTAGAAAGAATTCCTTTTTCCATTCTTTGGTTGGCCTTTTGGAACCGGTCAAAAAAATAGTGAACACATCTAAAAATGTATCTTGCACTAACCCTATGATTGGGAGTTTGTGAACACCCTTGAGGACCCCATTTATGCACTCCACTATATTAGTGGTCATATGCCCATATGTCATGCCACCATTGTATGCTAATGACCATTTTTCCTTTGAAATTTTCATCATATATTCATATACCTCCTCATTAACTATTCGGATCTCTTCATGACGTCGATAAAACCTTTCTTGTTTGGGATCATATGATGAAAAGATAAGATAATAATGTATTAAAATGGATATTAATTTTTTTTAAAGAATGTTTAGAAAATCATACCTAATTTGAGGATCACCTTCTTTATGGCCTCATCTCTAAACTGCTTATGCACATTACTTGAAATATGTCTAATACAATAATGGTGATAAGCATTAGGCTCAGTCCAAGAAACCCCATCACTACTCCTGGCCTCTATAATCGCTCGATGATGATCAGATATCAGACACACACCCTGTTTTTGAATGACATGAACACGTACACATGCCAAGAACCAGCTCCATTATTCAAAATTTTATTTTTCAACAACAGAAAAATCAAGTGGCAGAGGAGTGCGATTACCATCCTTTGTGGCAGCAATGAGTAGAACACTTGTATACTTTCCAAAATTGAATTTTCCATCTACCTGAATAAATTGTTTACAATAGGGAAATGCAGCAATGCATGGTCTGAATGCCCAAAAAATCCTATTGAACTTCACCTTTGACCGATCAAATCGATGATTCAGGGATACATACTCAACACTGTACAATTGATAAACATTATGATTATTGAGAGACAACACATCCATAATTTGTGGCAACATCGCATATGACTCATCCCAATCACCATACACTTTTACAATGGCTTTCTGTTTTGGATTCTAAGGTTTGTTATATGATATCGTATAGTTATACAACTGTTGAATTCTTTCCTGAACAAGGGTAACAGGAACATCCGGACTTGTTCGTATTATCTCACAAAAAATAATAGATATAAAATCTACATCAAGGGAAGAGTGATCTTCTACCAAGCTGGGATGCAGAAAAGTGTGTGGGCCTTCTGATTTGGTTATCTTCCAACATCCATAATATTTATCAAATATTTCTCTTAATCGAAATTTACATTCTGACCCATATTTTTCACAACGCATGAGATATTTGGTCTTCTTTGACTCGTCAACCACAAATGTGATATGTCACTCAATGTGGTATTGCTTTATCACATTTTTCATGAACTGTTTACTTTAAAACTCCTGCCCAACATATATGGAATTATCATTTGATGCAGGCCCATTACCTATAATTCTAGGGAATTCAGAAGCTGGTGTAATGACATCCCAATCAAAATGTTGTTCACGAGACATTCTTCCATCTGAGGAACTCAAAACTGAAGGTTTATTACCACTAACTGGTGGATGTAGTGGATGTCCATCTCTTAAATGAACCTTAGAAGGTTCATTCCCAACCACCTCATCTCCTGCTGACTCCACATATTCTTCTTCCAAAGATAAAATTTCATGCACTATATCAGCACACAAATTGATATCATATAAATTTCCTTCCAAATTGTGATGATCTTACTCATTACATTCTTCCACAGGAGTCATATGAGGAGGAGACAATGAATAAGACTACTGTGAAGGACCAGCTTATACAGAGCTCGCAAAGCATGGTTCTGTAGTAATCGATTACACCACATCAATATCAGAAATGAAAATAAGTAATTCCATCAAACCATTAATACACTGTTTCTTGAATAACTAAGAAGCCTACATCGAATCCTCATAATCGACTATAGGGTATTCATTGTGCCACATACACTCAAGATATTGAAGATGTCTGTATCTAATTGAAGTGATTGCTTGTCCAGCACTCTGTTTTAACTGACTATGAATCTTATTATGAACTGCATCCAATGTCATACAACCATGGTGATTTACCACTTTGACAGGTGGCACATTGTAGCTAAAACATTGCCCGGTGTAAATTATATCACCGCTGTAATATATATGAGCAGATATAATTACCTATAAAAAAATAATTCAAAAAAGATTATACACTACATTAAAAATTTAAATTATTTAAGTTGGTTTTGAATAATTGATTATCTTGAGACTTTTTTATGTTTTGATTTATCACTGTTAAGGTATAGTTATTATGATATTAGCACAAAAGAAAATTTAATATAATGTTTCATAAAGTTTAATTACTTATGAATATATAATCATGACTTGATCTTAGGACTTACGATTAGTTTATCATTATCTAATAAACTAACCACAACCTATGGGTGAACTCTTGTCTCTATTATCAAATATTTCAGCAACCACCAATCACATGTCAAACATCAACGCCTCCTCTCGAACGAGTTCTCGAATGCCTCTTCGTCGACACCTCTTCGGGGAAGCCTGTTCGAAGACAACTCTTCGTGGTGTCTATCTTTTAATTACAAATTTACTCGCATGTGAGGGGGTCTAGGGGTATAAAATACATAAATTATTTTAAGCAGACACACAGGTCCTTACACTTACTGAGAGATGACTCGCAGGTCATCAATGTGGAAAAAATGAAATTATTAAAAATTGAATAACAACATACACAAAATAAAGCATTAAATTTCAATTATGCCTGATCAGTCATCTCAAGATCAGTCATCACTCATACAGTGTTTTTTGGTATATTTATTATATTATACATATTATATAAAATCTATATTAAATACTACACCTCTTTTAAAAAAATTTAACTTCATGTGTATATATATATATATATAATTATTAATAACATTTAATAAATTTTATTATAACTGATCTAATTGAGATTTACATAATAAACACTTTTGTTATTTTAAATTTTATAAATAATGTTTAATTAAAATGTTTGCTTGAAATTAATTTTCTCATCATTCTTAAAAACACTGATTTCTATTTATATCATACATTATATATATATAACACATAATTAAATCTATTTACATCAAATTAATTTTTACCCATTTTTTCAAACATATTAACATATATAATCTATATACATACTTATAGGCACACACACAAAGTATTTCATATATTTCATCAATTTTTCAAATAATTAATAATACATAGTTTTTAACACTATTATTTAATCATTATTATTAATATTAAGTGAATAATTATTTATATATATTTATATAAAATTATTTCAGAATTAATTTAAATATATTAATAAAATTTATTTTTTTTAAAAATAATATACATATAAAATTTATATATACATAGATATAAAAATATATAATTATATAATAATATTGAATAATTAATTAGTAATTGTTATAAATAATGTAATGATTATTATTAATTAATTAAATTATTATTAATTTTTAATAATTATTATATATATGTATATCATGATTTCATAATTAATATAAATACATAAAATATATTCTGATTTTTTTTTAATAAATTTACATATCAAATATATATATATATATATATATATATATATATATATATGCAAAACCTTAAATGTATTTTTCAAATGTTTATATATACATATTCAGATGTTGATATATATATATTACACGATTTGATAATCAAATATATTTTTACATGTGTTTTTAAACACACACATATACTTATATATATATCAAATAATACATATATACAAAAACACACACACATATATATATATATATCAAAAATATTATATATTTTTTTATTGTTTATATATGTTTATGTCTGTATATATATCAAAATAATTAAACGTTTTTGTAAAAAATATACATATATACATATATATATTAACATGATAATATACATAAATTTTTATATATATGTGTGTGTATATATTAGAAAACTTAAACATTTTTTAAAACATTTATATATTTATATTTGTATGTATGTATATATATATATCATAAACATTACGCGTTTTTTAAAACATATACATACATTTTCACATTTTAATATACATGCATGCATGCATGTGTGTGTGTGTGTGTGTATGTTCAAAACATTACATTATTTTTAATATAAATATAATGAAATATATATATATATATATATTAAATAAATTACAGATTTTTTAATATATTTATAGATGTATGCACCAAATGTATTTTTTATATACATTTATAATAAAAACATCCATAATTAATCAAAATGTGTTAATATGTATTTATATTATAAGGTTTATTAATTAATATAAATATGTCAAATATATTTTGGAATTTTTTAAGGAGATATACATATCAAATTTATATATACATATATAAAAATATACATAATGATATACATATATGTATATATATATATATCAAAAAACATAAACATATTTTTAAAATCACACACACACACATATATAAACACATACAAAGATCAAAATTAAATAAACACATGTAAATATATATATATATACACACAAACATATATCATAATATAATGGTAAAAAAATACTTATATATATATACAAATATTAATATAAAACACCAATAAATATCAAAATAAAAAAATAGAATAACAAAAAATAAATTAAAATAAATTACATGAACTAGATTACAATAAAAAGAGATATTAATACAATTGTGTCAATCCAAAATATCCAATAAAGAATGCAAATCAGATAAATTTTTAAACCTAGGGTTTGACCAAACTAGTATGTTTATCATTCAATAAAAATACGCAAAAAACAAACTAGATTAAAACCAAAATAGAGAATAATATAATTAAATCAATACTAAATATCAAATAAAGCATGCAAACCAGATGAACATCTAATCCTACAGTTTCACCAAACTAGTATATTTATCATTGACCCAAAATACGAAAAAAACGATGGAGAACATAAGTGGTGTCATTACCTTGAATATTTGAGCTATAATCCCCCAAAAATTGGGAAGAATCAAGATGCACAGAGTTGTAGTGGATCAACCGGTCGGGTAGGGATTGGTGTGTAGTTTGGGATATGGATGAAAAAGGAGTGGAGGAAGAAAGGGGAGTCGCATGGGGGATAAAACGTCGGGGGTTTTTGCGACGGAATTAATGCCTTCGAAAATACTTTTCTGTCCAAATTATTTGCGATGAAGAATAATTTACATCAAAAAATATTCCCAAGATAGCAATAATTTTCAACAGATAATGTTATCCGTAAAAAATACTCATCGTGATTACAATTCATACCGGATGGTGGGAATTTCTGCCAAAACTATTTGGGACATATTATTAATTTTGTCGCAAATAATGTTTTTGTGTGTGTCAGAATTAATACCTTGTTTCAAATAGTAGTAGATAATAAACTATTTGAGACTGATCATCTGCCCGTTACAATTGATCAATCACAAATTATCGAATTTCTAGTAGTAGAATGATCAATGTTGAAGTTGATCAAATTCGATAGTGATGCCAAAGTTGAACATATTAGATCATATTTTATCGATCCTTTGAATCTAGCCAAATTCAATCCCCCAAAGCCGACCAAATATTATCCTCCATGACAAACCAAATTCGATCCATAGTTTCATTGATTTTGTCTGTTTCTGCCATCTATGAAGAGTCATGACACTTGTTGATGATTTTTGAAGAAAATAATTACCTGAAATTTCCTGTGAATCTTGTTGTTGATTCATCGATGGGATGGGGGGTGGTGTTGTTCACACCTATGGCGAGGAAGAAAAACTAGATTGGGGGAGAGAGACGTCACACGAGATATAGGATGAGGTGGATTTTTTTCACATAACCCGATCAACCCGACCACCCTGACCCTATCTCATATGGGTTTGGTCAGGTCGATTCCAAACATTAAATAATGTCTGACCCATCCCAACCCAAACCATCCTATTTTAATTGGGTCAGGTCCAACAAATACCCCAACCTGACCCAACCCAAACCATGGACACCTCTACCCTTACCACCCCAACTGATCGTGGGGGGGGGGGGAATAGATCATTTATTCCAAGTAGAGTATAAATTAAAGAAAACGAAATATATGGACCACCTGAATAATAAGGGTTTCAATATGTATAAATAGACATTCAAGGTGAATACATAACAAATGACAACGTCATCAAAATATAGGTAATCAAATCATTTAAAAACACATAGTATTGTCAACAAATATTCTTATGACCATACAACGTTTGTTATTCTCATGCATCATAAGAATATAAATAACAACAATGTCCATGAATATCATCCTCATAGTGTGTGTCTATATATATATACCATATTCATTGGAAATATATATTTATTTTAAATATAAATATATATATTTCTAAATATAAATAAATAAATTTTATATATAATTATTAACATACAATTTAAAATACATTATTATAAATATAATAAATATATTTATTATTTAATGAAATTTATTATAATTTTATAATTATTTCAATATATATATTTTAATAATAATCCTATAAATACTTTTTAAAAAATTTATATATATATGAATTATTAAAAATATATATTAATATATCAAATTTATATTAATTATAAATATGTGTTTTTTAATTAATTTATATAAAAAAATCATATTTTTCAATTTAAATATATTAATATTATATAAATTAATAAATTTTTTATTATAAACATTTATCATTGATTCAAATAGCACTGATAAATCTATCCTTTATCAGCACTAAAAAGGGAACTGATAAATGTTACAACTTTATCAGCACTTTTTTTTAGCATTGATAAAAGTTATCTTTTTTGGAAGATTTTTTCGGCGCTGAGAAGAGTGAGGCATATTTTATTGTTTTCTGCTTAGAACTAATAAACGCAGATGCTTGTATTGTCCTATTCTAGGGTATTATATATATAAACACACACATATAATAACAATCAATACACATACCATAAAATGAAAATAACATATAGAAAACACTAACCCAAATGTTTCCAAGTAAGGTTGATAAATTATAATATAACATTTTTAATAACGTCATTGAATACCCTTCCAATGGAAGCAATAGGGTCCAGTGATGTTGATATTAAGTTAGGCAGCGATTGTTGTGAAGGGATTTGCAGCGGTGGTGGGGTTTGTGGCGGAGGATCGACATATGAGGGTTCAAGGCGGAGGAGGGTTTTAGAAGAGGACTGACAGAGGAGATGCATATGTGGGTTTACAGTAGAGGTGGGTTCGCAGTGGATGAGGAGTTCATGGTGTTGGAAGAGGTGGTGGAAGAGGAGGGGTCGACGGTGGTGGAGGTGGGGTCGAAGCTGACCCCAAGAACCCACCAACGACCCTCCATCAAGAGGCAGTCATCATCGGCCAGTCTAGGAAAAGTGCATATCGAGTCACGCCTACAAACCAAAAGTCAATACCGCATCCCAAATACCAAGAAATCATCACTGGTAGTCATGCCAGCCTATAGCCCACATCATATGGTCAGCGACAGCTTGTCACTGGCATCCCACCGAGTTCACCCTAGCTATATGCCAGAGCATTGTTAACACCCAAGATCTACCTGAATCTTACAACATTGTCATCAAAAACATCACTATCGATGGCCAATATATTGGCGTCGATTCCAACATCCCCACCATTGAATCCACAGAAACATCTATATTTGGTTTGATTCCTCCTGTCCTGCATCACCACCGAACTCATCGGCACTCCCCCGCACCACCCCACTGAGAGGCAGGCCTTCATCGCCCCCCTGGGATCCTAGATCCTGAGAAAGAATCCATCTGCATCTATCACCTGCATCACTGGCATCGCCAACACACTGACATCGGGGCTCAAATCGCCAAGATCACATATCCTCAATACTGATCCATCACTACATCCTGAGTTCACCACCCAGGTCATCCCAAGGTCGCCTCCTCACCGAGACGTCGCCATCTAGATCCTAGATGATCCCTATCTAAAAACCAAAGCATCACCCCCAAAACCCACTGGGAATCGAGATCTGCACCCATCGCCAACGCCGGTAACCCATATATGTAGGACTTCATCATCGCCAAAGCAAGACCTTGTAAAGAACATTCCCTTTTTCAGTCACGTCATCCACATTCCAGCCATCACAAGTAACCGATTCCCCATAAATGAGCAGGTCCTTCCGCGACTAACATGTGCCATCGTCGTATAATTTTTTATAGGTTTTATGAAAAAAATAATTCGGTATAGGGGATTAGGGTTCCTATGTTTTTAAAACTGGGTCTGGGATGCATGAACGGCGTTCACGCATCCCATCCCCCACTAAAGAAGCGTGAACCCCGTTCACACATCCTCCCGAGTGGAGGGATGCGTGAACGGGGTTCACGCATCTCACAGAGAGATGAAATTCTCGTCAAAATGTATAACTATTAATTATAAACTAATACACTTAAAGAAAATATTTAGAAATATTAATAAATATCTATTAAATAATAGAAAATATTGAAATAATGTTAATAATTATTAAAAAATATTCATGAATAATAGATATTCATTAAATAATTATTAATATAATTTCTTGATTATTCTCTATCATATATTGAGAAATATATAATCTTAGCATATTTCACTCACTCACATCATCTCAACATTTTGTTGTTATACATCTATTTCTATAAAGATCCTCATATGGTTTCATTTGTATTCTAATGTGGAAACTGTTTTTATATATGAATTCCACTAATAAATGTTGTTGATCACAATATCACTTGAAATAGATCAAGAAATATATTAGCTGATCTACAATCCTATGAATGATCCTTTTAGACATACTATTAGTTTTAGTGTGATTAGTAGTTCAAATCTCATTTTTGTATCCAATGCTTGTTAAATAATTCCGAAAAACATCATAGAGATCGTTGAGTCTCTATTAGATAAAATATAAAGAATTAATCCATGTAAACTTACCTCTTTATTTATATGTTGGTATGTTGATAGAGTGTGAAATACTCTCAAATAGTAATGAAGTAAGAAAGCATTGTAAGTTGATCAAATATAAACTGAATGGTATTATTTATAATGTAGGTCTTTATAAGACCTATGAAGAATTAGATGGTGATGTTTTATATTTTAATGGGTAATAGTTTAATCATCTTATTTTACCTCTTTAATTCATCCTTTACTTACTGTAAAACTATGTTTTGAGATGCATACTCAATAATCTCACTCTTTAGATTTCATACCGGTAGAAATTGTTTCCTTTTATAAAGTCCGAATATGTATCTTCTCAAAATTGTCCAAATGAACTTCTAATTCATATTGTAGTTATTCTTATCTTCAATCATAATCATATAATCTTCACAAATATCCATTATTCATTAAAAATATTATTCATGAAATTTATTTTTTGTAAAAAATAATCGTGTTCCATGATATTCTAGGATTTTACATCTAATTTTAAATCATTGAGATCAATAATATTTTTCAAGATTTCTTTAAGTTCATGCATTTATTCATCCGGAATCTATTTTATTTCGAAATAATTAATATAATTAATATTTATAATTTAATTTAATCAGATTATTTATTATACATATATATATACATTGTTAAATAATTTGATAACAATAATACACTTATTAAAAATAGAATAGATGTCTAGATAACAGTAATACACATAAAAAATGTATCATAAATCAAATGTAAACCTAATCTATTCCTCTGGAGTGGATTCTCCTTTGTCCCACAGCCAGGCGTATACTGGATTCATCCACGCCATGTCTGTCTACGTCTGTGCTCTGGAGTACGCTGCACATAATCATCGACAACCACCTCCACATCCTCCTGTGTGACAGGCGGTGGATGTACAGTCTCAACACCTGTACCCTGGCCCGCATCTAAGGATAGTGGATGCTAGCTGGAACTCTCACGAACATAGGAAGTAGATGGCTGCTCTGCGGAGGATGACTACAATAAAACATCGAACTCAATCCAGTCATCATCTGTATGTACCTGTGGCTATGCCTGAGAAGCTGGAGGAGCATCTTACTGATCATGCTGAACACCCTCCTCTAGTGGAACAATATCATGTGGCCGAGAAATCTGAGCAACCTCCTCTTGTAGAAAAACAACATCCATAACAGGGTCTTCACCCCCAGGTACATCTATGTGAGGCTCAGCAGGCTCGGCGGCCTCCTAAGTAGGTGGTGGATCAAAGAAAATGCCATGATAAATCTCGTCCATCGACGGTAGCATCTGTCGTACAAGGGTGTGAAAATATGATGGGTCAAAGGGATCTCTCTCCACTAGATCAGACAAATTAAGTAGACGAAAAATACGATCATCTTGTGAAAAAAAAATTCAGTTGTTAACTAAAATGAATAAAAAATCTATTGAAAGGTGAAAAAAAGAATGCATACCAAGTCTTGGAAGCCCCGTCCATGCTGTGTTAGAAATCTGACAGGGGACCTGATGTACCAGCTTGCATAATCCATCCAATCCATAAAATGAATACGTACTGTCCTGACCCCTCGTAAATGAGACTCCCATCATCTATCCCATAACGCAATATATATGGCATGGTAGCTCCTCCAATCAAAATCTCTCTTCCCAGAATTCTGCAGGGAATTCAATGAATCCAACTGACTGGGTGGGTCTAGAACTGGATGAAGGAATCCAAACTGTCTCATAACCCTATCTGTCTGATGCCACTCGACTATATAAAAATGAACTAGTGGAACCATGCAGGAGCCGATATCAAGCATCACTGTACAGTATGGGGGAAGACTCTGAAGGATATCATCTGTATATGACATCCATGACATCTGAAAGAAAAAACGAATAATCAATTAATAAATTAATAGATTTGCAGTGAAGAGTAAAGATTTAACAATATAAATAATAATCACTTACATAATCTGGTCAAATACTATCTAACATAAGTCTATAGGCATGAACATCATGTCTGGGAGAATCTGCATGTCGATGCGCCTGACTCCACCTGTAGATAACATTTTTATTTTTACATTTCATAAAAGAATCTTATACAATTAAGTTAGATATTAAAATGAATCAAAAACATACCAATGTCCACGTGGAGCCTCTGCTACAATATCTACGGGTAATGGTGCACGGGCATGTGGATCTAAATGCGGTATGTGCTCTCATACCCACTTCTGTAGAAGAACCATGCATCCTATGATCTGCATCTTATTGATGCAACATGCACTGCATAGGGCCCTGTATGTATATGCTAGGAAGGCAGACCCCCAACTATATTGACCTTCCTGGTCCAAATCCTCCAAAAAAGATAGATACATCATGTGCACAAAGGTAGTAGAGTGGTCAACAAGAAGCGTTCCATCGATCAGCCTCAAAATATATGCGTGTGCAAATCACAGCATGGTGACATCATCAGCATCATCTGGTAATTGTGTGAAGTGCTGGTCTAACCAAGGCATCTACAGTCTACCACCGACGATGGTCCTACCATCATCCTGGACCTATATGCCAATAAGTCTATGAAAAAACTCCGAAAAATATGATGGAACTCGTCCTGTCAAAGCATGTCCATATATAGGGAGGCCCAACATAATGGACACATCCTGTAATGTAATAGTCATCTCCACCTCACTAAATTAAAAAGTATGTGACTCTGGTCTCCATCTCTCTACAAGTGTGGCAATGAGCTAGTGATCAATAAATGTAAAGTCACACATCACTACTCCATAGAATCCAGCTCGACAAAGATGTGGGACGATAGCGGGAGGTGGTGCAGTATGATGGAAATGGTGAGATCTACATACACTCAAGGGAAGCACATGACTTCCCTCTAAAAGTAGTCGTGATACATGAGTTTCCTGAGATGTAAGCAATGAAAATCCCGCCATCTGCACACACGATATCATCATTACTTATTAATAGTAGAAGCATGATATATTCAATTTTTTTTGGTGTCACAATCAACATTAGCCTAGTCTCACAATCAACATTAGTTAATGATGCTCAGACACTCATATGCCATTACTAAAACTAGACATCTTATAAGAAAACCAGAATTTAAAAGTTAAAAATTAATTATTTATTCTTTTTTGTGAAATTACATTTGTTAATTTATCCATTATCCATTAAATAACCATTAACATTATTCCACATTATACTAAATTTATTTACATTAATCATCATAGTAAATTCCATTCCCTTTAAGAAAACTCCATACCATGTACTCTTGGAAGACCATCCAAAGCTACCTCTAAGAGGAAACATGCAACCAACAACATCCATATTCATAAGTGATAATTTAACCTCTCAACATCTCCTCAATAGGTATTTCCATCTATAACCTGCTCATTTCTATAGCACATTAAAAAATTAACAGGCAAAAATTAATCCACAGGAAAAATAGGCCCTCAAAACAATTCTTTCAACCTTCTCATGAAAATGATCATTGATGACTCCAAAACAAGGCACTTGAACTCCTCCAGAAAAAATACAACCCGCAATCTAGAAAATTAAATTTATCACAAAAATAGAGCAGGTACATAGACTCAATCATGGATGATGAGTGGTGGAACTCTGTCTTTCCACTTGGGGACATCTCTTACGAGTATGTCCTTCTACATGACACATACTGCATCATATTCTCCCTCCTCGTTGCCGAGGCCAATCCATCTCAATTCTGACGCGAGTTGACTTCGGTCTTCCTCGGGGCCGCAACCTGGAATCATGAATCCAATAACTTTAAAAATGACATACATTGAAATTTTTTTAAATAAAACCAAAACCAACTTATGAAAACCTAGAAATATTAGGGATGATGGTCGGTTGATCAGCAGGCAATGTGATAGAATTGAAGTCACCAACAGACATCCAAGAAACACTATAATTGTTAACCAAAGTGCTCATGTGATACACCTGGTCAACATATGGCTTCCATGATATATTTACCAAAGCGAAATATGTAATAAAATATACACATGGATATCTCAGTGCCTGAAAGATGCCGCAATCACAGTACATGTTTTCCAACATCACGACAAACACTCCACCATTAGTGCATATACCCTGGTCATAGCACTATCTTACCTGAATACTCTTCTTTTCCCTGTCAAAGGCTATAACATTCCATCATGAAGCCTCATTATGTATCCGGTCAATATCAAATTGAAAATGGTGAGTAGAAAGAATTCCTTTTTCCATCCTTTGGTAGGCCTTTTGGAACCGGTCAAAAAAATAGTGAACACATCTAAAAAATGTCTCTTTCACTAACCCTGTGATTGGGAGTTTGTGCACACCCTTGAGGACCCCATTTATGCACTCCACTATATTAGTGGTCATATGCCCATATCTCATGCCACCATTGTATGCTAATGACCATTTTTCCTTTGAAATTTGCATCATATATTCATATACCTCCTCATTAACTATTCGGATCTCTTCATGATGTCGATAAAACATTTCTTGTTTGGGATCATATGATGAAAACATAAGATAATAATGTATTAAAATGGATATTAATTTTTTTTAAAAGAATGTTTAGAAAACCATACCCAATTTGAGGATCACCTTCTTTATGGCCTCATCTCTAAACTGCTTATGCACATTACTTGAAATATGTATAATGAAATAATGGTGATAAGTATTAGGCTCAGTCCAAGAAACCCCATCACTACTCCTGCCCTCTATAATCGCTCGATGATGATCAGATATCAGACACACACCCTGTTTTTGAATGACATGAACACATACACATGCCAAGAACCAGCTCCATCATTCAAAATTTTCTTTTTCAACAACAGCAAAAGAAAGTGGCAGAGGAGTGTGATTACCATCCTTTGTGGCAGTAATGAGTAGAAAACCTGTATACTTTCCAAAATTGAATTTTCCATCTACCTGAATAAATTGTTTACAATAGGGAAATGCAGCAATGCATGGTCTGAATGCCCAAAAAATCCTATTGAACTTCACCTTTGACCGATAAAATCGATGATTCATGGATACATACTCACCACTGTCCAATTGATAAACATTATGATTATTGAGAGACAACACATCCATAATTTGTGGCAACATCGCATAAGACTCATCCCAATCACCATACACTTTTACAATGGATTTCTGTTTTGGATTCCAAGGTGTGTTGTATGATATCTTATAGTTATACAACTGTTGAATTCTTTCATGAAAAAGGGTAACAGGAACATCCGGACTTGTTCGTATTATCTCACAAAAAACAATAGATATAAAATCTACATCAAGGGAAGAGTGATCTTCTACCAAGCTGGGATGCAGAAAAGTGTGTGGGCCTTCTAATTTGGTTATCTTCCAACATCCATAATAATTATCAAATATTTCCCTTAATCGAAATTTACATTCTGACCCATATTTTTCACAACGCAGGATATATTTGGTCCTCTTTGACTCATCAACCACAAATGTGATATTTCGCTCAATGTGCTATTGCTTTATCACATTTTTCATGACCTGTTTACATTCAAACTCCTGCCCAACATATATGGAATTATCATTTGATGCAGGCCCATTACCTATAATTCTAGGGAATTCAGAAGCTGGTGTAATGACATCCCAATCAAAATGTTGTTCACGAGACATTCTTCTAACTGAGGAACTCAAAACTGAAGGTTGATTACCACTAATTGGTGGATGTAGTGGATGACTATCTCTTAAATGAACCTTAGAAGGTTCATTCCCAACCACCTCATCTCCTGCTGAATCCACAGATTCTTCTTCCAAAGATAAACTATCATGCACTATATCAGCACACAAATTGATATCATATACATTTCCTTCCAAATTATGATGATCTTCCTCATTACATTCTTCCACAGGAGTCATATGAGGAGGAGACAATGAATAAGACAGCTGTGAAGGACCAACTTCTACAGAGCTCGCAAAGCATGGTTCTGTAGTAATCGATTACACCACATCAATATCAAAAATGAAAATAAGTAATTCCATCAAACCATTAATAAACTGTTTCTTGAATAACTAAGAAGCCTACATCCAATCCTCATCATCGACTATATGGTAGTCATTGTGCCACATACACTCAAGATATTGAAGATGTCTGTATCTAATTGAAGTGATTGCTTGTCCAGCACTCTGTTTTAACTGACTATGAATATGATTATGAACTGCATCCAATGTCATACAACCATGGTGATTTACCACTTTGACAGGTGGCACAATGTAGCTAAAACTTTGCTCGGTGTAAATTATATCACCGCTGTAATATATATGAGCAGACATAATTACCTATAAAAAAATAATTCAAAAAATATTATACAGTACATTAAAAATTTAAATTATTTAAGTTGGTTTTGAATAATTGATTATCTTGAGACTTTTTTATGTATTGATTTATCACTGTTAAGGTATAGTTATTGTGATATTAGCACAAAAGAAAATTTAATATAATGTTTCATAAAGTTTAATTACTTGTGAATATATAATCATGACTTGATCCTAAGGCTTACGATTAGTTTATCATTATCTAATAAACTAACCACAACCTATGGGTGAACTCCTGTCTCTATTATCAAATATTTCAGCAACCACCAATCACATGTCAAACATCAAAGCCTCCTCTCGAACGAGTTCTCGAATTCCTCTTCGTCAACACCTCTTCGGGGAAGCCTGTTCGAAGACAACTCTTCGTGGCGTCTGTCTTTTAATTACAAATTTACTCACATGCATGTGAGGGGGTCTAGGGGTACAAAATACATAAATTATTTTAAGCGGACACGCAGGTCCTTACACTTTCTGAGAGATGACTCGCAGGTCATCAATGTGGAAAAAATGAAATTATTAAAAATTGAATAACAACATACACAAAATAAAGCATTAAATTTCAATTATGCATGATCAGTCATCTCAAGATCAATCATCACTCATACCATGTTTTTGATATATTTATTATATTATCCGTATTAAATAAAATCTATATTAAATACTACACCTCTTTTAAAAAAATTTAGCTTCATATGTATATATATATATATAATTATTAATAACATTTAATACATTTTATTTTAAATAATCTAATTGAGATTTAAATAATAAACACTTTTTTTATTTTAAATTTTATGAAATTGTAATGTTTTTTGGACATTCATCTACTTTTCAAAATATAATTAAATATATTTTCTACTTTATTGATTAAAAATATTATTACTAGTAAATAAAAGTAATATAATTTAAACTTACATCAAAACCATTCATTAAAATAAATTTCTCTAACATAAATTACTTTTCATAAACATTAAGCATTTTAGACATAACATAAAACATTGAATATTCAGACAACATACATTCAAAAAATTAAATCATACAAATCCTTTCATGCATAACATATGAAATAAATAAATCAAACACACAATTAAACATAAAAATGAAATAAATAAACAAAATTACACAATTAAATAATTAAATTGAATTTTTACCTCAATAAAAGCAGAAAATATTTGTTGAGAAAGAATTTCTACAGGGCATCGCAACAAAAACCAGAGGAGAACAATGGGTTTGCGGGGGGACCCCTCCTTTTATAGAAATTCTTGGCTGGATGCATGAACGCCGTTCATTCATCCTTTAGCTAGTCTGTGAAGGATGCGTGAACGCTGTTCATGCATCACTATCGCGGCTCGGATGCGTGAATGTTGTTCACGCTTCCTTTCCCGTGCAAGGATGGGTGAACACCGTTCACGCATCGTTTAGCTAGTCAGCGGAGGACACGTGAACGCCGTTCACGCATTACTGCCTGGGTCTGGGATGCGTGAACGACGTTCACGCTTCCTTTCCCATGGAACGATGAGTGAAGTCCGTTCACGCATCCCAGACCTAGTTTTAAAAATTTCGGAACCCTGATCCCCTATCCCGATTTATTTTTTTCATAAAACCCATAGAAAAAATTATCCACAGTCGTTAGTGGCTTCTTTCCCTCTAAATGAACACACTTTGATTGTGCTTCATGTCTAACCAGCTATTTTCTAGATCCATATGCAGATTCCTCACCCTTCTAAATCAGATTTTCCCTTTTGTATGGGCAGTAAAGAGAAAAATGATCATAGTGCCCAACAATAGAGAAATCGAGTGAACAATCACAAAAGGATAATAGAGAGAGAGGCTCTACATTAGAGAGAGAATACATCTATCTTGAAGATATATATATATTAATAATTTTATAAATATAAAAAATATATTTTTAATTTTATAAAGGTATATAAATATATTTTTTAAATTTTTTAATAATTTACATGTTGGCTATATCAATTTAGAATAATATTTATTACTATTTGTATTTATTTATAAAAATGTGTATCCAAATATATATAATTAAACTATTTATTATAATTTTTTAATTATTTAAGTATATATATATATATATTTATTTAAGAATTATAATTATAAATATTTGTATTTATTTATAAATATTTTTATATATTTATAAATATATATATTTAATTATAATATAACTTTATAAGTAGTATAATAAATTTATTTATTATAGTTTTATAATTATTTACATGGATATATTAAATTATAGTTATAATTATAAATATAAATAAATATTTTTATAAATATATTTATATAATTATAAATAAATATACATATATATATTATAAATTATAATATATGTATTTATTATAATACAAATATAAATATAAATTTTAAATAAGAAATATTTTTAATGTTTTTATATACATCTTTACATAGTTCATATGATATTATTTTAATATATATATATATATATATATTATTGTTATATAAATCATATTTTAGAATATAAATGTCAAAGGGTTCATACATAAAAGCCCATCCCATGCCCATCACAATCCCGTCATAAACCCTCTCTCCCATGTGTCATCCGGGAGACCTTACTCGTGTGCCAATAGAACCTCATCCATTGCTTTTTCATCTTTGCACGCTGTCATCTGCTGCTGTGTCGTCTTCCCGAGCAGCACCTCTCATGTCGATTCGCCGCCCCTGCCTTCATCATCCCTAGACAGTGCACCGTCTTTGCCATTGGATGTCCCTGGGTAGCACAGTCTTTCACCAAGAGACACAACCAGTTGGTCTTCACCCTCTAGAGAAACCCGCATCTCACAAAGCAAACCCCTACAGCTGGCGTCAATCATCATCTGCCGCCCCTATTGTTCCCTAGACACCGTCATCCTTGGAAGAAGCCCCCTGTGCCCTCATCACCCCTGTGTCATTGTCCTGAGCATCACCTCGTGCCGATCTGACACCCCTTCTCTCATCATCCCTGGAAAAAACACCATCAAAGACCTCACTTTTTTCATATGAACAATGATTGGGTGTTTTTATGGTCATGGAAACCAGGATGTTGGAATCCTTTGTGTTGGTTGGGGTGGAGTTGAGAAAGAAAAATGAGGATGTTTGATCATCATCATCCATGCTATACATTTATGTTGCTGGCGAATGCTTTCGTGCAACAGATTTTCTGGCATCGCTGGATCCCAAGAAGAAAGAACGGGTTTCCTTGTTCAACCCCTAGAACTCTTTAACAACCTTGCCTATGGTCCTGCCATCCATGTTTTTCATCGTTAGGGTGAAAACATTCCACCACCGCTCCCCCATAATCCATCTTTCTCCTGAATGGAAGATCTCCGGGAGCCCGTTGACCGCCCCCTCAAGCTACTGCCCCCACCACCACGTAAGAATATTATGTGAGCTAAGGTGGCAAGGGAATGGGGTATACATCGTACATGGATTTTATTCTCTTCATGGGATTTCCAGACTCGTGGAAAATCGAAATTTCCCTAGTAGGTAACCGCGGTAAGGGAGAAAGTATGACTGAAAATTAGGAGCGAAGTGCATTCTATAGAAGGTGTGGCCCAGAAGAGGTAGGTGCCAAGTGCGGTTGGGGGATACAGAATTTCATTATATAGAGGGCATTTTATTTGGTCACAAAAATAAATGTGGAGGATCAGGGACCAAAGAAAAAAGATGGGATTTTGGAAAACAGTCAAATGTGTTATGAAATGAAAACAAAATGGTCCACATCATTAATTCATAATTAAAAATCATGAAAATATTTAATTATATGTTTATTTGTTTCTAAATGCTTCACTATTTTCTCACTAAATGAGATTCCAACAAAAAATAAAACATCCATCTAATTAAAATTGAAAATAATAATAATAATAATAACACACACGGATATGAAAAATTAGGGGAGATGGTTTTTTTAATTTTATTTTTAATTTAAATGGTCTTTTTTTATTTTGAGAAGTGGGTGTCTCGAGAGCCAAATGAATTGGCGCTCTACACATTTACCCTATAACGCTAATTCATTTGGCGCACTTGGGTTTTTTTATCCACAAGCCACCCCTTTACAACCCCTTCATATATATATATATAATGTACATTTTTATAATTATAATTATAAATGTATTAAATATTTTTATAATAAATATAATGACTAAAATAAATATAATAAATTTCTAATTATATTTGTTATAATTATAACAATTTTATAATTATAATAAATATATAATCATAATAAATATATAATTATAATAATTATACAACTACAATAATTTTAATAATTCTATAATAATAAAAATTATACAATTAGAATAATTGTATAATAACAATAATTATATAACTATAATAAATACATGTATATTTATAAAAAAAATATTTAATTATAAGTATAATAAATATATAACTAGAATAATTATACTAATTATATAATTGTAAATATAATAATTCTATAATTATAAAAAATATACAATTATAATTACAATAATAATATAATTATAAATATAATTAAGGTATAATTATAAAAATTATATTACTATAATAAAT
Source organism: Viscum album (assembly GCA_963277665.1). NCBI lineage: Eukaryota > Viridiplantae > Streptophyta > Magnoliopsida > Santalales > Viscaceae > Viscum > Viscum album. Next base: position 1,880,343,545 of record OY728148.1, on the reverse strand, counting down.
ATATAATTATAAATATAATCATTATATAATCATAGTAAATATACAATTATAATTACAATATAAATATAATAATTATATAATTATTAATATATTAAATATATAAATATAATTATTATATAATTATAATAAATGTACATTTAGAATTATGTAATTTTTTAATTATAATAAATAAATATATTTATTATAGTTATATAATTATATTTATTATAATAATTTTATAGTTATTTTAATTGTTTATATTTACTATAATTATAATTTTTAATATATTATAATAATTTTTCTAACAAATATACAATTATTATTTTATAATAATTACAATAAATGTACAACTTTAAATATAATAAATATATATAATTACAATAATTATATAATTTTTTTAATAAATATAATAATATAATTATAATAAGTAATTATAATAATTATAATTATAATAAGTAATTATAATAATTATAATTATAATAAGTAATTATAATAATTATAATTATAATTGTATATTTATTATAATTATTATAATTATTACAATTATTAATAGAATAATTATATAAATATAAAAATTATATAATTATTGAAATTATTATATTTATTATAATAAATATATTTACATGTATATCAGTAATAATTTTATAATTTTAATAAATATATAATTATAATTGCAATTTAAATAAAATAATAATATAAATATAATAAATATATAATTATTTTATTTATTATATTTATTATAATAAATATAATCATATTTATAATAATTATTATTATATAATAATAATAATTTTTTAATTAAAATAATTATATAATTATAATAAATATATAATTATAATTGCAGTAATTATATAATTTTAAATATAATTATAATATAATTATAATAAATAAATTTGTTATAATAATTTTATAATTTCAATAATTATAATTTATAATAATTATATATATACAATAATTTTATATTTAAAATAATTGTACAATTAAAATAATTATGTAATTACAATTATTATATATTTATAATAATTAAATAATTACAAAAATTTTATATTTATTATAATTATATAATAATTATAATTGTATATTTATTATATTTATAATTATTTAATTATTCTAATTATATAATTACTATAATTTTATATTTATTATAATTATATATTTATTATATTTAGAATTATATAATTATTGTAGTTATATATTTATTATAATTGTATATTTATTATGATCATATAATTATTATATTTATAAATATATAATTATTATAATTATATCTTTATTATATTAATAATTATATAATAATTGTAATTATATTTGTTATAATAAAATCTTTATTTTATTTATTATTATATAATTATTATATTTTTAATTATATATTTATTATAATTATATAACTGTTATAATTATATCATTATTATGATTATATTTATAGAAGTATTATTATTATATATATTTTATAGTTATATATTTATTATATTTTTAAATGTAATAATTATAATAATTATAATTAATATACAATTATAATTATAATTATTTATTATAATTATAATTGTATATTTATTATAATTATAATTGTATATTTATTAAAATTATTATATATTTATAATAATTATATATATTTATTATATTTATAATTTTATATTTAATTAAAATTACTATAATATAATAATTATATATTTATTATAAAAATAATTGTAATAAATATTCAATTATAATTAAAATATATATAAACAATTAAAATAATTATATAATTATTATAATAAATATTATTGTATAATTATAATAAATATAATTAATTTTTATAATTGTAAAAATTATATAATTATAAATGTACATTTATTATAATTATATAATTATTATAGTTATATATTTATTATATTTATAATGATATAATTATCATATTTATATAGAAATTATAAATGTTTATTTGTTATGATTATAAAATTATTATATATAAAAATATATATTTATTTTAATTATGTAGTTGTTATAATTATTTCTTAATTTCATTTATAGTTATATAAATATTATAATTATAATATTATATTTATTATAATTATATAATTATTATATTTACAATTATATAATTTTTATAATTAGTATATTTACAATTATATAATTTTTATAATTATTATAATTATTTAATTATATATGTATTATATTTATAATTATATAATTATATAATTAATGTAATTATATAACTATTTTAATTATATAATTATTATAATTTAATAATTATTATAATTTTATATTTATTATAATTATAGAATTAGTATAATTGAATAATTATTATAATTATAGAATTATTATAATAATTGTAAATATATAACTATTATAATTGTATATTAATTATAATTGTATATTAATTATAAATATATTTTTTTTGAATTATAATACATATATTTATAAATTTATTGTATTTATTTTAGTCATTATATTTATTATAAATATATTTATTATAAATATATTTATTATAATTATAATTATAATTATATAAATATAAATAATATATATGTATATATAATGAGGGTTGGGGAGGGGTGGCCTGAGTTGAAAAAAAAACAGAGCACCAAATGAATTGGTGCTCGGCACACCCACTTCTAAAAAAACAAACCATTTAAACTAAAAAAATAAAAGAAAAACATGTCTCCCCTAATTTTTCCCAAACATTCAAGTTCATGTCCATGCCATTTCGTTTTCTATAAATTTTACACAATGATCAATTAATTAATTGAAATAATGCAACTCTTTTTTAGGATACTAATTATTAAATACAAATAATGAAAGTCTACACGTTGACTCGAAAACAAAACTACAATTTAAATAATCTTAAAGAATAATTTCATTTAATTTTATTAAAAATATATTAGAATATAAATTTTCCCCAGAGAAAAGAAATGCATATATTTTTTAAAAATTGATTGATAAAATAAAATTTCACCAAATTTAACAACATAAATTTAATTGAAAGGATATAAGAATGCATTATGGGGTTGTGTGTGTATATATATATGTATATTGTGAAAAATTCAGTCTTTTCACAACATGAAATGTATGTTATTTGGATGAAAAATCAAATATCTAGTTTCCAATATAAATTTGATAGTTATTACGTAACATAAATATATTAGGTGGTTTGTTATTTTAACTACACTTGAGTTTTTACATGTATTTTAATATTTGATTAAATATTTTTTTAACAGATGCTAATTTGGGTTTGTGTGTATATAATCTATTTTAAAAAAATGATTTCAATTAAGTGTTTGAAACTGAAAATGTTTTCTTGATTAAAATTATCCCAGTGCTAAAAAGAGAAAAACGTGATAATTCAAGGTGAGTTCATGCAACAATGAGTTGAGACTGAACTAGATTCAAAAGAATATGCAAAAAAGTAGTAAAGGTGAACACATGATCTGATGTGCATAGGCCTGTTTTTGACATACATGGACGACAAGAACACCACCAACATACACATGTTTTATTAAGCTCAAGACAAACATAATGCAAGATAACGTATTGAAATATAAACAACAGATGAAAAAAGCACCAAAAGATATATCTTTAAAATAAAAGAATGAAGATGAGGAAGCTTACAAGGCTGAACAATTTGGATCTATCCGTTGATCATTTTTGCTCTATCTAACCTCCCAAAAGTGGACCTTTCTTGACTTGTACATGCCCACAGTAGTTTATTTCATCTATATCCTTACCAATGCTTCTCGATCATGGAAAATGTTTTAAATCCTTAACACAAAAGATCATCATCCAACTCCAACACAAATAAAGCACCAACAGTGAACATGGAGGATGTCAGACACAAATTTCCGATCTCTCATGAAATAAGGTTATGTTGGAGAATGTAGGGTTTCACTAGCAGAATGAGGGAAAAAACAAAAATGTGGTATACTATGTGAATGAGTAAAAACAATGAGGTGAAAATTTAATCACCCATGTAATATTGATAAGAAACATTTTTGTTAGTTAATTATAAAATATTAGATAAATTTTTAGTTAAAAAATAACTATTTCTACCAAAATTAGATTTTATAGCTTTATATTGTTTTATTTAAAATATTGGTTTCTAAAGAATAAAATTTTAATTTGAAATTTTAATTTCATTTTATTATTTAGCATTTAAAAATTATAATTCGATGAATATTAATGATTTTCTTGAAAAAAATATATTTAAGGATTAATGATAAATAAATATTTTTGATAAAAACTGCATTTTCATTTCAAGTATTTAAAAATTGATATTTTATTTTGGAGTATTTTTAAAATTAAAATACTTTTCTTTGATTGAAAAATATCCAATTATAGTCTTTGGAATGAATTTGAAACTGGAATTTATTATAAAAAATTTTATAATTAAAAAAACAATTTGTTTGAAAAGATACTTTTTATCACATTTTGTCTGTTTAATTTTAAATAAAATTATTCCACTTATATGTTTTGAATATTGAAAAATATATTCTCTATTTGGAATTATTGGGTCCAAATTTGGTAAAAAGGTCCCTTTTATTTTTGATCAATTAGAATAATAACCTAAGTAATTTTGTTAACAATGTAAAGGGTAAATTAGGTAATTAAAAATAAAAATTAAATGATAAGGACAATAAAATATACCCAACAGTTGATTTAATTTTATTATATTTTTTATTTTATCCTTAATCATCCAAGATTCAGTAATATGGAAATTTTTTTCCATTTGGATGTGATTATGGCCTTTAAAATATTTTATTTAATGAAAAGAACAAAATATCTTACTCTAGTTTTTAATAAATATAATATTTATAACATAGAGATAATCAGAGGCGGTATTCTATTATAAATATTATTTTGATATCTATATTTTTTATCTTCATCTCAGTAATTTAAATGTAAATTTTAGTGAGTAAATCATTACCTTAAAATCATACACAATATTGATGCAGAAATTATTCTATTAATGAATTTAAAAAATAAATGATATTAAATTTTTTTAGGGTAATATAAATTAACATAATTAATGTGACCCATGTATCTTATATATAATTATAACATTTCAAGGATGTATTAAATTTTTTTATTTCAAATTCAATTATTTTATTTATTTTTTAAAAGTCAAAGTAAATGAATTGTTCAAAAATTTACATTATTGATATTTTTTGGAAATAATATTTTATTAAATTATTTAAAGTTCATAAAAATTCTATATTCAGACAAGTAATTAGGTTATGGTTTAAAATATCAACCATGGTAAATTTATGGATCATTTTTTCAATTATGGTAACTTTCATTACCCACAAAGTGTAAAAAACTTTGTTGTCAAGGTAAGTGTGAAGAGGGTTAACTGGGGGTTAACACAAAAAGATAAAGGTTAAAATGTGATTTAAACATGACCAAATATTATTGGAAAATTATATTTAGTCTCATATTAATATTATATTTTAATATTATCAATTTGGTGTGATTTGGATGTCCAAATTAATCTATATTAAATTAATATTTTAGTAAATTCAATGAGTACCTCTCCCCACTATTATAAAAGGGCACCACTTATTCTCACTTATTCACACATAAGAACCAATTTAATTCACCCAATATCTACCCAAATACTTTCCTAACATCTCGTTCCACGTTTTAGAGTCCTTAATTTAGGCAGAATACCAATCATAGTGGTTTTAATGTGTTAATAAAATGATACTTTCAAAAGAGGAGGGTGATAAATAATGCACATTATGATTTAGACTCTAGGTAAGTGAAGTTCTTTTTGAAAATAAAATATTTATTTTTATCTTAATGATATATTTTTCTTACATATCCATATTTTTAAAATTATATTATTCTTGTTTTTATATGTACATATATGAATTATAAAGGACACTTTATGTTCCTTTCAACTTTCTTTATGTTTTTTCAATAAGATTCATTTTACAGAATGTTTTAACATTAATTACTAATTGGAAAAAAGAAATGTTATATTTTAATGTATATGGAGACAATGAAATTTCCCACCACCATAACTATTATTTTTTTTATTGGATTCCTTTATAAGATTTCAGGTTTTCAAAATATAAAAATAACACTCATTTCCTACATTTTTGGTTAATTTTAAAAAGGGTTTTAAAATGTAAAAGATATAACAATTTCTAAAAATGAATTCTTATGGGTGAAAATAACATTTTTTATGATAAAATATTATATATATATATTTTTAGGTTCCTTGGTAATTGTTTATGAAGATGGTTGGTTCCATTATAAACCGAGTGTAGGTGATCCCGTTATAGCTCTCTAATGATTTGGGAAATGGATGGAGGTAACTGATTAGGTTTCTCTTAATAAACTATTGAAATATAATATTACAGTTATTCTAGTTGCAACCAAGATATTTATTTTATGTGTAACCATAATGGTTATTAAATGTGTAATTATGATGGTTATCCGATATGTAAGAGTCATATGAAAATGATTCCCCACGTTACCTATATGATTTATCTATGCATGATATGAATTTTATAGGAATATTTTTATTTCACAAGATAAAGAATTGATCTTATGTTTAATGGAATGTATATGAAACTTTTTATGGTTTAAAAGTATATCAATTTGAAAAAAGGCATTATGAGATTTTCATATTTTAAATAACTGTTAAGAGTTTTATTTTTTTTCCTTTAAAATTCCTTGTGAAATGTTTTGTGAAAATATTTGGTTAGAGAAGGTGATTTCTTCTGTTAGAGTTTATTTGGAACACAAAGATTATTTTAAAATAATTTTTTTTTGAAATTATTAATATAATAATTGTTTCTTAGTTTATTTTATGTCTCTAAATAATATATTTATGCTCATCCTAGATATTAAAATTTTGTTCATAGAGATTAAGGAAGTGTAATGGAAAATAATAAGTCAAGTTAAATATCATGAATATTTTTCATGAAAAGAAATTGTGTTTCATTTTAATAGTTTTAAATTATGGTGGAATGGATACTGATTATAAGTGCATACTTTATAATATAAGTTTTTTTATTTATGATTTATAATTTAACTCTCTAAAACTCTAAACCAAAATGATATTTAAAAAAAAAGTGAAATATAGTTTAAAATCACTAAAATTTGTAATATTTAAGGTTGTGTCCATATAGTTGTTATCCATGAAAAGGGTTAGATAACTTTAAGGGATATGAAAATATAAATATAATATCCTTAAAATGATTTTTATTATGGTTAAGTTTAAATTATATAGAATTAAAATTTTACCATGTTTCTTTAACTTAACTATGTCTATTCAGAATGGTTTTCCCTAGAGTAAATAGTGAATCTGAAGTAGTAAGGCAACGAGTAGATGATATCCTTCCAAATCAACAACCCGGAATGGTTGGAATATGAATTGATCAGTTAGTTATAATGATGGATCAGTTGACATAGGTTATAAATGGTGATGGTATCCACGCTAGAGATCATCTAAATCTACCATAAAAGAACATGAAGACATTGGATCATTTTTTGTGAAATAATAATATAACATTCAGTGTATCATATAACCCACTGGAAATTGAAGGTTGGATTATATCACTATAAAAGATATTTGATTTCATGGGATGTTTAGATCTTTTAAAGGGTAGTCTTACTATTTATTTTATTTAAGGCGAATCTGACCAAGGGTTTCCAATGGAAATGAATATCAAGGAAAAACAGTAGATTAATTCCTTGGAGTAAGAAAAACTAAAGAATATCATTATTCAGAAATATTTTCCCAAATCTATTATACATAGAGTAGAAAATAAATTCTTGGAATGATTCCAAGGGAGGATGTTTTAGTGGTCACATACGAAGAAAAATTCACCCAATTGGAACAGTACACAATAATTGTTGTTAATGGTCATGATAATAAGTTTAATCATTTTTACTGAAGATTGAATCATAAATATTGAAGGGAAAAAATATCCTAATAATTTAACAAGTTATGATAAAATTATTAGATGTGTGGAGAAGGTGGAAATTTTGTTTTTCAATGATCATGTGTATTTTGAAAACCAGTATAAAAAGAGTCAAGGTCGTAGAAAAAATGGAAGAATAAATCAAAGAAACATGATGGTATAAAAATTATGTTTTTTGTTTGTGAGAGTTATGGTAAAAAGAACATCAAGGAATTCATTATGATGTATGGTAAGTGCATAGGATGTTGAAAGTAGCATTATATAGATCATAATTAGGATAAAAACGATCTTGGAAGAGGTATGAACAATTTTGATAAATATGCAGTAAAATGTAAAAAATAAAATGTCACGACCTGTCCCCTAGGGAATTTAGTATGACTACCCCATGCCCACCTACCAAAGGATAGGGGCTGGATACTAGCACTAGAGGAATTATCCCACATGTGCGAGGAATTTTCTTGAGTACTTGTACACAAGCACACAACTCCCAACCAAAGGTAGTAGAATGTAAAATCCAAGGAAACCATGCATGAAATCCACTAATTAAAACACAACCAGAGTAAAATGGAAAGTAATGTTCAAGGTGGAAACTCGGGCCAGTATACAATCCCACAAAAAGAAAAATATAACAAATGTAAAACTCCAAATCCATGATGCTCATCCACTGGGAAGCCTACCTGGATGGTAGGTGAAAGGTAGCTACCTAAAGTTGTAGAATTACACCTCGTCTATCTGATGTCATTGAACACAACTAGGTCCTAGTCCTCTATGGACTCTGTTGAAGTTTCGGTCATCTACAAAAGACATGACACATGTGGGAAAATCCCATGTAGGGGTGAGTAAAACAGTACTCAGTAGGGGACCCCAAAACTGAAAAGGTAAAGTACAAGAGAAAAACCAAAAAGGAATGAATTGTCGTCTCTAATTGGGAATATGCCCATACATATACCATGAACATCTAGATATACTCATTTCAACCACTATGAAATCTTGTGGTCCCAACCACTCAACCTATTTCAGGATTCTCATCGAAGGCTCAAGTAATAAAACACAAACCAGGAGATCACACTCTATGAGCTCAAACATCCCTGATGGAACATATCCAAGTGATGCACTCTATCGGGTACAATCCTACCATTCTGAATGGTATGTACGAGATAACGTGCTCCATTGGAAACATTATACTTGGTCTGAATCTAGTTCTCGACACTAGAGGATTAGTCTTTATAGTCTTATGCCCCTTAAAAGATAAAAGAAACCCAAGTGAAGAGGTCCTCACGCACAACTGTACACATGAGATGGATCCATGCTCATAAGCATCTCCTGAAAACTATGACACTCTTATAAGGAGTGTCCCACACCTCAATCCATTGAGGGAGCACTAACTCTTATCTAGGTATCTTTTTAATCAAGTGGATGGGTCTGCTCCTCGCTACTATGTCCGTAAATCTTTAGAGTTTCATCTCCAATCGAGGATCTTCTCCCTACCTTTTATGGGAGTACTATTCAGTGACAAGAAGACTAGTGCCCCGGTGCGATAGGGGAGTACCAGCTCTGTGAGTTCATTTGTGGAGGCTTTGTTCCCTGGTATGATTAGGGAGTACTGACTCATTAAATAGAGTTCATTCACCCTACTCGGTAAGGGTGTACTGACTCTATTCGATCATGTGTGGAGGACTTGCAACCTAAAATAGCACGGGAGTAACGAGTCCATTATTTTGTTCTTTGCGGGGGACCTACAACCTAGTATGTTAGGGGAGTACCAATACTAGTCTAGAGGAACCACTCCCTGGCACTGTAGGGGAGTAACGACTTTTCTGTATCACTAAGTATAGAGGACCTGCACCCTGGAATGACAAGAGAGTACTGAATCATACAATAGAGGTCCCAATCCCTACCCGGTAGGGGAATACTGACAATATTTGAATTAGGTTTTGAAGACCCGTACACTAGTACAATAGGGGAGAAACAACTCCAAGGATAGAGGACCCTCTCCTTGGCATGACATGAGAGTACTGAATCTTCCATTATGAACAACTCTGAGAAAATGAGCCCTAAAATGTGGGGAATACCATATCTACCAAATTAAATGGGTAAAGAGTACCATCACCTTCATTAATTAAGGGCGTAACCATCCTAACATATCAACATAAGAATCACCGCGATTCTACCCAGAGTCTGCCCGTATTCGGAGAGCCTACTCTTCAAACAAAAGAGATCGTCCCATAAATTTCTCAAAAAAATCAATAGGAGTATCTCAAAAGGATTGTCTCATTTAAAGCATCCTAATGCCATAGAAGGATGATCAAATGGATACTTCATTTGAATGTAACAGTAATGTTTGTGAAACATGGCCCGGTTGGGTCCGAGTCCAGTCTGACCCGATCAGAAGGACCCAACCCGACACAGACTGGCTGGGACTGGCCCAACCCACTGGGATTCACAGGTTGGGCCATAGTTCTATGCTAGCCCACCATCAGTAACCTAGTCCACTGTTTGATCGGGCCAGCTCCTCAGCTCGGACGTGGCAAAGGCCACATCCATTTCACCTCAAGCAGCGCCGGCTGGCACTGCCACTCCAACTAGTCCACTACGTGGAATTGTTCCCCAGATGAGACCCATGATAGAGCCGTGGTGTCAATCTAGGGCTACAACTAGGGGTCGCGGCTTCTTTAATGCAATAGCAGAGCTGCTCCCACCGCCGACAGTCCAATATAATTTTCTGCAGACCACCAGATGTGCTTCAGGGGTCTGTTCATTGATTTAGAGGGTGTTTCCAAACCCTCGGGTCATGTTATTCAATTCATGGGGCTCACAAATTTCTTTTGGTTCTTTCTGCAGAAATGATATCGATTTTTGGCATTTCAAACATGGCTTCGGTCCAGCTATCGTCGGTCATTGTCGCTCCTTCATTGTGACGTGTCCATCCTCGATCCACGACGTCAGATCGTTACACCAAGGACGATTGTGCAATGGTCAACTATTTTCCAACCCATGAAGAATACAGGGGGCACAATATTAAACATGAGGGTCAAACATTGACTGGTTTTTCATTCTGGCCTCTACCCAATCCATTAGAAGGATCACAAAAAAAAAACAAAAAACATTCCACAAGAATGTTCATACTACGGGTCAACCTATTCATTGATTGATCTGATTTTTTCATTTAAAACCAACAAAATTATAGGATTTAATTAAAAAAATATTACCTACCTCAACAGGTTCTTTCACTGAAGAAGAACGTCTCGACGTTGTCACCGCTTTGTGATCGTCGATCTTTGGTCTCAGTTCTGATTTCCAAAGGTATCATCACCAATTCTCATTCCAGCATCATCTATCATTGGAGAGGATTCCTTTCTATATTTGGTAATTTTACAATGAATTCTTAAAGTCTTCTTAGTAGAATACAACTTGTTTTTTATGACTATGGATCCTTACTAATCCATTAAATGGAGAATCATGATTTTGTGTTTTTGGCTACACTACGTTACAAAGTGGTTACACTGTTTCATTTAATGAAAAAACATATTCAGTCTCACTTGGTTGGAAATATGTTGGGCTTCAACTATTTGAAAAATCATAAAAATAAAAGAAAACAATTTTATTTTATTTATATCCTTTTCTTTAAAAGTTCTGAAAAATAAATTTTCTTATTTCCCCTTGTCGGCTGGTGTTAAGTCCATTATTAGGTAATGTCGTTGTTCAAGAAAGAACAGTGCCCTCATAATTTCAATCTAGGAACCCATTTAGATTATTCCAAAACTTCTCACCCATTCAATTTTAATTTTCATAAAGAAAACTCAAAAACTAACATTCACCCTCGACCCGGGTCTGCCGATGTTACACTCCGCCCAACAGAAACATGCCCTCATGAGATCAATGATACACTCAGATTTCCAATTCGAGTTACCGTTTAAGAGTTATAAGGATTTGAAAATAAAATAATTTTTACTATATTTTATTTATGGCCAAAAACTAACTTCCACTCTTGGCCCTCACCAACCAACTTTAAGCTCTTTCTAGGAAAATCCCACTATTCTGATTTCAAAGATGGCCTAATGTTTTTGATATGAGAACTGGTTCAAATGATTGAAAAAACACTCGCATGTTTAATTAATAAAATTAAAAATAGTTCCAAAATCCATTCCACCCACATAGGCTCTCATAATTATTTGTCGTCTCAGAGCCTTGTCTTGTAAAAATACCATTTAAATTCAAAAATAAAATTCCATGGAATTCTGGGATGTTACATTCTCTGCACCTTAAGGATTTTCATCCTCGAAAATAAAAGTATTGTCCTTAAGTAAATAAATATGAGTTCATCAAGGTTCTCAGCAATGTATACAAGAATGCACCTCAAGGAACCACCGAGATGAAAATTTTCATGTCCATCTTCTGTAAGGTCAACATCATACATCAACTGGGAATCATATATTTAGCTGAGACAGATAGAAAAAGCACTAAGCACTCTGATCCATTTCTAGTCTTGGGGTTTAGCAGCTCACCTCCACGCTAACCTGATATAGATACAAATAAAAACACATAGTTCACATCCCCCACTGGATGAACTGTGCCAAATCTTCCACAAACGTTATGTGTCCAAGGTTGACCCTAAACAGACAAGGGTAATTATGAACAAAATAGTGCTTCCCATGAGTGGACATTGGTTCTTAAAAGGCCCTCTATCTATAACCTCCAGCGGCCACAAAACCCGCCAAAACAGAATCACTGCCACATTCACTAGTGGTATCTCACCTAAGTGTGGATTATAATAACCATACTATAATGCAGAAACATCATGGGTATAACTTTTCCACCATGGAATGTGTCTAAAGATGACTCTTATCCAGAATCCACCATATGCTACCTGATTTTTCCTTCCACTAGAGGGAAACCTATTTTTCACCATTGAGGATACACCACATACTTTGCCGAATACTATTAATCTAGGTATGAATAGAAGTAGTTCATACCAAGAATGAAGTCGTAAGGCCTCGACCCCATGACTATGAGATCCCAACCACAACTCTCACCTTCTAGAGTCTGGTCACACCATCAACTCCTGTGTGTGATCTACATTTCTCCTCTAGCTGGAGGCTATAAGCGTGAGGGTCAAGCCTACGGTCCCACCGGAATCTCGAAGTCTCAAACAAAACTCATGGAAAAAGAAGGACACCCATCACCTGCATCTATTTAAGAAGAAATACAAAAGAAAATACAAAAATCATAAAGTTTATTTACTCTAGAGATTCTTGGTCATAATCGATGATCACATGCATCTATCTACGTCCACGTCCTCCAGCTCCCTGAGCCATGCATGGACTACCTTATTCTTCTCATCCAGCTCGTCTTCCTCATCCACCATCTTGCGAAACTCTGTGCTCCAAGAGATGTCTCTTCCAAGGAGGCTCTTATACTGACTCCCTATCAGCACCACAACAGATCAGAAGATATCAATAAAGATACCTCAGGTTGTTGCAAGGATAACAATACCTCTCCTACTGTGAATCTGCTCCTCGACGCTACTCCTGTACCACAAACCCACATGTCTGTGATCAAGCATGGTTATTCCTCTTATGCCACATTCGTTTCACTTGTCGTCTATTAGATCCATCATACGCCTCTACCTCGTTACCTATGGGGTAGGGCATATCCATCATCTCCTACACTAGGTGTCTCTCAACCCCCAAGGCTCTCTCCAGCACCCTAGTATACATCATAATGCTAAGTGGTATCACCGAAGCCCTGATCTCCCGACATAGTCCCTTCTTGAAGGTCCGGGCCCTGATGTAAGGGTCCCACAACATATAAGTAGAGTAGCGAGAGGGATCGGTAAATCATGCCGAGTACTCTGTTTCCATGATTATTCCCTTCCATAGGTGCAACATATTCTGTATATGCATTGAGCATAAATTCACAGGAAAGAACTCCTCTCTGAAGAGGTTCACAATGTAAACCTAGTTGAGGGTTGCCTCATCATAAATCTGGACCACTAAGCACCACCATTGTCCCACTATGCCACATAGGTGGGTCGTGGATAGTACTTACATCTGGTCGAGAGGTGTCCACACTTGGAGGAAGACTCACATAACCACCTCAAACCAATCCTCAGCTACTTGGGGATATATCTCGCCTCATTACTGGGAGGTCTCTGCATCTGGAACTCATGTAGCACACTCATCCTACATGAATCCTCCACTGGTACTACTGGTATAAACTATTGATCGATGAGTTCCTGCATCACTGTTTACCACCAGGATGCAATTCCACAGATTTAGTGCCCTTCACAAAAGCCTCCACTTGGGGTGAATTATCATCATAATCACGTTGTAGAATCCTATCTTACTGTTTTGGTGGTGGCATTCTAAAATATATTAAGATGAACCACAGTTAATGAGTATATATGGAGAGATTAGTCAATATGGAAATAGAAATCACAACCATTCCTACATGATGCATGTACCCTGTATTTCCCTAGAACAAGTGTTTTCATGTACCGAGTCGGAAAATAGGTGTCCAGAGTCCTGGTGTATGGATACATCAGCCACCACACCAACAATTGATTTCCTGGCCTGAAAGAAAAACTGAAAACACTTAACTCTATTGCCCAAAACAAAAAACAATAGACCCCCAGTGTTTAAGGTAGAACTGGCCACCTCTGATACCAAATTTTCATGACCCGTCCCCCAAGACCCATGCCTTGACTACCCCAAGCCCGCCTCCCAAATCCCAATGGATGGAGACTAGCACTGATGGACTTATCCCACAAGTGTGAGGCATTTTCCTGAGTACCTGTACACACACACACAAATCCCTACCAATGGTACATGAAAGTAATAGCCAAGAAAACCATGCATGCAATCCCCTAATAAAAAAACCAGAGTACAATGGAATATAATGGATAGGGTGGAAAACCAGGCCAGTATACCATCCCACAGAAAGAAAAATAGAATAAGAATTAAAACTCCAAGCCCTTGAAGCTCATCTCCCGGGAAGCCAACCTTGACGGTATGTGAAAAGTAGCTGCGTAAAACTGTAGAAGTACAAATCATCTTTGTGATCTCACTGAGCACAAATGAGTCCTAGGACTCCCTAAACTTCGTTTAAGCATTAGTCATCTACAAAAGACACCACACATGTGGGAAAATCCCATGGAGGCATGAGAAAAACAATACCCACTAGGGTACCCAGAAACCAAAAAGGTAAATCACAAGAGAAAAACCTCAAAGGAATGCATAGTCATCTCTACTTAGGTATATGACCATACATATACCATGAATATCCATATATACTTGTCACAACCACTAAGAAAGCATGTGATCCCAACCAGTAGATGAGCTGAAGCTCGGTTGGTGAGGAATCCTTAATTGCATCCAAGAGACTCAAGGTTAAAATCCAGGTGGAGGCATTTTTATGGGTTACTGTAGCAATAATGTAGTGGGAATTGTAGTAGGTATTGTAGTAGGAACTATAACAGGTATTGTTTGACACCATAGCAGTCATGACTAGTCCACTGTTTGGGACTTTGGTCCACTGATTTTGGTCATCGAGTCCATTAAGGCCTTTGGGCCATGTAGCCATTCTGGTTAGTAAGGCCTTCATGCCACCTCAAGGCCTTTGGGCCACCTTAAGTGTAGATGAAAACTAGACAACCTACAAGGAACAAGCTCCAGAAATAGGATGATCAAGTAACTTTCACCATATGAGAAGACAAACAGATTTCAACAATGAAAGGCTATGACACCTGCCATCGAGACAAGCCTAGGACTTCACAAGAAAGCCTAGACGAATAGCCATGTGAAGTTGGAGAGCTGATTTCATGATGAAGATGCAGGGGAGGAGAAGTTCTAAGTAGTTATTCTGGGTTGTATGTAATGTCTGAAGTCTACATGCAATGAATTCTATTAAGGCCTATGGGCCATGTAATACTTCTTCCTACATGCCTTGTAAGTGTTCCAGCTCACCCTTTGAAATGTGTATTATCAAAAATCATAAAAAAAATAAAGGCCTTCGGGCCATTGGAGTGGTCCCAACCACACAACCAGTTTAAGTATTCTCATAAAAGGCTCATGTTATAAACACCTACCAGTAGACCATGCTCCACTAGCACAACCATCCATGATAGCACCCATCCGAGAGATTCAATCCATCAGGTACAATATTACCATAATGAATGGTACATCAAAGAGAATATTACCCATCAAGAACATTCTACTAGGTCTGAATCTAGTGTCTAAAACTAAAGTTCCATTTGTCACACTAATGCACCGCATGCGAGACTAAGGAAACCCATGTGAAGGGACCCGCCCTGACCACTGTACACTTGAGAGGAATTCACGCCCCTAACCATATTGAAATACCTCTTTCGCTCCTATAATTAGTGTTCCACATGTCAGTCTATCAAGGGATCACTAACTATTATATAGTTATCATTTTCATCAAGTGGATGGGCCCACTCCTTGATACTATGTCCGACAACTGAGGGAGCTCCATATCCAACCGATGAATCGCACCATACCCAGTAGTGCAGTACAACTAAATGACTAGAGGACCTGTTCCCTCCTGCAATAGAGGAGTAATGACTCTGTCAGTTCATGTGTGTAGGACCTGTGCCATGGTATGTTAGGGCAGTGCCGACTCCTATAATAGAAGACCCGCACCCTACCCAGTTGGGGAGTGACAAATCTATTCAATCACTTTTGGCAGAACAAAACCCTGAATCTATAGTGTAGTATCAAATCCATTACTTTTTTTCCTATGGGGGATCTTCACCCTAGTATGTTAGGTGAGTACAAACCCCATGCTAGAGTACCTATTCTTTGGAATGACAGGGGAGTAACAACTCTACTGTAGTACTATGTAAGGAGGACCCACACCCTTGATCGTTAAAGGAATACTGAATCCTATAATAGAGGACCCAATATCTACCTGGTAGAGGAGTACCGACTCTATATGTGTTAGGTATGGATGACTTATGCCCTAGTCCAATATGGGAGTACCAACTCGAAGGATAGAGGACATGCTCCTTGGCACAACTGGGTTGTATCGACTCTTCTATCCTGAAATTATCTAAGAACCCATGCCCAAAAATGTTGTGAGTAACATCTCTACCAATGTAGATGCATAAGTTGTACCTGCGACTTGAGTAATGAAAGGACTAACCATCCTAACATCTCAACAAAACCATCACCCTAATTCTACCTAGAGTTTGCCTGTACAAGGAGAGCCTACTCTTCAGACCAAAGAGGTTATCCCCAAACATTCTAAAAAAAAACTTAGACTATATCAAAAGTAACTTCTTGATACAAGGGCCCAACGCTGTAGATATCTCATCAAACAGATTCTATACTTCAAAGTTATGTGAATTTTTGTGAAATGGCGGATTGTTGGGACCCGACCCAATGTGGGGCCCTTAAGCTGACCCGGCCCAATGGGCCTGGCCTGGAATAGAGGGTACCATATCAATCCACTATGCTTAGCCTGATGGGGTGCGAGTCCAGGTGGCCTGGCCGGGCGCGACCCACTAGAAGCAACCTGGCCTGCTGCTTGAGTGGGCAAACCCCTCGGCTCAAACGCGGCAAAGGTCGCGTCCATTTCTCCTCAGGTGGCACCGGTCGACGCCACTACTCCAAATTACATACTACACAGATCTGTTATCCCAATGAGACCGACAACAATGATTCATGGTCCATTTCATGCCCCGGTTAGGGGTCATGGCTTCCTCCATGTGGCAGCCGAGTGGCTTCAGCAGCCGGCCCCGGTGTCGGTGGTCTAAAAATATTTTCCACATTCCACCAGACGTGCTCCAATGGTCCATTAATTGATCCTTTTGGTATTCCCGAACCATCTAGTCATTTTATTTAATACCAGGAGCTCACGACTCCCTCGCGATCCCTTCTTCTTGAAAGCACTTGATTGCTGGAATTTCACGGACAACTTCAGTCCACCCGCCATCAGTCATCATCGCTGCTTCATCGTGCCATGTTATTCGTTGATCCATGATATTTGATTATTGCACCCAGGTTGGATACACAATTATTGACCATTTTACAACAAATGAATAATTCAAAGAACATGAATGGGGCCACAATAATCATCTTGAGGATAGAACCTTGATAGTTTCTTCATTCCGGCCTCAACCCATTCTGTTAGAAGGATCAGGAAAGAGAAACCCAAATCACCCCACAAGAACAATCAAACTATGGGTCAACCTATTTGTGGGTTAATTAAAATTTTCCATTTAAAACCTAGAATGGGGGGGGATTTAATTAAAATAAAAACCCCTACCTCAAAAGGATCTTTTGATGATAAAGTACATCTCTATGTTGTCATCATTTTGTGATCATTGATCTCTGTTCTCAGTTCCAATTTCCCACATTGTCATCATTGCTTCTTATTATTCCAACATTCATCATTGGAGAGTATTCCATTCCATAATTTGTTCTTCTCCAATGAATTATTCAATACTTCTCAGCATAATCCAGTGTCCCTTTTCCGACCTTGGATCCGTGTTAAGCCATTAAATGGAAAATCATGATTTAGTGTTTTCTGCTACACTGTGTTACAATGTAGTCACACTATTTCATTTAATGAAATAGCATATTCAGTTACTCTTGTATTGAAAACCATTTGTTTGTAAAGATTTCAATATTAGTAAAAATTAAATAATACATGTTTATTTTATTATAATCCTTTTCTTTAAAAGGTCTGAAATATACATTTTCCGTTCGACCCGTGCTGGTCGATGTTAAGTCCATTATTATGTTATGTGTCTAATCCAGACACAACAGTGCTATCATACTTTCAATCCGGGAAAGAATTCAGAGGTTTCCATAACCACACACCTTCTCCATTTTAATTCACATAAAGAAAAACTCAAAAACTAACTTTCATCCTTGACCCATGGCGGTTGAGGTTATGTTCTGCCAAAGGGAAACACTCCCTCACGAGCTCAACAGTACTCTTGGATTTCTAATGTGAGTTACCATTTAGGATTTATAAAAATTTGAAAATAAAAATATTATTAATTAATAATTTTATTTATGGCCATAAACTAACTTCCACTGTTGGCCCACACTATCTAATGTTAGCCCCTTTATATGAGAATCCCACCATTCTGACTTCAACAGTTCCATAATATTTTTGATCCCAGAACTGGTTCAAAAGATAGTACAAATATCTTCCACTATTAATTAATAAAATTTAAAAATGTTCTAAAATCCATTCCAGCCACTCCACATCTCGTAATTACGTGACATCTTAAATCCTAGTCTTGTAAAATTCCCATTTAAATTTGAAAAAAAAAATTCAAGAAATTCTAGGAAATTACATGTAAAAAAAGGGTCATTATGCACATGCATATCTGAATTTAAACTTTAATGATGTGAATTAGCCTAACTACAAGTAAGAAGTTGTGGTGACATCATTTACAACAAATTTATAAAATGTTGTTCCTTCGAGAAAAGTTGTATCAGGTACATGTCATGTTTATTCATATTATTCTAATGTATTATATGATTTGGGTTCTA
Source organism: Viscum album (assembly GCA_963277665.1). Taxonomy (NCBI): domain Eukaryota; kingdom Viridiplantae; phylum Streptophyta; class Magnoliopsida; order Santalales; family Viscaceae; genus Viscum; species Viscum album. Next base: position 1,880,324,128 of record OY728148.1, on the reverse strand, counting down.
AAAGTACTTTAATTGTTGAGGAATTATTGTTTAAATTAGAAATTCCACCTCAAGAAATTAATCAATAACTTACGGTAAATACATATTGGGGATGTAATAATCCAAAAATAAATTAAAAGAATATTCCTTTTGATGTTTGGGGAAACACATTACCTAAAAAATTTATTGTATTTTCTCTATTTGATATTGATGTTATTATTAGTATGGATTGGCTCTCCGGTCACCATGCTATGATAGATTTTAGAGCTAATAATTTTTTTCTTCAAAAAATGTTTCATTTTGTAAAAAATAATTAAGCTTTATACTTTATTACATATTATGAAGCTGCGAAAATTTTAAAAGATGAAAATGAATGTTATCTGGCATATATTCTCTAAAATAATGTAACTATTTAGATTAATGATATTATAATATTAAAATAATACCTAGATTTATTTCTGATGAGTTTCCCAGGGTTATAATTGATTGGAAATTTGAATTTACTATTAACGTATTTCATAATTGTAATCCAATTTCCAAAAACCCTTATTGAGTGACCCAAGTTGAACTTATAGAATTTTAAAAAATAGCAACGTTATTTTTAGGATAAAGGATTCATTCATCCCAGAATTACACCATGGGGTTATCCTTCCTTAATTATTAAAAATAAAAATGGATATATGAGACTTTTCATGTATTATAGATACTTGAATAAAAATACTATTAGGAATAAGTCTTCATTACCTCATATTGATGATATGTCTGACCATCTCTCAAGAGATCAATATTTTTCAAATATTTTCCTATGGTCTGTGTACTATTATCTAAACTTGATGGGGGATGAAATTCTAAAAAACATTAGACTAGATTCAAGAATTATGAGTTTATGGTTATTCAATTTTGGTTGAAAAATACCCCATCTGCGTTTATAGATCTCATGAATTGATATTTCCATGAATATTTGTATAAGTTTGTGGTTGTTTTTATTGATGATGTGTTGATTTATTTAAAAATTTATATGAATCATGAATAACATCTATGTATTTTTCTGTAAACCCTGGAGAAAAAAAGTTTTAAGGAAAATTTAGCAAATGTGAAATTTGGTTGTAGAAGATTTCATTACATGGACTCATTGTAAATAAAAATGGCATAATAATTTATCTTGATAAATCTAATCTGGTTGATAAAAGGCCAAGGCATACAAAAGTTACTAATATTTCTAGTTTTCTTATATTATCAAGATATTATTGGTGGTTTGTTGAAAAACGTTTAGGATTATCAATCCCACTACCTAAGTTAACACGAAAGGGAGTTACATTAATTTGGAAAAAAGAATGTGATTAATTTTTAAAGGAATATAAATTAAGATTAGCTAATGCTCCAGTTTTGGATCTTCCATAAATTTTTTTTAACTTTTTCATATATAGTTATTCTTCATTAAAAGAACATGGTTTTATCCTGATAAAGAATGGTCACATGCAGGTTGGTGACGACTCGATAAGTTCATATAAGAGACCCTAGATCAAATTTGGGTGGAGACATAAATCTGGGTTACCGTAACAGTACTGTAGTGGGCACTATAAAAATACTGTAGCGGGTACTGGGTGGTACTGTACTATCCAGAACAATTCATCCATCCGGGCCATTGAGATTCTGGTTTGGTCCTTGGGTCCTACAACGCTTTTGGGCCACCCATGACCTTCGGTCCAGTTGTATCTCAAGGCCTTTGGGCCACCTTAAGGCCTTTAGGCCCCCCAAGGCCTTCAATACACATGAATATGCAGATGTATCAGTCAGAATACAAGGGATATGGCTCGCAATGAGGATTAGAGTAGGCACATTCACCAGAATAGAGCTAACTAGAATGCGAAGAATGAGAGAGTATGGATTTGAAATTGGGTTTATGCCTCTGCAGCCCTACATGAACAACAACTAGATAATAAGACCTGTGAAGGTGGAGTGCTGACATATGAAGACATATGTTGGGGAGGAGCAGTTTCAAGATGTCTTTTCTGGGTGGTTACCTCTATGACCTACGGTTCATGTAATTTTCTCCAAGACTTAGGGCCTTGTAAGTGTTCCACCTCACCCCTTGAAATGTGGATTATCAAAAGAATAACAAAAACAAAGGCCTTTATGCCATTCAGGATGTATAATGGTCACGTAATTACTTATGCTTCACATAAATTGATGCCACATGAGAAAAATTATCCCACACATGACCTCGAACTGAATGGAGTAGTGGTTTCTCTAGAAATATAAAGATATTATTTATATTGATCAATGTGTGAAATGTATACTAGTCATATAATATTGAAGAATATATTCACTCATAAAGAGTTGAACACGAGAGAGAGGATATGGTTGGAATTGATAAAGGATTATGAGATCATAATTCATTATCATCCTAGAAAATAATATAATGTAACTGATATTTTATGTTGCAAAAATAAGTATTCATTAACTAGAAAATAACCCTTTTGATATTGATTTGATTAATTTTAACCTAGAATTTGTGGATAAAGTAACATCATCTATTTTGATTTAGGATTCAGTATAATAGTCTCTATCAAAAAAATTATGCAATATTATATGGATGATCCAGATTATCAGTAAAATGTAGAATTGCTTAAGAAGGGTATGTTTTCTGAATTTATCATTGGAAAATATTAAATTTTTATATTTAAAAATAAATATTTTTTTCATGTGACTCCCAATTTTAAAGATAATTTTTGAGTAAATAATATCATCCTCAATTTTCTATTCATCCTAACAATAGTAATATGTATAGAGTCCTTCAAGAGAATTCATTGTGGGATGGAATGAAAAGAAATAGTTTTGACTTTACAATGAAATATTTCACTTATAAACATGTTAAAGAAGAATTACAATTACCAAAGGGGTGATTCATCCATTTCCATTTTCATATTTGAAATGGTAGAATATATCTATGGATTTAATGGTGAGATTACTAAATACTTCATGAGGTAACAATATGATTTGTTTTTTTATTCATTGATTTACTAAATCTACAAATTTTCTTCCCATTAGAGAAACTTTGACTTTAGATAAAATTTTGGATAGTATCTTAAGGATATAGTCATGTTATATGGAGTTCCTAACCTGATTGTATCTAACCATGATACCAGGTTCACATCAAAATTTTGGAAGGGACTTTAGAAGTAATTGAGAATTGGATTAAATTTCAGAACAATTTTTTATTCTCAATACGATGGAGATCACAAAATAATTAATCAAAACATGGAAGAAATTATTTTTTATTGTTCAATGAATTATCAAGGAATTTGGATCATCATACTTCTAAGTCATTGGTTCATTAGACCGTACTAAATACTTGAGAATGTTTAATTAGTTTCTTACCAAGTAGTCATTCCTATGAGTTTATCCTAGGTACAAAATGTTTTTCAGGTTTTGATGTCGTGAAAGTATGTGAACGATTCATCTAATGTTTTGAGCCATTGGGTAGTCCAATTAGATGATAAATTTTTTAGGGGAACAAAGTATTCAAATTATTTACTATAGAGATCATGTAGAGTGGAACAATGCAATTCACTAGGTTATGGTTTTTTTGTGAAACCATATGGTTGAAGAGGCAGTATAAGAATCTAAAAATTCTACAATGTAAAGACATCCCCACTTGTTTTAATAAGTATTTAAAATTAATAGTATATAATTTAAAAAAAAGTGGGAAGGATGTTTCAACCCATTTAATGTTGATATAATTCTTTTTAGTTAATTAAAAAATATTGGACAATTTTTTAGTTAAAAGGAATAATATTTCTTTATAACCAAATTGGATTTTCTTGTAATTTAGAGTTTTGTATAAAATATGGGTTTCCAAATAATAAAATTTCCATTTTAAAAAATAAATTTTATTTTTTTATTCATGATTTAAAAATTATCTTATGACTAATATTTGAGAATTTAATTAATTTTGTTTTTCAATGAATAATCATAAATATTTATTTTTATTGAAAATAGTATTTTACATTAAATTATTTACAAAGTGATGTTTTATTTTAAATTATTTTAAAATTGAATTTACTCCTTTTGATTAAAAATAATAATATAATTGTAGTATTTGGAAATAATTTTAAACTAAAATTTATTATAAATTCATTTTCATACTTAAAAAAGCAGTTATTTGAAAAAACTATTTTTCCTCATGTTTAACGAGTTTAGTTTTTAAATTAAATTTTTAAACTTAAATGTTTTGAATTTTGAAAAATTGATTCCATATTTTGAAATATTTTTTATAAATTTGTTAAATATTTCCCTTATATTGTTTCTCAATAAAAATAGCGACCTTTGTAATTTTGTTACCACGTTAAATGGTAAATAAAGTAACTGAAGATAAAAATAAAATGATAATGACTATAAAATTACAATATAACGTTCCTAAAATTATTATATGATTTCATTTAATCCCTTATCATCCAATATTTGGTTATATGGCCTTTTGTTTCCATTTTCATTTGATTATGACCTTTATAATATTTTATTTAATGAAAAGTGAAAAATATCACACTATTCTTTTGAATAACTATAATATTTTAAACATGGAGATAACTACTATATGTGTTCTATTATAAATATTTTCTTTAAAATATAAATGTTTTAACTTCTAAATGACATTTTTTTACTTTTCTGTTAATAAATAATTACCTTAAATTCTTACACAACGATGGCATGATAACTATTTAATTAAGGAAAAAATAAAATAAATGATATTAAAAATATTAAAAGTATTATAATTTCAAATTATTAATGTGTCCCACAAATTTTATAGATAAAAATAATATTTTGGAGATTTATTAAAATACTTTATCTAAATTTCATATTTTTTATTTTTCTTATAAAAGTCAATGTAAATGAATAGTTCTAAAATTGATATCATTGATATTTTATGGAAATAATATTTTATTAAAAGATATAAAATTACTAAATATCATATAATAACTAATATTAATATTTTATTGTTTATAATATCAACCATGGTCCATTTATAGGTCAAATTTCTATTTATGGTAACCATCTTTATGCTCAAAGAGTAAAAACCTGATTGTCATGATAAATGGGAAAAGGGTTAAGAGGGGATTAAAACCAAAAGATAATGGTAAATATGTGATGTAAACCTATCTAAAATTTATTTGATGAGAGTATTTTAATCCATCCTCATATTGTCTTATAATATTATCAATTTAGATCCATTCAGACAACCAATTTAGTTTTTATTAAATTAATATTTTAATAAATTCCTAGAGTACCCCTCTAATCTCTTATAGAAATGGAACCTATTCATCTAATTTCATTACACTTCAATACCCATTTAGTTAATCCAAGATCTAACCAAATCACAAAATAAAATATCTCTACATTTTCTAGATAAAATATTTTGGGAATAATTCAAATAATATAGATGTTAAGAAGTTGTGTAAAGGAAGATTTTCCAAAGAAGATGAAGATAAAGAATGTATGTGATGAGTCAGACTCAAGGTAAGGGAATTAATTTTAAAAAACCTATTTTATGGTTTCATTTAAAACTTCTGTTTTATTCTATATCAAATTTTTATAACTATTATATGTCTATATTCATATGGAAATAAGTGAATTAAGAAGGACACATTATGTTTCATTTGACATTATGCCAAAGGTTTTGAAAAGAAATCTTTTTACAAAATGTTTTATCATTATTTACAAAAAGACAAAACGAATTTTCTATTTTAACATATATGGTGAAAGCATCCTCTCAGTCCCCCATAACTATTATTTTATTTTTTTCTTCCTTTATAAGGATTAATATTTAATTAAAATGAAAAACCCTCCTTCATAATGTTCTAATTATTTTCAAAAATGGTTTTAAAATGCAATGGATATATTAGTATCTGAAAATGTTTTCTTCTGACTGAAAATGAAAATTATTATGATGAATGATTTTATATATTTAGTTATGTTTCTTGGGAATAGTTTAGGATGATTGGAGTTTTCTTAATAAAACAATGATATATGACCTCGTTATAACTCTCCAATGCATTGGATAAAGGAAAAAAGATAACTGATTACATTTCCCATATGATATTTTGATAAACTATTGTGATGGTTATTTCAATAATAACCATGATGGTTATTTTATAAATAAATTCGATGTCTATTTTATGTGTAACTGTGAAGTTTATTCAATTATTAAGAGTGATATAAACATGATTCCTCAAGTTACCTATAGGATTTATCTATTATTTCATTGTGGGTTTATAAGAATCTTTTAATTTATCAAGGAAAGATAACGATAATATTTTTTATGGAAAGTATATGATACTTTTTAAGCATAAAAATTATAAATTTTTGAAAAATTTATTATGAATTTTTCATGATTTAAAAGAAACCTTATGTTTTTTATTTGAAATTATGAAGTCATATAATGTTTTCCCCAACGAGCCTATACCCAGAGTGGTAGAGGCCCCTACATAGTTTCCAAAAAACCAATGATAAAATCTTCATAGAGGTGAATTTCTAGGTTACTATATCAGTACTATAGTAGGAACTATAAGGTACTATAGCTGAGGTCTCACCCAAGTACTAGCTTAGAAGGAAGAAGAGCCTCATGTAGGTAGTGAGAGGAATATGAATTGCTTCATATAGGGGGGTATATGCCTTCATGAGTTGGTTATGACTTGGTAAATGGATCAAATGGGAAAGAACATGGGAGAGGCTTTATCCTAGGCACCACTAGTCCTTTAAGTGTCCTTGTAGGGGTCTCATATAGGTCGATTATTATGTAATAGAGCCTCGAGTATGTGGTTTCACACTTGTGGAGAATGGGTCCTAGTGTATGTGTCTTTGGTTTGGGTCCCTAAAGGGATATTGATCAGACTTAACCCCCTTAATAACCTCTTCTCTCGAGTTTCATATAGCTACATGGAGAGTATTTATATACCTGGGTGAAGGGGCCATGTGGCTAGAGCATGGAGGTTCTTCTTATTTTTGTATTTGAGAAAATGAGGATCCCAATGGTCCTATTTATTTGAAACCAAGGGACCCTGGTTAAAGAAGTTACCCCATATAGGTCAATGAAATAGATACCTGATGTACGTAACCAGTATTGGTGTTTCCTGCCCTTTGATTTCATACATGATGTTTGCACTGGCCTTCTGATACACAGGTGTGTGCGTGCATCCTTGGTTGGGTAATTCCATTGATTCTTCTTGGGACTTTTTAACACTTTAACATTGTTATGGTTATATTCAAAATAATTTCATATATCTTAAAAAATAGAGAGTTAATAAGATTATTTTACAAAGACTTGTTATGGAACACTTGGGAGGGATCCAACAAAGCTTGTTATCTCACACCCTATGCACCCCTTCAGTGTTGTGTATACCTTTGTATTTATTTCAATCCCGGTAAAGGTGAGGCACCATAGTGATGTTTCTCTTAGCTGTGTTTGGGTAGATGGTGGTGAGATGGTGGGAGTTTCCAATGATATCACACAGAGTATTCTGTCTCCTATTATACTTTTACTTTGATGTTTTTTGTTGTACTTTGGGAGGTTCTGACTGTTTTTTGAGTTCTATAATTCTCTCTATATTCATTTAATTATGGAATATTTTATCTATTCTAATGTTTGAATCTGTCACACACACACAGACACACACACACACACATTCCATGGGGTTTCTTTATTTTTCTTGAAATCATTACATCTTATTTTTTTGATGCCCATGTGCTAGTCACCAATATGTGGGGATTCGAAATGCCCTTCAGGTATGTCATGGGATTGGTTGGGTACCATTTTGAGAGGGTATATGGGTCGATTTGTAATAATTACAACCCGCAAATTTATGATATATTTCATACAAAATAAATTAAATATCTTTTGTAGCTTTTAATTTATGAAACATCTAGTTTAAATTATGTTACATGCGACACTATGCTTAGCTTGCGATGCATACAAAAACATGTTTAAAGAATTGGTATACTCCCTTAAAATAATATTATTTATAGATTACCATTATAACCTAGCCACAATGTTAGAGGTTGGGAAAAAATATCTAAATTATGAATTTTTTATGCTTAAAAATGTATAAAATAAGTTTACTAGTTATTTACTTATTAGAAATAAATTAATCACCATTTGATTTTTTTAAAATAAAATGTATTGTTTCTAAAAGTCGGATTAGTTACACTTTTCACACATAATTTAAATTAACTTTTTACCAATATTATAACAAGTATTTAAAGAAATGATCATTATTTTTGAAATACACATTCCAAAAATTACCATTGGGTGAATTTTTGAGAAATTTATTATAAGATTCTTTTTTTATTAATAGTGAAAACACTGATTTTCATTGAAAACTACCTTTTTATTTAAATTATATGTTAAGTTAGTTTTAAAGTAAAATTAGTTCAATTATATTATAATATAACTAATTTAAGTCATTGATATCAATTTTATATTGAATTTTGATATTAAAATATTTGATATATATAATAATTTTCCCTTTGGAAAACCTCTCTTTCGTCACATATACTGTTTAATTTTAAATTGAATTATGCCACATATATGATTTTAATTTGTCAATATAGATTAAATATTTGGAATCTTCATAATTAATATTATATAATAATGTTAACATAATTTTTTAACATAATGAATAGTGAAAATAGTAAAACATCATTACCATGATTAAGATAAAAGATAGTTTTCCAATGGATTAACAAAAAGGATAATGGGTAAAATAAACTATAAAATTGTCCATTACACATTTTCTGGCCATATATCAACGTATTAACCTATAATGTTCAATAATGGGCCATTTTAGAGCCTTATGTCATATAAAAAATGTATGTATTTCTTTTTCTTTTCAAAAAATACAAGTGTGCCACTCACCTCACTTATAAAAGTATACCCCTCTAATATCATATTCACATTACAAAACCCTTTTAGTTAGCCAAAACCTACCCAAATCGCTTATATAATTCCATCTACAAGTCTTAGAGTATTTATTTTTATTATGAATCCCTCGCAAGAGGGTTTAGTTATAAACCTAAAGGGGATCTCTAAAGAAGAGGTAAATTTTTTTAAGGTTTGTATTTTTTTTATTTCTTCTTCCACATCCTTAAAAAATAATTAGACAAGTATAATAACCAAAAATTTCTAGAATTGGGTGAAACATCTCTTAATAAATTTTGTTAAAAATGTATAGGGCCAAACAAGATATTAAAATGAGGTTTTACAAAGATAGGTTTGAAAATAAACACGATAGTCAGCCTCAACAAAACCGGAACAATAATCTATTAACACAAAGGACTAGCTTGAACTAAACTCCAAAATTTACCTCTTTGAAAGAGAATCAGAAAGCTCATTTTCCTCCATGTAGACACAAGTAACATAATGAGAAATAAAATAAATAAGATGAATATAATCAATCCAATATGTGAGCATTCTTCATGGTACATTCATGGAGCGGCCATTGAGAATTTTCATAACAACAATTGATTTTTTTCCAAAAATAGAGTATGCCAACCAGAATGGACAACATACTTGATCACCGTAATCATAGACCACAACTCATCTTCAACAGTATATCCATTCCCAATGAAGTGAAATAAGAATCCCTTAACGAGACACTAGTGGGTGTGAAAGATACCACCACAATATCTCCAGTATACATATATGTTATTATGTTAATTTAATAACCCAAATCTGTATCCACTATTATAAAAAAGGAAATAAAATCATTGATCATGTGTACAATAGACTAACACTTCATGAACTGATGTAATTAATTTTTCATAACCACCATTAATGGATGGATATAATGATATATTTAATAGATTTAAATTATATATAAGATATTATTTAATTTTTGTAATTATGATATAAAATATAACTTGTTAATTTCTATTAAGTTAGGGATATTATAATGTCACTCATATGTACAACGGAGTATCGCCTTGTGAAATGATGTGATTACTTTTTCATTTACGCTATACAAGAATGGTAGTGAGGTTAATGTTAAGGAATATATGTGATATTAATGATATAAACATAATTATTTAAATATAATATCTCATATAACTTTTCATCTTTTGATCTATTCGAAAAAAATAACACTGCTTGTACGCATTTGTGGACTGTCGCTAGCACGTAGCAATGTGGATTATTTTTTATTTTATTTTTTCATAGATGGAAATAAGAATGTTCTTGATTAATATAAATTATATATATTAAATAATAATAATTCTAAAAATATGAATTATTATTTATATTCATTTCGTTCTTTCTGTCAAAAAAATGTAAACAACGTTCTTATGTATGGACGACCTACCCTCTCCATGAACTGTGTAATCTATTTTCTATCTATAACATTATTATATTATGTAATTAAATTTACAGTGAATATATGAAATATTTATATCATGTAAAACATTCATCATATGATGTTACCATGATAAAATTAAACTTAACAAAATTACCAAACTAAAACATACATGAAAAATGAAGCAGTTATTTCCTGGAATATTTATTTTAATAAATAATTTATAATAAACATGTGATAAAATACAACAAGTAAATAATATTTCATTGTGTAGTTTATATATGAACCCTTTGATATGTTATATCTAGTTTTTTTTATCTTAATGGTATTTACAGTTTCATTTTATTATTATTTATTTTATGATGCTTGCAATTCATAAGTTTTCAATGGGGTAAGGGTTTATTTCACAATATATCATTGATAATGATTTTTTTTAAGTCTCCCATAGGGGATATTTTAATGATTTTTATCATAAACTTAATATATTTTCTTATTATCTAGTTATTCATGACTTTTTTCAAGTAATATCACCAGTTTTGAACTATTTGGTACTTAAATTAATTGGGAAAATGTTTTTAAGGTTTTACAAATGATTTTACAGAAATTGTTTTCCATTTTTACATTATAAAAAAATTCGAAATAAATCTCCATGACCTTTCCAAAACAAGGCATGTTTTGCATTTAATGGGAATGTGAAATGAATATTTATTTTAACATGTATGGAATGAACATAATATTAATTTTTCATGACCAATTAATGTTTTAAATATTATTTTATAAGTTTTAAAATTTTAACATCTAATAAAATTATTTTTAGAATATTTTCTGATACCTTTTTTAAAAAATATTTTAAAAGTGAAAATCTTATTTTCCTAAAAAATGATTTAATGTCATTTTTATGGAATTTCCATTCATAAAACACATTATCCATTTATTATACCTACAATATAATGGGGATATGTTGTATTTATATCATCCATGTTCTTCTTTTTGGATGGTTTAAGATGATTTTGACTATATTTGTGTAATTTTATTAACATTAAGAATAGTACTCTAGATGGTTTATGATAATGCTTATTTCATTGGGGTAAGTATTAACATTTAAAATGTTAGTTTTTAAATATGAATGTTTTTTTGATTATGTTTCACCATTTTCATATAAGGAATCCATTGAAATTAGTATGTGATCGGTGGGTTCTGGTTATAGATAGCCCCTCAATCTGTCGACATGACTCATGAGACAAACCGATTATCCAAATTAGACCAGTTTCTACACATAGATTTAAACATTCTTGTGAAAGGTCTTGAATTTATGTTTCAGATGGTTATAATTTTTTGTTACATTTTTATAAGGAAATTTATTAATTTCCATGTGATTATTAGATTAGTTATAATAAAAATGGATAAATTTAAAGAAAATATGATTTTTTATATTTATTTATATTTTTAATCATTTATTTCATACATATTATGCTCAATTCATTGATTAAATTTCATGTGTTTCAATTATTTACCTTAACACATTGATTACGCTAATTTATACATGACCGCTTCCATCATACGATTACGCATGCTGAGCATCTGAACTCTTCCATGATTATTATTTATTTTCCCCATGACACCAATATGGGTTTTTTTATTGATATACATGGATACACTATGAATAATAATAGAATTCTTAATGAAAAAACTTTGTGTATTTTATGTTTTCAATTGTAATGTGTACTAACAGAATGTATCTTGTTTACCAATATTTTGAAACTATTTTGTCCTATGGAATGCAATTACTAGTATATTATGCTAATTTAATTAACTAATGTCTTTAGGATATTGGTTTTGGGGTTTTTACACGTTGAATATCAATATATAACTTTCTGAAAAATAGATGTAATTGTTGTGGAAATTTGAATTAGAAATTATATATTTGGGATCCCACTCAATGGATCGAGGAGCAGTGAGTTAGCAGTTGGAATGATCATCGAACTAAATACCTTGTAATAAATTTTAAGGATAAATTTTGTGTAGTGGGGATGAAAATATGGACCATTTTCATAAAAATGTCCACGAGACATGACATTCCAAGTACAATGGTGAAGAGTATTGTGCTTGATAATGTACTTGGAGGTTAATAAGATAATTTAATTTATATTATCTCATATATTATTATAATTATAGAAATGTAACTAAAGACCAATTTTAATTTTATTGTATAAAAATGAATTTTTTTTACCTTGATATCCTTATGATCTATATTGGAGAAAGAAATTCTCCTCGGGGCACTAACTTCCATGTGTGCTACATATTATTTTGCATTATATTATGATAATAATGAATGATTTCGGTTTTATACTCCCCAGATTATGATCTGCCTATTATGGTGGTGAGTGAAGAAGAGGCCACTCTTTACATTAAACACTAGGATTATACACTCACTACTAGAAAAAAGATAATTATAAATGGACCTATAGCCACAATTTAGTTTGTACATGGTTATAAGTCAATTATAGACCTGAGAAAAAAATCCCACGAATATAGGTTACATATAGCCATGGGTAGTGGTTGCATGTGGCTATATCATTACCCATTCTAACACGAGGAAAAATATTTCCCATGAAATGAAAATTTGAAACACCATATATGCATGAGTAGACCATCCATATGATCATAGGGTGGTGGGCTAGGTCTATAGAAACTGGTGGAATGAGCCCATGGTAATTGATGGCATATAGCCATGATTTCTGATACCAATAGTTATAGGGTGGCATGGTGAGATTCTATATCCAAAGGATACTAGAGCCTATATAACTAGAAGGAATAAAACCATTCTTGACTAGGCTTATGGATATTGGGTGGCGAGACAGAGGGATGTAGCTATGGGGTCCTATAGACCATGACTACAACACCAACATCTAGACCATGCTGTTATGATCATTTATGGCCATAGACATAGAGTTGTATAGATTGATTGAAAATATATTTTATTTATTAATAATAATTAAATATGTTTATAAAATTATATATATATATATATGTGTGTGTGTGTGTGTATAGATAAATGTATTTAATCTTAACGGAAGTTTATATTTGTTTATATACATAAGACTTGAGATCTAAACTTGGTGATAGATTTTTTTTAAAAATGGACCTATAGAAATGGTCTCTAGGCTAATGGTTATAGGTCACCCTCATGGACTATATTATAGCCAATATCATAATTCCCATAGCTATAGGTGAATTCAGGACCGAGTTCCACACCGAATGACATATATTCAAAATATTGTATCCACAACCACTATCCTAGATTTGTCCTTTAACAGAACTAAAAATAGAATATATCAATTCCAAGAAAGCACAGACTACTAGAGCGATATTAAAATAAAACCTTTATCAGTGCTAGAAAAAAGAACTGAAAAGGAACCCTTTATTATCGTTTAAAAAAGCACTGATAAAGAGTACCTTTTTAAGAACTTTTTATCATTGATAAACGATGCCTTTTTCATTGATTTTTTTACCTCTAGCGAATGATGGATTTTACAACACTAAGAAATAATTTATATAGAAACCCTTTATTAGTTTTTTTAGCACTAACAAAAAACTTTAAAAACATTAATTTTTTACAAACCACAAAACCCCCATTTCTAAGCGCTCATGACACCCTTTCTCAGCTATTCCTACTCCCCAACCCACCATAACCCACCCCTAACCCCTTATTAGTACTTTTGAACACCCAACCACCCGACCTCATTGCTAGAATGGCTCCCGTAAATAATATCTCATGCTGGGAACTGATCCTATGTCAACTGCTCTATATTTCGATGCCCTTTACCACTATATTGATCACATTTCTTTATATTTTTCAATATTTCTATTTATCTGTATATATTAAGGACTATGTGATATATATATAAGATCTGATATTATTTAAATACATTATATATTAATACTCACTTATATTTATTAGATTATATATATATATCTTTATTAATACACACACTTATGTATATATAAACGATATATACTAATTTGTATAAGTATATATATTCTTGTATTTTTATAATGTATAACGAATGGTTAGATATTTTTTTAAATAAAATGGATAATACTAAAATTCATATGATTAATATAATTATTTCTAAATGAATTTTTAAAATATGTATATATAATCACCATTAAAGGTAAAATTTTATTAATCATGAACGGGTACCACCATACCAGGACACATGAAATGTTCAAAACACAAAACCTAGGGAGACCTAAAGTAAAAGAGGCCATGTTAATCACCTCTATTAAAGTTCACTATTTTAGGATTCAAAAAGATAGAGGTGGGAATGCAGGTGACAGTGATGCCATGATCCAACACCACAATAGATGTGAGATGGTCAGCTACCCTATTTCCCTTCTGTCATGTATGAGTTACCATAATATTACAATCGAAGATTTGTTATCCTTTTATGATGTTGTAGAAATTGACCATGGAGTGGTACCTTTATCATCCATGGAGTCTCTGATGATCTTAGAGTCAATCTCAATCTGAGAAAGGGATATATTTACCTCTTCACGTAATTAAAAACATGTGATCATCAGTTTAGCTTCTGTACAGATTGATGTACCTAGGACATAATATGTAGAAAAAATGCAAGAAAGAAGCATCCCATATAATCTTGAACCACTCCTCCCCCACATATGATCCCCTAATTACATGAAACATCCACGATAAGCTAGAAACCAGAAACTGTGGGATGCCACCACACCCACTATCCACTACTTCCTCCGTTACTATAAATATTTGGTGATGCCTTTCCCTGCAAACACCTCAAGGAAGGTGCCTCATGGTAGTTTCTGATACGACAAACCACATCAATGAGGAATGATTTGATTCTAAAAATAATAGATCTTCCAGAGGTGAGAATTGATTCATACCTGGTATTATTTCTAGCCTGTCAGATACACCAACATGCCATGTTTACAATGACTAATCTAACCATTCATTCCATAGTACTGATGTTTGTGCTATTAAACCACTGATCCAGAAAGGTTCCATCCAAGATGTTCAGACAGTGAGGCACCAAAACAATACTAAGGGAACACCATAATTCTTTTTCCCATTCACTCTCAATGAAGAGGTGATTCATATTCCCCTATTAATGACACGTGCAAAAGTAGCATTTGGAGGTAAGGTTAACAACCAACTACATGATCTTTTCTATATATTGAGATAAAAATTTTATTAGAAAAATATATATTTTTATGTATATATATTTTTAAATATTAACATGTTATTGTGTATCCCGATATAATTTTTATAATTTATTTATAAATATTTAAATTAAATATATTATATACAAGATTTAATTATAATGATATATCTATAAAAATAAATTTATATATGATGTATATACACAATATTGAAACGCATACACACAAAAACATATTTACACACAAAGACACACATTTATATTTCTCACATACACATAAAAATATTTTTGTATATATGTATTCATTTACATGTATTATTATACACATATAAATATATTTTTTTATTAACATACACAGATATATATAAACATAAGTTATATAGATATATATGTATATATACATATTAATTCATTTTTTAAGCTAAATAAAATGGATGATTTTTTAATTTAAATAATATAAATAATTAATAATTAATTCCATTTGGTTCATAAATTTAAAAATACATTTCTATTTAAATATTATTAAATATTAATTTATAAAACTGATTTAATATCAAACATATAAGAAAATATGAATATTTTTAATTATAAATAAAACTTCATTATGAAAAACAATAAAATTATGAAAAAATCATATCTATATAAATGTAATCACTATGAATAAATTCAGTAACCATTGAAAAAAGAAAAAAAAATCTCTTAAACGATGTTGAAATGAAATCCCAAATTTTAAAAATTGGGTATCCCAACTAAAATCACAGTTTTAGAGGCCATCTAGGCATTTTTTAACTAAAAATTATTGAATGAGGTTTCCCAAATTAATATAGTTTAGATATCTTCACATACTTTGACTAAATATGTGGTAGAGCTCAAATGGACACTTAAATCAAACTGTTTTGTTGTTTTAAGATCATTTCATATTTTCAACATATCTTAAATCCTTCATTAATTAATTTAATTTTTATTTTATCCAAATGTTATTAAATAACTAATACATGATAATAATTAGATAATTATTAATTAATTTTATTTTTTAATTATTTTATTATCCATTTTTCTAAATATCTTATATATTATATGTAAAAGCATATTTAGCTATATCAAAATCATATTTTAAAAAAAATATTATATTTATACCATTATAAATATATGTATATATGTATATATTATTTTTATTAAAATATAATTTTTTTATGAAATATACTATTTATTAGTGAAAGTAAAAAAGCACTCATAAAGACGAGACTTTATCAACGCTAGTAGAAAATAAATGATAGAGGCATTCCTTTATCAGTGATTTTATACTAGCATTGATAATGCCCCCCCTAAAAGTTCTTTTTTTTTCTAATGCTGATAAAGTCCCCTTTTACTGGTGATTTTTTGTTAGTGATGATAATGGGACCCTTTTATTAGCATTCTTTAGCGCTGATGAAGAAACCCTCTTTATTAGTGCTTTTAGTCAGCACTTTTAAAAGTCGAATCTGTAGTAGTGAACGTTTATAGATGCATATCCCATGTTCATGGATATATCCCTTTTTTCTACTTATGGATAGATGTATGGTGTTCGATTTTATCTCCTATGTCTGATGAACATACGAAGTCACATGAGAACATGGATGCTTATAACATGCTCAAGCAATCAAAAATTTATAAGGAGAGAGATAGATATGTGACGTTTGATATCTATAATGAACTATTTATGTGGAAACATGGAGAGGGTAAAACAGTTGAACCTCAAACAGTCAAAATGATTGTCTGTATTAAGCATCTAGACGCTCCAGGGCTTACCAAATGTGATCATATATTCATACACATACATAAACACTCATTCAGAATGAAACATATGCATACATACAAATACACATGCATATACACACACATAAACATATATAATCATACATACACACACAATTACCATCACTTACATATAAATATATACATACATACATAAACATATATACAAATCCAAATAAACATGCATACACATAGAATTACACATTAATACACATACACACATGCACTCACACATGCATACACATACACATGAATATTTATACAAATACAGACACACACACACACACACACACAAACAAACAAACAAACAAACAAACAAACCAACATACATACATACATACATACATACATACATACAAACAAACATACTTACAAACATACATACATACATACATACATAAATACATACATACATATATAAATATTATGTGGCTCTATTCTAATAGTAGAGTGTCTTGTGCACATACAAACAACAACATGATGAACTTATTAGTAACAATTTAGCAAGTAGTGAAACAGATTTCTTTTAATAATTTTCAAAATTATCAGATTTTTTTAATTTTTTTACATATTTTTTTAGTTTTTTTAGAAGCAATGGATCGTTACCTCCCTGGAAACGGTTCCAAAAACATGAAATGAACAGTCATTAAAGTTGGTCAATGATTAAAATTTATATTCCTACTTACTTAAGTATATGTAAGATGAAGGGTCGAACACACAGGGAAAGAAAATTTGGTCACTAATCTTCTAAAAACATTGGAAAACTCCACTTTTGTCAGTAGTGGAGTGATATTTCTATTTTTTCAATTTTTATACTCTTTTTATTTTTTATTAAGCATTGAAGCAACAGAACTCGACAGATATTGTATCTATACTATGTTGAAGCAAGACAGTTGAAACCATAGGGGAACAGAGATATAAAAGTACTGATGACTGAACAATGTATTTAATTGCTAGGGGAAAAATTCAATTCTACTATTTTTAAAGGTATTCTGATTCACTTATAGTTTATTGATGAGTACCACTTAAAAGAGTATGACTCACCTCCCTTGATAGGAGTTAAGTCATACAATCCAATCATCCATAGAGTTTGCCACTACAAAATTAACCAACAGTGTCCAATTTGAAAATAACTACATGACGAACTCAACATAAGTCTTAAAGTATTAAAAATTTATTAACTTTTGAAGAAGTTTTCACAATAAATCTCGATAACTGATTATGAGATTTTGAAATTAAACTTGGGTGGAACAATGCAATGTGATGAATTCTCTATCGATCTCGATAATCAACACCGAATACATTTAAAGATGAAGTGAAAAAGATCATTTAAAAGTAACCAGTATAACTTTAATTTATCCCCAGACTAAATACTTAGCTACACATCATCTCTATTACATGTACTAAAACAATTCAGTTAAAACAGAAGAATTGAACTAAAACAGAGGAAGGAATACTCACTCTTCAAGCCTGAATTGATGTTCCTGGACCATGGTTCTACAATGAATGGTTCTCTGAGTGCTGCTCCAGAATTCGCCACAAGGTTTTTGCTCTCATTCCGAGTGAATGATTGGATCTCTAAACCATGTCCCTCTACTTACTGGTTGTTCTGTCTTATGTAGTCACTGTCTTCTACTACCTGTCACCTAAAATCTTCCATGGACTTTGAAAATATCTTCACAAATACAACGCATAACGCGTGTTTTCCCACGATTGGCACGTCATGCTAGTTTGTCTCACGTAACTAACTGCAGATGAGTTAGTTAAGTGCATCTGGAAGTATACTGGTCTATTAAATGAACCTGAGTAAGAAAAACAAATTGAATAATTAAAACACGAAGGAAATAAAGAATTATAATTTAAGAAAATAGTTTATTAAAAATTCATTTAAAATAAAAAATAAACTTTTAAAAAATGTTATTAAATGAATTAATTTATTACTAATATTAGAAACTAGAAAATTAATTTAATAGATTAAATTGAGAAGAAATAAAAATGAAATAAATCTATTTAATTATATATATAAATATTAAATTTATTAGATTGGTTAATCAATCCTAATGAATATTGGAAATTCATAATTTTAATTAATTATTAATTATTAAACATTAAGTAATTAAGTATTTTATTTTATTATTAATTTTATTTTGTACATTAAGATACTTTAATTAGTAAATTTTATTAAGATACTTTGTCTAAAGATTATAAATTGATATAATTATAGTTCAAGATAATAATTTAAATATTTAAATTGATATATTTTACTTAATTAAATAAATGTTTAATAAAAATTATTAATTACTATTCTGAACATTGGATAGTAAACTTATTACTTAGTTTATACTAATTTAATTGCTTTTAATATTTATTTTATTGATAAATTTTACTATAAAACAATAAATATTAATAAATATTAATTTAATTTATGAATTAATCAAAGTTGGTTAATTAAAGTATAATACGAGTTAATTAAATTAGTAATTTTGTATAATTATTTACCTTTTATGTTTTTTTTATTTGTAAAAACAAATTATTATTTTAGTTTTCTTTACTTGGATATTTTATCTATTTTTATTGCAATATTTGATTAAACTTTTTCTTCTTCCCATCCCCCTTATTTCGATGGAACCCTGTGGGAATGGATTCTCTTTGACGCAAGCACTAGCCACTACAACAGCTGGTTCTACTCGGTGGAAGGCGAGTTCTCCTCCAGCGTAGCTCCGGCTCAAGCGGCACATCATCAAGTGCGGAGGAATCCCAGAACAAAACAGTGTGATAGGGGGACTTCACAACTTTTTCGGCTACTCCACAACCCAATCTTGGACTCGGCCTTCTCTTCATTGTGAAAATCATCAGCGACGATGCAGAATAGGTCTTCCACATCAGCGTTGGTAGGCGACTGGCTCCTATAAAACAAAGGCAGGTTCGCTATTCTGTCATGGTGTTGGCATATAAGCATAGATATGTAATTAGTGGTGAAAAGAGTTAATTTTAAATCATGTTTGAGTACGGTTTGAGTCAATGTTCTAAGTTGCATTTGATTCTATGGTTTTGAGTCATTATGGATCTATTCGGTGGAAGTGGTGGTGATGGTGTGAAGAATGATTCGTATTGTAGGGGAGAATAATGAAATGTCGGGGATTTGGGAAACTATGAGGTGAAGTGGAGGTAGTCTAATAGTGAGGTATAAAAACCAATAGTGAGGTGCACAAGGTCACTGTTAGTATAAAAATAATGAAGGCAGTAGTAGCGACGTACTAGTGATGTGTAAGGTCATAGTACAGCACCAGACCACCAAAATATGTAAATGAAAAAGTGATGTCATTGTTAGTTAAAAATAAATAAGGTCATTGTTAGTTTAAAAATAAAGGTTGTCGTTAGTTTAAAAGAAAACAAAGGACACTGATAGGATGAGTAACTGATGGTCGGGGGTCACCGTTAGTTTAAAATCAATGGGTCACAGTTGTAAAATAAAATAAAAACTCACTATTGCGCCAAAAAGAAAATGGTCGCTGACGCACTAAACACTACGATCACCAGTAGACTTTAAGAGTAACCATTTCCCATTAAAAAAGTTTACCGATGGATAAATAATCTTCATCGGTAACATTAAAAATAAACTAATAGTTAGTCAAAATAATTAAAACTACAAACATTAAACATAAAATTAAGACTTACGTTAATTAAAATTAAAAAAAAAATGACTAAGAAACATAATTTAAAAACAGAATTATTAAACATAAAACTAAAAAAAATTGATTTATTAATTGAAAACTCTTAAATTATAAACTGGATAATTGTAAAACTAAGATTATGTTAGACTTAAATTAAAATTAAAATATAAATTAATTACATGGTAGCAACAAATGATAAAAGATATCATCAGTGACCTAATAGGTCACCGATTGCTCCGGTCTACCACAACGGTAGAAAAAAATCAAAAGAAATGGAATAAATAATTTTACTGCATACATATGATTAAATAATTAATGTTATAAAACTTAAAATTAATTAATAAAAAAACTATTTGATTACAAACAAATAAAAGCGAACAATTTTATTTAATTTAAACTAAAATTCGTAACATAATTAACTAGCAGGATGACTAAAAATATTGATAAATAACGTTAAAATATTTTAACGAATCCATATTAAAGAATAAAATATTAGAATAAAATATAAGTTGATTAAAAAACAAAATATATTGTTAAAAGATTATTTATTATTAAAGTCAAATTATCAAATAGATAGCAAATAGGCAATAACACTTCTAATTAACAACTAATAAATTTTGATAAAATAAGTAAGATTAAAATTATTGATTTAAAGACTAAGAATACATAATTAAATATAAAAATTGATTAATTGAAAAGACTATTTATAAAAATACAATAGTACAATTATTTAGTATTAAGTGCTTAAATAATTAATTAAAACATTACAAATTAAGTAAAAAGATGTGGAAAAACTATGTAAAAATAGAGCCACATCAACATACATACATACATACAAAAAACAAACAAACAAACAAACAAACATACATACATACATACATACAAACATACATACATACAT